>CAJQZP010001242.1:0-139462 GCA_907164705.1 Parnassius apollo
GATAATATTTTTTATTCTAAAAATTGATAAAATAAAGATATCTTAATTATAAATAACACGACATTAAAAGATTCCATTTACACGAGTTGAGGCAAATCGCTAGTACATAATGATTTAACTATTTCCTATGAAATACAAAATTTTTCACGTCTCATTAAATAGAAGTAGTACTAGAAACACAACATTATTGAATAGCTTAGTGGGTACAGTTTAAGAAAATATCTTAAGGATGTCGATAAAAATATCATTATAATAATTATGTATTTTTGAAGGTACTTTCACACTAGCTTTTTTCAAGCATCGTGGAGGCAGCTTACGTACCTAAATTGACAAGGACAAACATCAAACCCGGAACTATTATTAATAGGCCTAATAAATACTTGTTCTATGTAGCCCGTCATACAAAATAATGATTACGCAGTATTTACCATATTAAAACATGACTATGCAGTTTTTAATTAAAAAAAATATTGGCAATTGGTCTTATACCAAAATTATAGTGACTGTGATTTATAAATTACGATGGTATCAACCTAAAGATATTTAGATAGAGATTTCAATAAGTAAATTACTGTTTATCGATATTATCTATTACGAATCCAGGACAAGGCTCGCAATTTGATAATGGCTGAAAATTTAAGAAGATGAGTTTGTGTATTTGGAATGTGTATTTAGCAGGGATGGTACATCTGATAGGGTAAAAAAACGACGAGAGACGCAGGAAAGAAAGTGAATGGGGCTCTACACTATTGTAGGAAGTCAAAATGTGTCAAAAAAGGCACGTATGGAAATTAAAAACGTCGTGTTACTCCCTACCTTAATGTATGGTAGTGAAAGTTGGGTGCCGCTGAAGAAGAGCGAGATTATAATAAATGCTGTAGGTTTGCGGTCATTGACGGGTATATTGGGGTTGAATCTGAATGACAGGGTAACAAATTGAGTGATAAGAGAAAAGTGTAGTAGGTATACAATACGATGTTGTGACCAAGATTAAGAAATGAATGCCTTGATGGTTTGGTCATGTAGAAAGAGTGAACGAGAAAGTGTCACAAAGCAAATCTATGTTGCAGAAGAAGATTGCAGAGTTGGGAAGGGACGCTTTAGGTAAACTTTTATCGACCAACTAAGCGATATATTGAAGACGGGCCAAATTAAGAGTAGGTAACTGATGGGCATTTATGCGTAGGTGTATTTCTATGTTAAGTTGTTTTTCTTAAATAGACACTAAATTATGTCCAGTGATTTATTGAACGTCATAATTATGGGACACCGAGAGAATATCAGCGCTACAGAACATAAGGCTGAGTCGTTGGCCATTTTGTTGCTGCAATAAATAGTAGTATATTGTTTCAATTTGTGTTTCAATCAATATTTTGTTAAGTATTTCTTATTAACCTACTAAGCGCGTGCGCGGCGCGTGTGTGTGTGTGTGTGTGTGTGTGTGTGTGTGTGTGTGTGTGTGATGTGTGTGTGTGTGTGTGTGTGTGTGTGTGTGTGTGTGTGTGTGTGTGTGTGTGTGTGTGTGTGTGTGTGTGTGTGTGTGTGTGTGTGTGTTTGTGTTTGTGTGTGTGTGTGTGTGTGTGTGTGTGTGTGTATGGTGTGTGTATGTGTGTGTGTGTGTGTGTGTGTGTGTGTGTGTATGTGTGTGTGTGTCTTGAAACTTGTAACGATCAATCCTCAATCAAATTGGCCTCTAAAAAACTTGACGTGCTCAGCAGAGCGGGACAGTATTTCATGCCGGCACATCACCTGCAACTTTACAAGGTGCAGGTTCAGCCGCACATGGAATACTGTTCCCATCTCTGGGCTGGAGCTCCCCCAGTGCCAGCTCCTTCCACTTGACCGCATCCAGCGCAGAGCGGCTCGAATCGTCAACGACCGAGTGCTTTCCGATCGGCTCGATCCACTGGAGCTGCAAAAAGATATTGCATCTCTTTGCATTTTGTTTCGCATATAACACGGGGAGTGTTTTAAGGAATTGTTCGGAATAATCCCAGCCGCCAAATTTCGTGAACACATTATGCGGCAAACGTCCCGATACCATCCACACCATCTGGATGCTTGGCGGTCCACCACTGTACGTTTCACAAGGGGTTTTCTTCTGCGTACGACTTCTCTGTGGACTAGTTTACCACCGGCGATTTTTCCGAACCGAAACGACCTGGGGATCTTCAAGAAAAGAGTTTACTCCTTTCTAAGGAGCCGGCAAAGCACCTGCGATTTCCCTGCTGTTGCGGTTGATCATGGGCGGCGGTAGTCACTTAACATCAGGTGAGCCGCATGCTCGTTTGCCCCCTCTTCTATAAAAAAGCCCCAAACTTTAGTCGGCTGTTAAACTCAAAAAATGTCGTCGATTGCTGCAAACTACATCAAAATAGTATCAACATCAAAATGACGCGTTGAAGAGAAATCGTTAACGAACAATTTCGAAAAAAGTAATTTCTAATAAAATTAACTTAGAAATTAATTCTCGGATTAACTATAAGTGCTTAAAAACCGAAAAAAATAAAAAGAAATGGTTTCATCAAATTGTGACGTTTTACCATGGCGTTAGCTTGAGCATAGTATTATTAGTTGAATTTTTTTGGCGCTTTACATTTGAAATTAGCGAGAAGTTCCGGGTTTGGTCTGTAGTGTCAACCTTACAATTTGTAAGGGCCGTTGTATCTCAAGAGCTAAGCGCGCCCTGTAAAATTTCACAGTACGCGAGCAACCCAGGTTCCATCCCCGCTGGTACCAATGATATTGTTAATTGTAATTTTATATAGTATATAAGAATATAATTATTATATAAATACAACAATTTAAATAAAATGACACACAGATAAATCCGCCATGCTAACAGATTCGAAAATAAAATTGTTTGGGATTCGGTTGATCAGAAATCTGAATTGGAAAAAAAGAAATGGCCATTACTTTCGTTTTACGCCCGAATTGTAATCAGACTTATATCCGTTTTTATCGAGGGAGGTCAGAGGCTCACAATATAATGAGGTCACAGTTGGAGACAAATAATTTAAATCGTGCCCGGAATAAAAGGGCAACGCCGAATTCGGCTTATAATGTGAGATATAGATGTGTATGTGACGGAATAACTCAAGATTGTACTGAGAGACTGATACAGAGACAAAAGAGAGAGAGAAGGAGAGAGAGATAGATAGATAGAGAGAGAGAAAGATGGAGAGATAGAGAGAGAGAGAGCAAGAGAGTTAAATATATAAAATAGTATATTGTAAATTTAATTTTGTGAGGAAAAGTCCCACTAGGTTTTTTGCTGCTTCTTCACAAGACGGAGGTTTTTCGAAAGTTATTTAAGTTTTGCCACTAGTAAAACGTAAATCAATTTCAATAAGTATTCTAGTAATGATTTCTTAAATTTACGGGAACACTACACATTAAATAAAACTATTATTTACGGATTTTATCGCATTTAATTACTACTTTGACTTATTTTTATATTATCCCGACGTTTCGTGTGCTTTACAGCAACCATGGTCACGGAGGGGGGGGGCTGAGATGTTTGACGTACCAATGTCAAAGCTAGTCCGGCTACCTTTATTTTCCGATTTACGCAAAACAAGCTTACAGTATCATGAAGTCTTGCAATGGTATGCTTGGGTTTGGGTTTAATTTTATTAATTATAGGATCACAAGTAGACAGCAGCACCCATCTATCTTCTCTATTGAAATTTTGATGTTTTTTAATTTCAATAGCCTAGCGTAACATCCTTGGTAGGAATCGGTTTTTCTTTTGCGAGGATTTGTGGTTTATCAAATCTAATGTAATGGTGGGGACGATCTTGAACATGTTCGCAGACTGCAGAATTCCCGGAGCGTCGGTGCTTCACGTCAGCTATATGTTCCTTCATGCGGGTTTTTATAGATCTTAAAAAGACAGTGATCTTAAAAAGAAATATGTATTGAATAAAAATCATTCTATTCTATTATACTCTATGCCGTTTGGTCGTGTCTATGTGAAATCTACGAGTATCATTCAATTACGTGGCTAAGGTACCTTAATTTACTAGTAAATTTTCAAAATATCTTTCATAGACAATGAGCGGTTTGGCGATCTATTTTTTTTTCGTTTTCTTTGTTCGCAATATTACAAAATAAAATAAAAATTACAAAATTATAAGCTCACATCAAAATTGCGTATTTGTAGGTTTATGTTGTGTTTCTATCCCATTAAGGAATCTACTATAAGTACAATTATATAATATTAATCACTTTTATATTTTTAGATATAAAGAGCAAGCTTGCACTCATGCTCGAGTTGTTTTAGTCCTAAAAGCCAGACTTAATACCAGTGCTATCTGAGACCGTTCATTTTCGTAGTTTCATGCTGCAGCGCTGGGCTAAAAGGAAGTCTTCGGTTCTCTACACTCAACATAAGAAAGACGGCAGTATTAAGCTGATATTTTACCATTTTGCGAGAATTTGGTCCTTCCCGGTCGAGCCGACCCATTCGTGCTACAACAATAACGTAGCTACGGCATGGCTCTACCACGTAAATACAATTAAAATAAGCAACACAATTAAATAGTAGAATTAATTCCATTGTTATATTTAAAATTTATAAATGAATGAACACAATGCGGTACAGCAGTTAACGCTCCTATTAGAGCTTATTAATGCATCAACCACGGCAAGCTAATTTTCATTTTAGATAGTATGTTAAAATTTGGACAATATGAAGTTTTCCGCAATCGTTCAATAACCTATATATTTTATTTTTGTAAATCTACTTTGATTTTACTTTGGTTTTTCGTTAAAAATGGTATCTTATGGAACTATGACCATAATATTAAGTCTCATGCTTCACATGTCACATAATACTAACATGTAATAGCAGCTTGCTGCTGCGTTTTTTCCTATGTTAGAGAACGGGAGACTCTTTTACTGAAAACGAGGCATTCTATCGTAATCCTTAAGGCGTGACAACGCTTTTGCATTTATAGATTATTTTATGATGATCGACAAAAACCTTTTTACATGGAAAAGAGACACCTACCGACATCTGTTAGCAACTTGAAACCAAGGTGTATTGCCTCGCAACCTGTGGCTCTTCACATCCTATAAAGCGTAAAAAGAGAATGCACTGTTGTATGGCGACAAAATTAAGTAAGAAGCAGATACATATGAGACAGACTCAGGGATTTGTCCACTATTGAGGCTACTGAATAGAGCAAAAATTCCATGAATGTTTTTTTATACGTACGGTCCCCATGATGACGTAAGTATTACACATTACCACGAGGGTGGCTTATGCTCAGCAGTGAACTTGCGATAGGATAAATCGTTGATTATCATTCCTTGCATAAAAATAAGCATTCTATTTAAAGAAAGGTTAACTTTTTTGTCTCGACATTATTTTGATTGTGTAACGCTCCCCCTCCCCCCTCTATTCGCACAATAAATATATATATTATATTATTAATAATTAGGAATTTTTCCCTTTTAAAATAAAATTATATATATGTGACCAGGATAATTAAATAAATTTTAATCTTTCTAAATGATCTTTCTAAAGGTTTATAATAGGCCGTTTGTAATATTTTTGGCGTGATCGTCTTAGTTAGGACCTTTATTTACGTTGTGTTTGTTTAGTAACTTAGTTCTTTTAGGTGTCTTTTGGAAGAAGAAAGGTTAAAAAGATAAAACGTTCCTATTCCACTTGTATCAGGTTTACATTATTAATTATCCCTTCCCACTTGTAAAAGGCTCAAAATATATTTATACAAAATACCCGATACAAGGGCTTCGCTCTCCTACATTTATTTAAAGTAGCGGAGGTGTACGGCTCCACACACGCCGTGCTCGGTGAGTGCCAACCATTTTGATTCACTCCCCCCAAAGGGAACGCTAATTAGGGAACTGGACCGTAGCCCACAGCAAAATAACTGGTGAACCAGTAAAAGATAGCTTGGCCCATAGGTAGTGCGTAAGCACAAACATCGACCGAAGTCGCGTATGTCAATGCTTGTAAACGCCATACAGAATACGAACGAATCCAGCCATAGTAAATGTACGTCACACGATTTAGGCAAATAGGCACACGGTCAGTTAACCCTCCGTAAGCGCCACCACCTGCCAGACCACTGCTCCTGCAGACGTGATGTTAGTGTATGGCATCACCACCGATTGCATGATCAGAGCGTATCATGAGTCTACCGCTCACCTCAAGGGAATGGAGTCCCACGTTGTGCGGCTTTCGGCCGCAGCCTTGAGAGTCTCCTCAGATCCTCCCGCCAGCTACCACCCGCATGAGGTCGACACTTATGCTCCACAAAACAATACACCGGCAGATATAGCCAAAAGGCAGTTATAAGATGTTAGCAATAATTTGCCATCAGAAAGGTTTTGTGTCACTGACGTTGAGTAAATGCATTTTCGATCATGTTTGTCTCACTCATCAACAAGTTGCCTTCAATCATTCAAAGGTGGGAAAGTTACTGAGATAAATTATTATGTTGTTATACAAAACATCATTGAGGTCAGACAGTCTGCAGCCCCGTAATGAAGGGACCCGACTTGGGCAAAGCTACTTAGGTGTGAGTCAAACCAAGACGCAGAGAGCGCCATTGAAAATAGCTTCCCACCAAACTACCATCGCAGAGACGCAATGCTGCAGAGACGCAATGCTGCAGAACGCAACAAGCATAAATACGACTATCTTCAGGCTTACACTATCCCAAGGTCCCCCATACATCCCAACAGACATCACCACCCGCATACCTCCATCAATCAGAACCACAAGGGTCCATCGAATCAGGCGCAGCACAACCGCAGATTCAGTAGCAACAGCAACAATACCGCAAGTAGCAGAAAGCATCAACGCAACTATCATACGGATGGCGCTCCCTCACAACACACCCACGTGATCCTTACTGACTTTGGTAACTAAATTTGTATTGTTGTTAACTTAAAAATAACACCAACGTATCATAGTAGCACGCTACTAAGACGTCAGTGAACAAAACTCCACGTATCATAGCGCTAATGCACTAAGACATGAAGTTGAGTATGCCTGTTACACTTAAAAGTGCTACCAAACACAGTCATCCCAATCCGAAAGATAGACAACGCATCGCTATGCGCTACGAAGCCGCCCACAAACGGTATGGATGTGCGATTTCCATGGGAAAGCCGTATTGCTACAGAAAACCTGCTTACCACCGGCACTAAAATGATATGTCTAGGACACATCGGTTAGCAAGTCCATGTCCATGTGCGATGTCCACGGGCAAGCCGTATTGCTACAGAAAACCTGCTTACCACCGGCACTAAAATGATATCATCATTCTCTACCCCCAAGTCTAGGACACATCGGTTAGCAAGTCCAAGTTTACCTCGGACCCATTACTCGTGAAGCAGCATACACGCTACTACAATAATCCTTTTCAAGTCCCTTATATAGAACTAGTCATTTTGCTGCAGTACTAAGAGCAGTAGGTCACCCGACCACCCCATATAATGCTTATTCATCAAGGAGACCTATTATAATAATGCTTTTGTATCATAGACCTTACTACTACATGTCTTTAATATATAGGACTTCAACCCAAAACCCTACTATTGTAATGCAAATTCATCATAGAGACCTTGTATAGTATTACTTTTGTTTCATAGACCTTAGTATTATATGTATTTAATATATGGGACTTCAACCATCGTAAAGTATCATAATGCTTATGCATCATGGAGACCTTCTATAATAATGCTTTAGTATAATAGAGCTTACTATCATAAGTCCCTAATATAGGACAAGTCATTGTGCAACAGTACTTCAAACAGTTGGGAACTCGACCACCCCATATATTATATGTGCAACTTTGGGTATGCATCTCCGACAGCTCCTCCATACAAGCCATCTATACACGAACACCCTTCATAACTAAGGAAAAATTATTTTACTCGATCTCCTTATACGATAGATAAATTTTTCCCAATTTTCCAATTATCTTACAAATGTTATCTATCTTAATGTTTATAATATTTTCGACTTTTATTACTATTATTTATCATGTTTTAAATATTTTTACAAGTTTTTAATAAATTTATTTATTTTGAAAAACAATATTATGCCAATAATTTACTACATTTTTGTCTAATATGTGAAATGTATTTATCTTAACTTTATGCCTTTTAATGTAATTTTTTTGTTTAATATATTAGGTATATCTTTTAAGACTATTATTGATGCCCCCTCATAAATAAATTGATTACTAATTATTAATAATAATGATGAGCCGTCACAGTTGCAACACGGGTTTTTCCACGGGCAGTTATCTAACGTTGCTTTCCGCCATCGCTGTATCAAAATATATCAAATCATCTTTTAAACTCGCGATTAGTAATTCAATTGTCTATTGCAGGGAAACTCATTTTTTAATATAGGTGATGTAGGTGGCTACTGAGGCTCAAAGGAAATCTGCAAACTTCTGCAAACAAAGAAGTTTAAAAATACGTTGCTACTTCTAACGGTTAAGATGGAATACTGAGACGGTTCCTTCCACTACTTTCCCATACCAGAAGATTTTGGTGTATTATTGTATGTTTCATAAACATATATGTGTACGTCTTTTTTGCGCCTACCAGTACGAGGCTGCCACTCGAGAACCTTTTTTCCCTAACGGTTGTCGGTTCTTCGAGCTACATCGCCTGCCCATTTGTTCCGTTGGACTATGTCGATCACTCTGGTTCTACTGCGGGTATCCTCATTTCTAAGTTTATCACGCAGAGAAATTCTGAGCAAAGCCCTTTCCATAACTCGACGAGCGACTTTCAGCGTCCTAATACGGCCAACAGTAAAGGACTACGTCTCGGTTCCGTAGGTCATCACAGGCAACACGCACTGGTTGTACAGCTTAGTTTCAGGTTTTGAGGTATACCTGACGAGAAGATGTGTAGTAATTTCCCGAACGCTGCCCAGCCGAGTTGAATCCGTCGATTGACCTCTCGGTCGAAGTTGGACTTACCTAGTCGGACTATTTGTCCCAGGTAAACGTACTCGTCAACAACTTCGAGCTTATTGCTCCCAACAACGACCAGCATAAGTGTTACATGGACATTAAACATGATCTTTGTTTTGTCCATGTTCATCTTAAGACCTATCCGTTGGGAGGCACTATTGAGGTCATTGAGCATAGTGCTTAAGTTCTCCAGCGATTCTGCCATAAGGACTATATCGTCAGCAAATCGAAGGTGAGTGACGTACTCGCCATTGATGTTAATACCGTATTCTTTCCAGTCCAGTAGCTTGAAAACGTCTTCCAATGCAGCGGTGAAGAGTTTAGGGGAAATAACGTCACCCTGTTTTACACCTCTATGCAGTTTCGTACTCTGGTTCTGTACTTGGATAGCCATCGTAGCCCTACTGTACAAACATTTCAGCACTTCGATATACCGACAGTCAACTTGACACCGCTGAAGAGACTGTAGCACCGCCCAAATTTCGACGGAATCAAAGGCTTTCTCATAGTCCACATACGCCAGGAAAAGTGGCAGATTGTATTCTTCGGACTTCTGTACAATTTGCCGAAGGGTATGTATTTGGCCTATGGTACTAAAGCCTTTTCAGAAACCGGCTTGTTTGGGAGACTGGAAGTCATCGAGTCTGCGTGCGAGACGATTTGTAATGACTCGAAAACAGCACGTAGACGCGGCTCGTAAGGGATATCGGTCTGTAGTTCTTCAAGAGGGCGTTGTCACCTTTCTTGAAGAACAATACCACCGCACTTCTGCTTCACCTACTACCTACTCCACCTCCAGTGTAGTGCCAACATGGAGGATGGAATTAAAGATCCTCTGAAGGACTTCAAGTACCGGTTTTCCAACCGCTTTCAGAAGCTCCGCTGTAATCTCATCTTCGCCCGGAGACTTGACTGACTAGAGGTGCTGGAGAGCCATTCTAATTTCGCTCAGACTGACGTCTGGGATATCATCGGAATAGAATGCATAATACGAGGGAGAAATAAGTCGCACTTTAATAATTACGAGCTGGAAAATGCTCGCTATGCGACCTCGATATAACGAAATTGCATTTTAATTCTGCTCAGTAGCACTGAACGTGGTTTAAATCAATTTCATGTTTCAGTATCTTATTACAATAAAAACAGATACTTTGAAATGTGTCACCATTCCTTTAAGTACTGACAAATAACTAAAATTAAATAGTTTAAAGGTTTCTGTAATAAATTTATTATGAGCCTCTAGATTAAAAGTTAATATAGGGTCTATGATATGTTATCGCTAACAACCGATTACATGAATTAAGTATTTATTATCTCTATATCTCTCTTCTTCTATTGACATTTATTAAAAAAGAGAGAAAGAGAAACTTAAAACATTTACGATTAAGGCACTTCTCCTAGCAAACGACCTTGAGCGTTGACAGTAACAGACAGTAAACAAACAGTAAACTTGACAGTAAATCGCGTAAGAAACACGCCCAAATTTTTGGATTTATTTCAATTAAAAAGAAAAGCGAACTAAAGAAATTAAATGAAATGTAAATAATATATGTAAATAAGAAATGTAAATAATATGCCGTGTAGTGGCGGTTAAGAATATCCACTACCCCATATCTTCCCGTGGGTGTCGTAAGAGGCGACAGAGGGAGACAGGCAGGAGATGGGCAGCAGCGTCCTCCTGATGACAACTGTGACGTAATAAAAAACTGCGGTTGCCAACCCGCTCGCCAAGCGTGGCAACTATGGCAAATACCCCCCAATGAATAAATACACAAACAGACGGCCCCCAGTCCCCGGCGGCCCCGCTATTCCTGGCTACGGTGGCGACCATGGTAACGGCGGGGCAGGGGGTGCTAAGAATCTCCGGTGGAGGTTCGGTTGCCACCTACGACGACTCGACCTGGCAACATATAACGCACGCACCCTGAGGACTGACGAGAAGATACTGGAGCTGGAAGAAGAGGTAGACAAGTTGCGCTGGCATATTATTGGATTATCCGAGGTCCGAAGAGAGGGGGAGGACACGGCAATCCTCGAGTCCGGCAACTTGTTCTATCACCGGGAGGGCGACTATCTGTCCCAAGGAGGTGTCGGATTTATCGTCCACAAATCTCTCGTCAACAACGTTGTAAAGATTGGGAGTGTGTCGACGAGGGTCGCGTACCTGATACTCAGAATCACCAAACGGTATTCGCTGAAGGTCATTCAGGTTTACGCACCAACCTCGGCACATCCCGATGAGGAGGTGGAGGAAATGTATGAGGATATTTCCAGAGCCATACATTCCTCCAAAACCTACTACACGGTGTTGATGGGAGACTTCAACGCAAAACTGGGCACAAGAGAAAGCGGTGAGCTGAAGGTAGGGAAATTTGGAGTAGGGCAACGGAACCGAAGGGGCCAGCAGCTGGCCGACTTTATGGAGAAAGAGGGACTCTTTATGATGAACTCTTTCTTCCAGAAGCGGCCCCACAGGAAGTGGACCTGGTCGAGCCCCGACGGTTCGACAAAAAATGAGATTGACTTCATTATGACGACCAGACGCCAACTGTTCAGTGATGTCTCAGTGATCGCAAGGGTGAAAACTGGCAGCGATCACCGAATGGTTAGAGGCACACTGAACCTAAACGTTAAGTTGGAGAGGTCTCGTCTAATGAAGTCAACGCTCCGTCCCCCTCGTGCTCTAATCCAGAATCCCGAAACCTTTCAGCTCGAGTTACGTAACCGCTTCCAGTGCCTAGAAGATTGCAATGCAGTGGACGATATGAACGACAAGCTCGTGGAAACTGTCCATGCGGTCGGAGCTAAGTTCTGCAAGACCCGCCGCAGAAGAACACAAAAACTCTCCGATCACACTCTTAATCTCATGGCTGTTAGACGGGAGATGAGGCTGCAATCGTCAACAGATTTGACAGCATACAGGCAACTGAACAGACAGATCTCCAAATGCATACGGCGAGACTTACGCAACTTTAATACTTCTCGTATTAAAGAAGCGATCGAGCGGAACCAGGGCTCCAAAGTCTTTGCCAGAGATCTGTCTGCCAGAAAGAGCCAACTGTCAAGGCTGAAGACTGAGTGTGGCAACATCGTTTCCGGGACACCTGAGATTTTGAGTGAGATTGAGAGGTTCTATGGGCAGCTGTACACATCATCGTTGGAGCCACACGCAAGTGTGAGTAACGATCCAAGAGCAAGTCTTATCCGACACTATTCCGATGATATCCCGGACGTCAGTCTAAGCGAGATTAGAATGGCTCTCCAGCACCTTAAAAACGGCAGGGCCCCAGGCGAGGATGGAATTACAGCGGAGCTTCTGAAAGCGGGTGGAACACCGGTACTTGAAGTCCTTCAGAAGCTCTTCAATTCCGTCCTCCATGGTGGCACTACTCCAGAGGCGTGGAGCAGAAGTGCAGTGGTCTTGTTCTTTAAGAAAGGCGACAACGCTCTCTTAAAGAACTACAGACCGATTTCCCTTCTGAGCCGCGTCTACGTGCTGTTTTCGAGAGTCATTACGAATCGTCTCGCACGCAGACTTGACGACTTCCAGCCTCCCGAACAAGCCGGTTTCCGAAAAGGCTTCAGTACCATAGACCACATACATACCCTGCGGCAGATTGTACAGAAGACTGAAGAGTACAATCTGCCACTTTGCCTGGCGTATGTGGACTATGAGAAAGCCTTTGATTTCGTCGAAATTTGGGCGGTGCTACAGTCCCTTCAGCGGTGCCAAGTTGACTGTCGGTATATCGAAGTGCTGAAGTGTTTGTACAGTAGGGCTACGATGGCTATCCGAGTACAGAACCAGAGCTCGAAACCTATCCAACTGCAGAGAGGTGTAAGACAGGGTGACGTTATATCCCCGAAACTCTTCACCGCTGCATTGGAAGACGTTTTCAAGCTACTGGACTGGAAAGGATACGGTATTGACATCAATGGCGAGTACATCACTCACCTTCGATTTGCCGACGATATTGTCCTTATGGCAGAATCGCTGGAGGACTTAAGCACTATGCTCAATGACCTCAATAGTGCCTCCCAACGGATAGGTCTTAAGATGAACATGGACAAAACAAAGATCATGTTCAATGTCCATGTCACACCTATGCCGGTAGTTGTTGGGAGCACTATGCTCGAAGTTGTTGACGAATACGTTTACCTGGGACAAATAGTCCGACTAGGTAAGTCCAACTTCGACCAAGAGGTCAATCGACGGATTCAACTCGGCTGGGCAGCGTTCGGGAAATTACGGCATATCTTTTCGTCAGGTATACCTCAATCTCTAAAAACTAGATTGTACAACCAGTGCGTGTTGCCAGTGATGACTTACGGATCTGAGACGTGGTCCTTCACTGCTGGCCGTATGAGGACGCTTAAGGTCGCTCAGCGGGCTATGGAGAGGGCTATGCTCGGAGTTTCTCTGCGTGATAGACTCAGAAATGAGGATATCCGCAGTAAAACCAGAGTGACCGACATAGCCCAACGGATTAGTAAGCTGAAGTGGCAATGGGCCGGCCATATAGCTCGAAGAACCGATAACCGATGGGGAAGAAAGGTTCTCGAGTGGCAGCCTCGTACCGGTAGGCGTAGTGTAGGGCGACCCCCCACTAGATGGAGTGACGACCTGGTAAGACATGCAGGAAGTCGATGGATGCAGGTGGCTCAGGACCGTGCTTTGTGGCATTACTTGGGGGAGGCCTATGTTCAGCAGTGGACTTGTGAAGGGCTGTAATGATGATGATGATGATGATGAAATAATATATATTTTTAAATTAGCTATCCATTCGTGTAAGCCTCAAATGAATAGAACGTTGCTTTTAGAAACATGCATGTAATCAATAATTTTAGTCATTTTTTTGTAGTTGATTTTAAATGTATTTATAACACATAAAAACAAATTAGAACGTGGAATGTGTTGATATGATATCGAACATTAATAATGTGCTACGTAGTTTATTTCTCATATCTAATGAGATAATAGTCTCTGCAAAACGCATTTCGTAAGGTTTTGGTCGGAGTATCGCCTTTATATTAATAACATAAATATAATTAAATTGGTTTGTATACCATTTAATTTCATGATATACCCATGTGCAATCCACTCCTAAAGATTGCAAATATTATTTATTCATTGAATAAAACGGAATTTATTGATTTATTGCTTTTAGTTTAATTTTTTTTGAATTCCCGACGTTTCGAGTGCTTCGCGAATATAAGGAAATTGTTATTGTTATTGTTATTCATAGCTCAAGGGCTAAACGCTCGTTGCAATGACAGTACGTAAACTTCCTGCGTTTAATCCCTTAGGCACAAATATGATTAATTCCAAAATTTAAATGCCATAACCCGCTCATATTTTTGTTTTTATAAAATTAGGATGACAAGCTAGCACACAGCTCATCTGATAGTAAGTTGATGCTGTAGCCCACAGACATCTACATCAATTCTCGGTGAAGCATCAAAATGAAAATACGTTGCCATCCGTGAGGACTTAGATGGAATGCCTCGAATCCAGTAAATTAACCCTAGAAGCCTTATCTACGTCCGCGAGGCGTACACGCATTCGGAAACTGTCTATCTCTTTATAACGGGTGTAGTTGGCGCTTTGTGCGGCTTAGCCAACTTAGTGGCCTCCTAAAGCCTGCTGATAGTGCCCGTATCGCTAAGGTAAGTTCCGCCGATTTCAACTTATTGACATGTGGTACGCCTGCGAGGCGTATGTTTATGCTTTGTGTAACTTTTTAACTTAGATTGTGTGATTACGCTATTGTTAGTTTTTGGTGTTTTTATGGTTTTATTGACGTTGTTTTAGATAAAATATGTCACGATCAAAACGGCTTAACAGTGCCAATGTTTTGGCGATCTTAAATGAAGAAAATCATGGTTCTCTGAGAGGTTCAGCGTCAGAAGCGAGGATCATCAAGCTGTGGATGATTTTCAAAGTGAAGACGAAAACGATTATGTTACTGACGAGGTCTTCTCTTTACGATCTGCTTCCACTGAAGAAACTGTCTCAACAACTGCTGCAGTAGCTCACCCATCTACTCCTGCTCATTTTCGACGTACGTCTTGGGTTTTGACAGCTCAAGACTTATACGTCGTGTCTCCGGAAATACACTTCGTGGTTAGAACGAATGTTTGGTCGTCTACCAAGTGTCAATCATCTCAGAGAACTTCAGCTGTGAATATGATCAAAAACAATTAAAAAAAAAACTAAATAAAACAAAGTTCATGAAGCAGCTCAACACAGATTTTGCCAAGCCTTGGATGGAGATGAGACTTGAAGCGCCTACTTTGAAAAGATCTTTACCAAAAAACATAAGCCTTATTCTCGTAAAATCTACTCATCAAGTAATGAAGTTTAGAAGGGAGAACCTAAGCCCAAAAACCATAAATAATCCACTTTTTGCTCTTACAAAAAAAAGAGAATGCCTACATTAGTGTGTTATAAGTACAAAAAGTCAGTATGTGGCGAGCACAGAGTTTATGTGTGTGTAGAATGCTATAAACTTTAAGTTAGTCTGTGAAAGTTTGGTTTAATTTAATAATTGTGCTAAGAAAAAATCATTAAATAGTAAAAAAAACATATAAGATAGTTAAAAAAAATAATGTTACCGTTGAATAATCAGAAGTTACTTCTTGGTACGAATATAAGCAGATTAGTTTTATTTTGTTGTAAAATAAATAGTTGTGATTAGAGTCTTCATTAATGAATCTGTGTTTTGTTACTAGAATAAATGCCTACCTTACGGATTCTTAAAAATCGCCAATAATTAAATAACATTCAAACTATCAGTGCTCGATCCAGTCCAGCTATAAATACTTAACTCATTTTGCGTTTTACAACTGTTCGTAAAATATGTCGTGACATTTTATTTCCTTTTCTCACTAGATCGAGTAATAATATAAGAGCCTGAATAGCATTTTCAGTCGATAAGCCTCGTCGAAAACCAAATAGATTTTTTTGCTATTGTGACGGCCCAATATTATTATTAATAAATAAATTCAATATAAAGGGGCGTCAAAAATAGTCTTAAAAGATATATATTAAGCAATTAAGTTAAATTAATAAACATAAAGTTAATATATTTCAGACATTATCCCAACAACATAGTAAATTAAAGGCAAAATTATTGTTTTTTTACTTTAGCCCAGAAATGTTTATTTATATATGCACGCCTCTGAGGCGTATGTTAAGGCTTTATGTATCTTTGAGATAAATTAGGCTTCTAGGGTTAAGTCGCCGGTTCTCTTCACTCATCGTACTAAACACACAGGTTTATTTTTTATGCAGGTATTCTGTGAGAGCGTGGTCTCTCCCGGTCAAGCCGAATCATTCGTGTCACGACCATGATGTAGCTGCAGCATGGTATTGCCACGCTCAGTATAGAACCGTGCTGCAGGTTCTACTACGTACAAAAAGAAGGAGGTCTGTGCTCAACGGTAAGAATAATAAATTGACTGTAATTTAACTTACACTTAAGAGACTTATTTATAGTCACCATGTTCGACGGTTTTAGTAGTAGTACACAAAATCGTTGTAGGAATGGAGTTCGTATTCAACTTAAGTAAGAATATTTTTTATACTATTAATTTATTTTATATTTTATTTACAAGATTATAGCTGGTAGGATTCCTTTTGTAGGAGTCGATCTGCAAAAGTGAATAAACTCTCACCTATTTCTGCACGAGGGTTTTAGAGAGCTAATATTGATTATAGTCTATTAAAGATTTCATTTCAGTCCTGAGAGGTTACAATGCATCTGGTAACCCTTTTTGTTTAATATTGGTTGCAGGTTTCCGTTAGATCCAGTAAATAAATAATGCTATGTATCCCCCTTATTAGGCTATAAAGATTTTTGATAGCATGTAGCAATAGCGGTAAATGATATTAAAATTAAATTTTAAATTTAAAATCCGTGTTAGTTCAGCCACTTAAGAGCCGTGTTAGCTCAGATGGTTAGAGCTCGCTCTAGATTTCACAGTATGCGAGCAACTCGAGTTCGATACCCGCCAGCCCCAATAACATTGTTTATTACATTGTTAATTGCAATTGAAAACATCGTGAGGAAACCTGCATGTCTGAGAAATAAGAAAAATATATTTTGAAGATATATGAAGTTCGCCAATACGCATTGGGGCAGCGCGGCGGACTCTTCCTTGCCATAAAACCCTCACAGATACGAGAGGAGGCCTGGGGCGAGCCGTGGGACGTATACAGGCTGTAACTTTAACATTCTTACATTATTTAAAAGCAAAGATTTCATTTGGCTCTATTCTTTTGCGGATGTTAAAGTAATAATTATTTGAAAATGAAAGGTATACCATCAACCTCAACAGGAATGACGAGCGTGAACAAGATGCGCTTCGTTGATTTCAATCTGAGAATCGGGAAATACCTAGCTAGCTCGCTACTTTAATTATGTGCTTAAAACAACAGAAATTTAATATTAGCGTTTAAATGAAATGTTATAAAAGTTAAAGTAGAAAAACAAATAATGTATTAGTTGGTATGCATTAATCGACAGTCTCAATAATCTAGTAATCGTAAACATGATTTGGTATGGTTTTATTCGTTTTTCTATCACGAAATTCTCCTGTAGTCAGGTAGTTGACGACGTTTCACCCTTTTGAAACGAAAACCAAGTAAAGCTGTTTGTCCTGTGCCTTATCTCTCTCCGATCGTGCCGCATAACTATGCCATCGGACTATGAGAGTGAAAGAATAGAGAGCGTTCTTGTGATTGCACATACACTCGGGTCATATAATGTTGTCCTGCGTTGGCTTTTCTTCGCTGAAAGTGGCCTTTGTGACCGAAATTTTGTCTGTAGGACATTAATACTATTTTGCTAGGTAGTGGGACTCCTTTTCTGCCTGGTATTATTCAAATTCAAATTCAAATTCTTTTATTGCATAACTTAATCTATTACATAGCATATTGTGGTTGGAGCTTCCTTTTAAGCAAAGGATTTGCTTGTACTAGGAAGCACCGCTCTTCCAAATAATGGGTATATAACATTAAGTTGAGGTGAAAAATAATAAAAATTAGTTATTAAATTCTAGAAGTATAAAATAATACAGGCAGATTATTATTATATTATTGTTCGACTTTAGAGTTACAAAATATGGTGTGTGTGTGTGTGTGTGTGTGTGTGTGTGTGTGTGTGTGTGTGTGTGTGTGTGTGTGTGTGTGTGTGTGTGCGTGCTCCGTGCGTGCGGTGTGTGTGTGTGTGTGTGTGTGTGTGTGTGTGTGTGTGTGTGTGTGTGTGTGTGTGTGTGTGTGTGTGTGTGTGTGTGCGTGCGTGTGGGTGCGTATGTGTGTAGTATGTATGTATTGAATAATATTAGTATATGTACCCTTGTAAATTATTTTTATTATGTGGAATATAACACATATTGGTTTATTGGCCCTACGACTGTGCTTTGGGATCGGAAGATATCATTGTTCAATGAATAGCTTTCTATAACTGTCACCAAAGGTTGCATAGCACTCAGATACGCTTATGAGTGATGAATGATACTCTCGATTTCTTCATAGTTTTTTGTAATTAACCATTTCTCTAGTGTCTTTCTACATTCAAGATATGTTACAGGGTAAATATTTAGTTTTTTATTAAGTTTATTATATATGTAAGCAGATTGGCTGTTGTATTACCTCTTTGAAAATACCGATTTAACCCGGGGCTGCGGAACAACGTTAACTATCGTCCTACGATTGTTTTTTCCTGGGTGGTAGTAAATTGACTTGTGTTTTCTCGTCACAATACGTAGGAGGTACAGCTTTCTTACCGATAAGATACCGCTTTTTAAATATAAGCTATCCGTTGGTGATCTGTATGGCAGGAAGAACATTACTTTCAGAAGAGCCCGTTGCGCTCTTTACAGATTTAAGAAAATAGTTTTGGTCGCACCTCCGCAAACTGATATGCAGTAGATGATAACCGATTCGGCAAGTGCGCAGTAGATTTTACGTAGAAGGCTCATTCGAGCTACGTGTCGCAGGGTCTTAAATGACCAGATTAGTTTCAGCGGTTATCCTGGCATCATCATATAGAGTAACTCTATATGATGATGCCAGGATAACCGCTGATCCAACATGACTCCAAGGTATCTCGTATTAAAAACTTTTTTTAACTCAGGACAAGAACAATCCGTGTCCAAATGAATTATTACAATAATGTAGTTTAATATTAAAGCTCTCTGGAGGCTGCGTGTTGTTGTATTTGGTAAAACATATATAATTAGTTTTAAGTACATTTAAAGTGAGGAGGTTTTTGCTTAACCAAGAATTTCATTAAGCCAGTCTCCACACGGTTTTTAAGTTGCTCCCGATTATCAGCAGAGAAAACAATAGCTGTGTCATCCGCATATGAGAAGATGTCACCACCCTCTATCTGCATATTACACAAGCTATTGATGTAGGCCAAGAACAACGTGGGCACAATAGACTACTTTTCTTTAAAAAGAGTTTAGCATTATGGAATCTATACAAAATTTTCTATTCTATGGTATAAACAAATGTCAGTTACTCTATGTATTTTTATTTTTATTCTTCTGTCAATTTACGACAGACGACCATACGAAAATGGCACAATTTTACGGTTGATTAAAAGTAAAAATCCATAGAGTTATTGATTATTTTAGACCACAGGATAGAGAATTTTGTATAGATTATATAATGCTAAACTCCTTTTAAAGAAAAGTAGTCTATAAATATAAGTTTTTATAATTTCAAGTGCTGTGTTTTATGGTAAAATATGTCGTAAATTGACAGTGGAATAAAAATAAAAATACATAGAATAACTGACTTTTGTTTAGACTTCAGAACCAGAAAAATTCGTATTAATTCTATAATGCCAAACTTCTTCATAGAAAAGTAGTCTCTAAATATAAGTTTAAAAATGCTGTGGGTGGGTGCGGTCGAATGCGACCGCTCGGGATTTGACGGACGCATGCGACTCCATGGGAATTTTATGGGGATTGAAGGGTTAAAGTTTTCTGCTGATACGGAACATAGCAGCATAAGTTGCTTCTTTACGATGGTATTTCTGTAAGAGCGTGATCCCTCTTCGATCGAGACGACCAAAACATGATACAACCATATTAGCTGCAGCGTTGCTCTACTACTTACTGTCAAAAAATTTACTTTCGTTTATTTACTTTACATAAAAATTCTTATCTAACATATTAATTATGTTAAATAAATAAACGTATTTATTTATTTAACATAAAAATTCACACAGTTACAGTTTTACAGTCTGCCAAACTGCTCAGCAGTTTGTTGGCAAAAAAAAATGCTCTCTTACTTCCTCATCATCATCATTACAGCCCTTCACAAGTCCACTGCTGAACATAGGCCTCCCCCAAGTAATGCCACACAGCACGGTTCTGAGCCACCTGCATCCATCGACTTCCTGCATGTCTTACCAGGTCGTCATCTAGTGCGGGTCGCCCTACACTATGCCTACCGGTACGAGGCTGCCATTCGAGAACCTTTCTTCCCCATCGATTATCGGTTCTTCGAGCTATATGGCCGGCCTTTTGCCACTTCAGCTTACTAATCCGTTGGGCTATGTCGGTCACTCCGGTTTTACTGCGGATATCCTCATTTCTGAGTCTATCACGCAGAGAAACTCCGAGCATAGCCCTCTCCATAGCTCGCTGAGCGACCTTGAGCGTCCTTATACGGCCAGCAGTGAAGGACCACGTCTCAGATCCGTAAGTCATCACTGGCAACACGCACTGGTTTTACACTTTAGTTTTCGGCGATTGAGGTATACCTGTACCACTTCCTAACATGCAAAAAATAAGGTAAAGAAAAAAACAGCTTAATACAATTATAATACCAACAAAAAGACAAACAAATAGTATTAATATAACATTAATCAGTAGGCAAGGATAACAGCATTTTTCATGTATGCATAAATGTTGCATGTACGCTTACACATATACATACATACTTGCATATATACGCATACGTTATTATTACAGCTTACCTATAATGTTGTATAATGGATCGTTACGATCATAGATATAATATTTCTATGGTCACGATACATTCCATTCTTACTATTTATTAGTATTAAGTTTTTTCAACTTATTTATAAAGTGTTTTTTTTTTGTTTTATGCTTAAGGCATTCTTGCAGTAAATTGTTATAAATTTTTGTTATTAAATGTTGTTAAACGTCATTATATTTTATAACCTATTACCGTTTTAAAATTAGATTCCTCTGTTCGGAGCAGAAACGGCGACATCTTTTTGGGATTTCCCGTAATCGTCTTTTACATTACGTATATAAAGAAATGCCGCCTCGACATTGCATTTCCATCGCTACCACGTAAAAAATGTTTAGTGAAGGCAAAATTCAGTCTAATGTCAACAGTTTTCGTGTTGTTGTTAACTGTACACTTAAGTGATGTAAAGATCTCACGTCACTACCCAGTAAATTTCGGTTTCGCGGAACCGCTGCTGTCTCGTAAAGTAATTGGATACTATTCAATATTTCCAAATGCAATCTCCGAATGTGGGTAAGATTTCAGCATAGTTACGTTTTCTTAATATCCGTTACTATTACCGATACAGCCTATAAGGCCCACTGCTGAACATAGGCCTCCCGAAAGATTAGCACATAGGGGGGATATTTGTCATAGTTGCACGTGGGTTGGCAATTGCAGTTTTTTGTTATATTTAGTCGTTTTTAGGAAGACGCTGCTGCCATCTCCTGATTTTGTTTTCTCTGTCGTCTGCTGCGACACTCACGAGATGATATTGAGTAGTGGATATTCTTACACCGGTCTCAATATATTTAAAACAATAATGGTATGATATCTTCTTCTATTTTGTCATCATGTTCTAGTGAACTAATGACTATAATAGGTATCTCCTGTTGTAGGTAGTATTTCCTATCCCACGTTTGGCTGCCGGACTGGCTGATCGCAGGACCAGATGTCTCGTTTGATGATATTGCTTTCTTGTTTTGCTCTACATATACGTAACCAGCGGGTTTAGGTAGACTTATTTTATTCACTTCGTTGCAATTTTCTTAAATTCTTTTAATAATGAACCGAATAGTATTAGAGAACCGGAGAAATTTTCAACTGGAAAAGAGCAATATCATCTTAGTTCTCATTGGTGGCAACGCATCTGGGTTTTGTTTCTTAATAGAATACGATGATAGATGCACATATATATTGGCCACAGCATCCTCTATCCATCAGGCAGACTGTATGATCGTTTTACACCCTTCTTGTATAAAATGTCAAATAAATCTTTACGATTAAATTTAATGGTGGCAGTTTAATGTTATTCATTTTTATGAGGAAACTCACACCAACTGAGAAATTATTAGTTTAAATTAATTTGAATGAAACCTAACACCTAATGAAATTACGTAGTTTAGGGATGTGGCTGACGACTACGAGATTAAATGAATTGACTGGCGTTGATTGTGGTGTAAGAAAAAATATTTTCCCATTTCGTCTCGTTAGTTTCTAAGCCTGAGATCTATAGACCGTACCTTGACTTTGCTCAAACTTTACTTACGGAAAACTTAGGTGAGTATAATTATGAGCATTGAAAATATTTAAAAAATCAGTCCACTCATCGGAACTGAATTCGGATAAAAATGACGTGAAATTTTCCCATGAGATATCAATTTGAAATAAGAAAATGTGTATAAGCTTCAAACTTTCCTGGTTTTTCAACAGAAAGAAACATATTAAATAAAACATAGTTTTCAGATTTTATTACGTTTGATTTTTCATCGCATTTGTAGCACTCACTATCACCGAGTTAGTTTTATTAAATCTACCTACAGTATTCGCCTATTAAAAGTAATTAGTATGATTTTAACCCCTTTTTCTGAATGAAATCATAAAACTCACCATGAAACAAAATCACAACTTACCGTTTGATTTTTGGAACTAAATCTTTTTGAAAGAAACATTGTACGAAATAATTTTATGAAAATGATACACACTACATAGTTCATAAAACAGGCATTGAATACCAGTTCAATGATCCATTATAATTTGTAGGATAACGACCCAGCCGCATGCTCACTTTGTTACGTGAAAACACATTTTTTTATTGAAAATGCCTCTATGTAATTTTATGTTATGACCAAACATTTGCTGCGGCCGTGTCCAGAAACGGGAGTAAAATGTTGCAACAACTAAATGGAAATAATCCGTCATATATTTTGTGACTTTTGTTTAAAACGAGCAAGTTAACCAAAAATAATTAAAAAAAAATAGTAAAATAAACAGCAACGTATTTAGAACACCTTTATTCGGGAGGAGCGTAGAGTAGCCCTCTTATCCTCGCAAGACTGCCAAATCCCAAATCAAGTTTTAAAACTAAAACTAATTTTACGACTTCTGTGAAACGAAACACATATGAAAAACTTGATTTTGACAGTGTATAAATTTATTTTATTTTTGCCTGGTAAATTCACGCTGCAACTAAATTGTTGTTGCAGAACGAATATGTTGACTCGACCGGGGAAGAAAACTGCTGTCATAGAATACCCGTATAAAATAGGAATTTGATGCTGCAGTGTCTTTGAGTGTGTGCGAGTGTCGAGAACCGGTATTTAAATCGACGATAAATGTAAATTTAATTAGATACTATCTACGTCTATCGTCCACAGCATTCACATACGAGTAGCATGTTGTCTGTGTGCTCGTTTGTCACCCTTATTTTGTAATGCTTTTGGCCGTTCACATTGACATAAAAATCTAGTTTTTCATTTATATGCAATTTTTATGTATTTAAATAAGTTACATCGGAGAGGAAAAGCTGAGCGAAGCAAAGTAGCCCTAATTTGCAAGGTATGTTTGCACAGGAAATTTTTCAAGCAATTTCAAGGTTTCTTTTTCAGAAGAAATATGGATTTTGATCAAAACCAATGAAAAATAAACTCAACACAACTCACACTTTAAATAGTAAAACATAATACAGTGTAACCATAATATTACGTATCACTATATAACGACTTCCTTGATTTAACTCATTTTTCGTGATCCCATTGAATTGTTCATAAGATACAATGTAAAATATACCTTTATATTGCGAACATTTCTTGCGAACAAGCTCTTTATAACGAATTTAAAACTTTCAAGAAAGTTTAAATTTTGTCAAACGAAAATCTTCATGTAAAGCATATAAAGTTTATTAGTAGATGTTGTGAATAAAACTATTTTTTTACCTCTTTATAACACATTTTAGACCAACCTTACTGTTAGCGACGACAAGTGAATTTAATTATTTAATTTCAATTTATTCTTATGTGTGATCTAAAAAGACTGATAGTGTTAATAACATTAAGTGAATTAATTACTTATACTAGCTTCAATTCTTATTTGCAATCTACAATTACGTAACGAAAGTTAGTAACGAAAGTCAGTAACGAAATGTGAGTTTAATTACTATATTAGAAACGAAATATGAATCTAGTTACTTATTGGAACTTACTCTTATTATAATCTAAAGAACTACATTCGAAACATTAACATCTAAGTGTGAGTTTAATTACTTGTTTAATTCCTTTTCTTTTTAATATAATTTAAAACTACGACAATACGTCAATTAACCACATGTATAATCTCGTTTCCTATTATAAAAATAGATTTAGTTCAATAAGAAGTTCAAATGTATTCTGCAATAGTTTCTTAAGATTAAGCGTAATGTTATCACGATAAGCATTGTGCATTCCTGCCGCCTGGCGGCGCCACATGTATGTTATGCGGAAAAAAGCTTAGCTACTACGGAGCTATACCGTAGGGAGACCGCTCCACAATTTTTATTTATTAAAGGTGTAAATTAAGTGTTTTATGAATGATTAATATTTGAAATAATAAAGATAAGCTATTTCTATTACCAGGAATGTATAAAAACATTGTAAGGGATGTTTTAACACTAAAATAAAAGAAATTTGTAAGTTTCCCTTAGAAAAGGTTGCTCTGCGATCTGATTGGTCGACAGAAATCATTATTGCCGTGTTCAAATTCGTTAGTGCCGTGTGCAAAATTTAACTATTTTGATTGGTCGAGATTGCCTATAAAAAGAGGCGTTTTTTGTGGTAAAACATTCCAAATCCGGCAATTTAAGAATAAAGCATTAAGAAAATAAATAAGAATAAACTCTGAAAAAGTGTTATTTATTGCTCATCTAACTGCTACTGCATGCTCTCCAGTTAACATCCCGCCAGCATTACCCGCTCCATTACTAACATTCTCACACACGAGCATCAACATTGGTCCTTCGAAAAGCCGGATCGGGTTTAAGGAAAACTAGGAAGATGCCTTCAAATACAAGATCAAAATCAGTGCAGTCAAAGACTACAAGTGAAAGTAACGCTATTTCGGGTACCAGTACGACGGACTGGAGCATGAATACGCCGAGTGAATCTACAAGCACGACGGCTACAAACGCGTAAACATCAGATCGATCGACGCTTACGAGAGCATCGCTCAGCAGCGTACACAGACAACCCGTACTTCTTAATAAGAACATTGCCGGAAATTAATCAACACCGGGGGACGTAACCCATACCACCCCCCCGACCTGCACCATCGAAGCGTCAGTTCCTCACCAAGAAGAGAGTCATCCAACGCCGCAGATTCAAGAACGAAGTATCGCAGTGAAGACATGTCTGAAGGAGGGAAGCACCAACGTCCAAAGAAAAGAGTCTGCAACAGCCTCGCCCTAAGAAGACGACCCGCGATCCAGACACACTTTCTGTTCGCTCGTCGCATATGAAGAGAGCAGAAGCGCAAGCAAAAATGACAATGGCATTAAGGGAACTAGAACTGGCAGAAGCTCGGTCAAAAGTTGCTCAAGCGGTGTTAGAACTTCTCACCACGTAGTCAGAAGAAGAAGATGGTGCCGGAGAAGAGCTGTTCGAACGAACTCGAGAAGTCGAGCGGTGGTTCATCCAGACCGGAGACATGTCTAATAAGAACCACAAACCAATAGAGGCAGAAGAAAAGAAGAGTGACATCCAGGAACTAGCTTCAGTCATACTCGAGCTATCCGAAAAATCACGTGACATCGATTCACTAAAGCACCTCGAACTCCCTCACTTTAACGGGACCTGTGAAGAATGGTTAGCCTTCAAGAGATCATACGAGGATATGGCCGCTTCTTTCATTAACAATCAGAACCTAGCGCGCCTTAGAATAGCGATCCAAGTAAAAGCTAGAGAAGCCGTTCAAAGCCTACTATTCACCGCCGAAGACCCACGCGAAGTAATCAAGGGACTAGAAGCAAGATTCGGAAGACCTGGAGCACTGGTATTAGCAGAACTATAAAAATGAAGAACCTCCCAAAAGTCGGCGAGAACCCAAGCGACATATGCATATTTGCGAGCAAAATAAAGAACGCAGTTGAGACAATCAAAGCCCTGAAGAAACCACAGTATCTCAGTTCACCTGAAACACTGAGAGTTATAGTAGACAAGATGCCGACATCAATGAAGGTTCGTTGGTTCTCCTACCACATAAGCAGAAGAGATGAGGAAATTCAGGAGCTATTACTCGTCGAAGCGTTCCTAGAAACAGAAGCCGACATGTGCGGAGACTTCGCTCCACCTGAAGCATTCTCAGAGCAAAGAAGAGGAATAAGAAAACCCGTTCATTTGGTACAAGAAGTGTCAAAAGAAAAATATAAGAAGTCATGTCCGTTCTATGAAGAAGAACACTTCGCACTAGAATGCAAGAAGTTCAAAGGAGCTAACCTGGATTGAAAATGGGATATGACCAAGAAGGCAAAGATACGCCTCAAGTGCCTTAGATTAAAGCACTCAAGGATCAACTGTAAAGCGCCAGTCTGCAAGCTGTGTAAAAGATGGCATCATACCATCTTACATTCTGACAAACCACCAGCACCAATAGAAAGAGAAGCAAGGGAAAAAGACATCAGTAGCACGTCAGAAGAAAAGGTCGCCTCAATTCACAACGCCAAAGGAGAACAAAAGGCCTACCTGAAGATGATCCCAGTGAACCTCTATGGCCCAAAAGGTCAAGTTCGCGTGTTAGCATTATTAGACGAAGGATCAACGGTCACACCCTTAGACGCAACAATCGCTGAGAAAATCGGAGTCGAAGGGAAACAAGAAAAACTTACGATCGAAACAGTCGGCGGGAGGGTCTTGAGAAAAGATAGTTCACAGAAGATCGAGTTCAAAGTAAAAGGGGCTCATAGAAGAGAAAAGAGGACTATCGTAGCAAGAACCATCGATGACCTGAAGCTGTCTGAACAATGTATAAACAAGGACACTGTGAGAAACTGCGAGCATCTAAAGGCAATTGAAAGCCAACTCCTCTATGTCACCGAAAGACCCAAGCTACTGATAGGCCAAGACAATTGGCTATTGACTAATAGTAACAAGAAAGCTGAAGAAGGGCAAACCGTCAGATCCTGTAGCCTCCCTCAACAAACTTAGGGTGGGTGTTACACGAATGTAAAACAGGAGCAACTGCCACAGCAAACTTCACTCTATGATATGGCAGAGCGACCACTGGTGAAGAAAACATAGAAGAAATCGTCCGCGAACACTTTCAGTTGGAATCTCTCGGGATCCATAATCGGTCACCAACCAACAACAGCGATAGAAGAGCATTAGAAACCCTTGAGAAGACTACAAAGAAACTGCCAAGCGGTCAATATGAAACGGGACTCCTGTGGAAAAAAGAAGACGAAACCCTACCCAACAATTATAATCAAGTAGTCCGACGCCTGGTCAGCATCGAAAAGAAATTAGATCAAGACCAAGAAGCAAGAAAGCACTACAAGGAGCAGATCCTGAGTCTGATCGAAAAAGGATACGCAGAGATAGCTCCAGAAACTGAACACAAAGGAAGAACGTTCTACTTACCCCAATTCGCTGTTGTGCATTCAGTTAAGAAGAAGCTGAGAATAGTGTTCGACGCAGCTGCCAAGTTTGAAGGAAAGAGCCTCAACGACGCCTTGCTCTCGGGCCCAGACCTGTTACAATCGCTATTTGGAGTACTGTTGCGCTTCAGAGAGGGACCAGTAGCCGTCATGGTCGACATACAAGACGTGTTCCTTCGAGTTAAAGTTAGAGAGGACGACCGAGACAGTCTCAGGTTCCTGTGGCGCGGAAACTGAAGAACCGGCAAGCCTGAAGAGTATAGAATGTCTTCAATCACCTTTGGGGCAGCGTCATCACCGGTAACAGCGATATACGTAATGAATAAGAACGCAGAGGAATTTAAGAACACTCATCCCGAAGCAGTGAAAGCAATTAAGAGAAACCATTACATGGACGACTATCTGCAGAGCTTCGCATCTACAACGGAAGCAAAGAAGATATCCAAAGAAGTGAAGGACATTCACGCAAGAGCAAACTTTCATCTGAAGGGTTGGGCCAGTAACAATTCGAGGGTAGTATCAAAAGTAGAAGACACCAATAAAGAAAACTCTTTACAGCTGACCAAGGAAGAGAAGACTCTGGGACTAAGATGGCTGGTGAAAGAAGATGCATTAGCATTCAACGTCGGGCTACGCAACACGCCGAAGGACCTGCAAGCTGGCAGAAGAACTCCAACGAAGAGAGAAGTCACAAGCGCAGTGATGTCCACCTTCGATCCAATGGGTTTTGCAACACCGGTTCTAATACAAGGAAAGAAACTAATCCAAGATATCTGGCGAAAGAAAATAGACTGGGATGAACCAATTAACGAACAACAAAAGCCTGGATGAAATACTTAGAGGAAGTATCAACATTAACAAGGGTGAAGATCCCAAGATGCGTCTCACCCAAAGGCAGAAAAGGACAGTTACATACATTCACCGATGCGAGTGAAGAAGCCTACGCAGCAGTAGTAGAGAATAGTTGAGCCCTAAGGAAAAATCCATGTCTCCATGATTGCCGGCAAAGCAAGGGTAACGCCGACGAAACCAGTATCAATTCCGAGGCTAGAGCTACAAGCGGCTTTACTCGGAAGCAGACTAGCCACCACAATTGAAGAGGAGTCAGAGCTCGAAATATCGAAAAAGAATTACTGGACCGATTCCAGCACAGTACTTCAGTGGATAAAGGCGGAACCAAGAAAATTCAAAGCTTTTGTGGCCAAACGACTTGCAGAGATTGAAGAGAAGTCCAAGCCAGAAGACTGGAGATGGGTACCAACTAAGGAAAACCCAGCAGACGACGCCACGAGGGGAACCCCAATCGAATTCGACCACAAAACCAGATGATTCAAAGGCCCGTCATTTCTCCGCCAACCAGAAGAAGAATGGCCGTTTCACGACTTCAAACCAGAGAGTATTATGCCAGAAGGAAAGCTCAAACAAAAGGTGTTGGCAACAATGGCAACAGAAGACATCCTTTTGAATCCAGAAAGATTCTCGAGCTGGGAGCGACTGCTGCGCACTACAGCCAGAGTGGTTGCCTTTGCACACTACCTATTAAAGAAGAGCCGTAAAGCGACCACCACCGCCACGCACCAGAAGGATGAGCCTTGGAAACCACAACAGAAAATCCAGAAGAAAGAAGCACACGCCTCAAACCCATCAGCAAACGAAAATGAAAACAAGCGGCTATATCTACCCCTAGAAGAAGAACACTTAAAGAAGGCCGAAGTATTATTAATGAAGATAAGCCAGAACGACAGGTTCGCGTCAGACATAAGAAAATTGAAGGCAGAAAAACCTCTAGAAAACTCAAGTCGACTCAAGAAAATCGACGTTTACGCTGGAGACGATGGAATTATCAAATTAAAAAGTAGGACAATGAAATTCTACGACCAAAACGAAAGAAGAATGAATCCTATCGTCTTAGACGGGAAACAAAAGATAACCCGTCTAATAATACAATACTATCATAAGAAATTCTTTCACGGAAACACTGCTACAGTAATGAACGAGATTCCTCAAAAGTTCTGGATCTTGGGCTTAAGAGCAACTCTGAAGGCGGTCGCACACAGCTGTCAATGGTGCAAGACAAAGAAGAGTTCAGCAGAGATACCCCCCGACGGGGAGACCTATCGAGCGAGAGACTAAAGCATCATCAGTTTCCGTTCTCCTGCACGGCCGTAGACTACTTCAGGCCGATGCAAGTCACCATCGGAAGAAGAACTGAGAAGCGCTGGGGAGCTTTATTCACCTGCCTCACTACTAGAGCAGTACATCTAGAGCTAGTACCTTCTCTCAGCACTAGCTCAATGATCATGGCTCTCCGACGAATGGCAGCCAGAAGAGGGACCCCGAAAACTATATTCAGCGACAACGGAACCAACTTCGTCGGGGCCAAACGGGAATTAGAAGAGGCCGCACAAGAAAAAGGCATTAAGTGGAAGTTTATTCCCCCGGGAGCTCCGAATATGGGAGGCTGGGAGAGACTTGTACGAACAGTCAAGATGGCGCTAGCAGTAGTCCTCAACGAGAAAAGCCCGCCTGAAGAAGTACTCCATACACTAATGACCGAGGTTGAACACATCGTCAATTCAAGACCCCTCACGCCGATCAGCCATGGACCCAGAAGACGAAGAGGCTAACACCGAACCATTTTCTGCTGGGAAGATCATGCGGAGCGATGGCGCCGGGAGAATTGAGTAACACGAAGCTGATCGGAAAGGTAAATTGGAGGACCACTCAAAGACTCGCGGACCATTTCTGGAAAAGATGATCAAAGAATATTTACCTCTCCTGATGCCAAGAAAACTCGAAAAGAGAGAAACCAAAGACCCAAGAGAAGGAGACATTGTGCTGATAGTGGACGCTACGTTACCACGAAACTCATGGCCTCGCGGAGAAGTTATCAAGACCTATCCCGGACCAGACGGAAGAACCAGAGTGCTGGACGTGCGGACATCAGTGTCATCGTGCTGGTACCAGCGGAATCGTCACCTCCGGAAGATGAAGTGCTACGCACCGTGGGGTAGAATGTTAGCGACGACAAGTGAATTTAATTATTTAATTCCAATTTATTCTTATATATGATCTACAAAGACTGATAGTGTTAATAACATTAAGTGAATTAATTACTTATACTAGCTTCAATTCTTATTTGCAATCTACAATTAGGTAACGAAAGTTAGTAACGAAAGTCAGTAACGAAATGTGAGTTTAATTACTTATTTGAGTTTAATTGGAATATTAGAAACGAAATATGAATCTAGTTACTTATTGGAACTTACTCTTATTATAATCTAAAGAAGTAAATCACACTTAATAATTTTCAATTACATTAGAAACATTAACATCTAAGTGTGAATTTAATTACTTGTTTAATTCCTTTTCTTTTTAATATAATTTAAAACTACAACAATACGTCAATTAACCACATGTTATATAATCTCGTTTCCTATTATAAAAATAGATTTAGTACAATAAGAAGTTCAAATGTATTCTGCAATAGTTTCTTAAGATTAAGCGTAATGTTATCACGATAAGCATTGTGCATTCCTGCCGCCTGGCGGCGCCACATGTATGTTATGCGGAAAAAAGCTTAGCTACGACGGAGCTATACGGTAGGAAGACCGCTCCACTATTTTTATTTATTAAAGGTGTAAATTAAGTGTTTTATGAATGATTAATGTTTCAAATAATAAAGATAAGCTATTTCTATTATCAGGAATGTATAAAAACATTGTAAGGGATGTTTTACCACTAAAATAAAGGAAATTTGTAAGTTTCCCTTAGAAAAGGTTGCTCTGCGATCTGATTGGCGACAGAAGTCATTATTGCCGTGTGCAAATTCGTTAGTGCCGTGTGCAAAATTTAACTATTTTGCTTGGTCGAGATTGCCTATAAAAAAGAGGCGTTTTTTGTTGTAAAACATTCCAGATCCGGCAATGTAAGAATAAAGCATCAAGAAAATAAATAAGAAGAAACTCTGAAGAAGTGTTATTTATTGCTCATCTAATTGCTACTGCATGCTCTCCAGTTAACATTCCGCCAGCATTACCCGCTCCATTACTAACATTCTCACACACGAGCATCAACACTTACCTCAACATAACAAACCTCAGTTCAACGAATTACTTGATTTAACGAATATTTACTTGTTACCTTCCGATTGGTTACATCGAGGTTGCACTGCATGTTGATACTGATCGACCGAAAAGGAACTCATTTAATATCCACTCTAGTTGCAGGATCTTCTCGTCAGTTCTCAGAATGAATGCGTTAAAATAAATGTTGCTAGATTGGTTCGTATTAGGTTGCAACCAAACCTCCACCGGAGATTCTAAATATCATTAACCCTTCAATCCCCATAAAATTCCCATGCAGTCGCATGCGCCTGGCAAATCCCAAGCGGTCCCATGTGACCACACCCACTCACAGTACTTAATAATTAAAATATATATTTAGAGACTACTTTTCTATGAAGAACTTTAGCATTATTAAATACACACATAATTTTCAATCCTGTGGTTTAAAAAAAAGTCAGGTTTTTGTGTCATTATAAAAGGATTTTACTGTATTTTGATAACAAAAAGTGGGTATATACTAAGCGGATGTCAGTAGCGTGAAAATCACAATTATTTCTATTTATTACTCGAAATTATTTAAGTCAAAAGATAAAATATATTCACACAAAAACTTTTATAACAACTTTATAATAAAACACTATACTAAAACACTAATAAAGCACTAGAAAAATCCAAAAATCAACACAATAACATTCACACGAAAATGGCGTACGTAATGAACGTAGATTATAAATAAATATCCAAAGAGTGGCCATGGGCCAGCCATATAGCTCGAAGAACCGACAACCGTTGGGGAAGGAGGGTTTTCGAGTGGCAGCCTCGTACCGGTAGGCGTAGTGTAGGGTGGGTCGCCCACTAGATGGAGTGGCGACCTGGTAAGACATGCAGGAAGTCGATGGATGCAGGTGGCTCATGACCGTGCTTTGTGGCATACCTTGGGGGAGGCCTATGTTCAGCAGTGGACTTGTGATGGGCTGTAATGTTGATGATGATGATGATCCACAGATTATCTAACTTTTTATTCCACTATAAGATAAAAAATTTCATATTGATTACATAATGCCAAACTTTTTCATTGAAAAGTAGTCTTTAAATATAAATATTTATGGGTTAAAGTGCTGTTGGTAGGTGCGGTCAAATTTGACCTCTTGGATTTTGACGGAATATCGAAGCGGTAAAATTTGGACGCAATTATTTCATTTTTCACTTCTTCACACATTTTTCTCATTTTCATAATTTAATTCATAATATAGACGAAACATGGCCCTATAACATATAACGTAACATCTAATTTCAAATATATAAAGATCTCTAAATCTATAAGCCACCTTATAGATACTTTGCTTACAATAATAAAAATTAATCCAACTACGATGCAGTAACATCAAGATTCAACATATTATACTCTTTGCGACATTTGATCAGGGAGTAAGGGCTCTCATAAATATAAATCCCTCCTAGTACCCAAACATAAATCCTGTAAGAGTGATTGAGAGGTTTTGTTTTAAAACTTTGCCGTGTCTTATATAGGGTTCTTTTTATAGACACTATAAAGACTTGAAAATATATTTCTTAAGCCGTCAGTCGATTAGATTGATGACTGTGTTCATGTGAGGGTGTCATAAATAAGTTATGCAAACGCAGTTTCGTTTAATTTTCGTAAAAATTGCAATGTTTCAATTATTCCCAGACTGTTACTGTCTGAAAGTGCGATCGTTGATCTACATGCCATTTGTGATGATCAAGCTGAATTAACTTTGTGACTTCGACGGGTTGATGACGAGGTAAAAGGTTTAAGTTGCCAACGAAATTCACACATAACGTACAAGCAATGAGATAGCAAATCCACCTACACTGCGTGGTGACTATAAAAAATTAAAAAAATAAACCGTTACAGTAATTAAGAGGTACATATCCAATGCGGTTATGAATGATAGAGAAAAAATCGATGACTGTAAGACTCGTTTGTAAAAATTCTCAAATCAGTAGAATTTTTCTGTTGATGTTTTTGTATCTCTACTCTCCCTTCATCCGGCACCTCCAGCAGCCTGTTTTCAATTATAACTGCTTTCAATCTGCTGTCTGTTTTTAAAGGATTTCATTTAACCATCCTTCGAAGATCATATTTTTAAAAACAATATACATTGTCCCGGAGGAGTAAAAAATATAGTGTTCACTGAAATTTATGAAAAACACTCTGAATATACCCGAAAGCTCTAAAACTGACAACGAATACTGTTGTCGTTGTATTTGTGTGTGATAAGAATATGATGAAGAATATATTTGTATATGATTGAAAAATCATTTAGTAAGAGCGACTGGTGAATATTTTTGCGCCACATATACCATATATGTTTCTTATTTTGAAATAATGTCAAATATACATAATGTCTCACATAAATTATGACAAAAAAGACACTTTAACGTGAGAAAAAAAATTGTCTCAAATTACGATCTCAACGGGTTCATTGTTCACTGATACCAATAATTTTTTTATTAATAATGAGTGCTGATTTACCACATGCTCGGCTGTGAAAGAAAATACGAAAAAAAATTACAAATACGTGTAGTCCGCCTATATGTATTTTGACTGCGCAATGTACACTTACTTGTCGAAAAAATCTCATAAAAATGAGAGCATGCCCATGTCGTAACTTTAGCCACTTAAGATGTTGTAATTTTTTTCTATATAAGAACAAATTATTTAAAGTTATGTAACAAAACAGTAGAATTTGCAAAGCCATGCAAAAACAGGACATCATCTTCGACAATGCACATTGCAAGTGAGAAACAAGTCAAGATCCGATGGATCTGAGCGTAGAACGCTCGCTATCCGACCGCCACTTAGCCAAATTGCATTTTAATTCTGCTCTGTAGAATTTTATAAATTCTTATTTATACTTTAATGGATATTTTGTATTAAATCTTATCTTTCTTAATTCTTTGATTTTTTTTAATTCTATTATAGTAATATCTATACTACACGATAATAGAACTCCTTTTCTGAGGATTACGTCTGGAAAGGTATCGCCCACTTACCTATTTCTACAGCAAAGTTTTGTTTTGCTCTGAAGGACATAGAGAGCCGGTATAACTACAGGTTGTGAGGCACTCCATCTTACTGCTAAGATGTTACAACGCATCTGTAGCCTTCCTTGTATGAAGTTGGCTGCAGGTGTCCATGGACCGCACTAGTCTCTTACCATCAAGTGGACTGAACTTTGTTTGTCACTTCAGCTTTATAAAGAAAGCTTTATACCAATAATTCATAATTATTCCATTTGTTTGTTCAATTTAATATAACTTCTAATATTCCATTCTATTCACTAGCTTTTAGTGGATAAACTGCCTATTTGTCTGTAATGTGTACATCTGTAGTTGTATACCGTAATAATATTTCTGTGCGTGTATTGTAGTCAACGATATATTTAAAACTGTTGATTTGATGTTCCCCGTATGTAAAATTAATAAATGAAGCCGCCTTTTCACGGTAAAATTTAACACCGGTTTACTAACATTCAATAATTTTATAAGTGATGTTATAACATCTATCAATTGATCATTGTTTCTCTGTTCATTTTTGCTCTAACTACTGACTAAAATTTCTAATATAGTATTTTATGTTTTATTTCATATTTTAATATTTAGCTTTCTTGATTAACTTTGCAATGTTTCTTCCAGACTAAATTTCTGTCATGACGGCCTGTTCCACTTAAAGGGGGAAAAACCTCCAACTTTTTGACTCCAGACTGCTATGAAAATTTCTTGACAGAAAAACTCAATAAACCACTATTTTTGGCCTGACCCGGGACCAGGGTTTTATACAATATTATCCCACTTAACAAAGAACTATGGACTCTCCCTCACACGCACGCACGTTTAATCTGTATGAATGCGATGTACTAAGTATTTATATACTCAAAAGTAGCTCTCAACCTAGTTAATGTATTTAAGTTACTGAATAAAAAATTTTGAATTTGAATCGTATTTTGTCTTTTGCTTGAGTTTCCCACCACTGATCGTAAAAGCCAAGCTGGTCTCTCCATTTTCACATAGTATGTCCACGTTCATTTGTGGAGCAAATGAATTGGCTCCACAAATTAATGTGGTCAGGCACACATTTTGTCATTTTAGATAGATGTTTTCAAGATTAAAGTTGTCAGTAACGTTTGATTCACGTGGCAGAAACACGCTGCAGCCATATTGTGGTTGTAGTACAAATATGTTAGATAGACTGGGGTTAGACCACTCTCCTATGCCGTATTCCGTGACCGTATTCTGTGGAAGCGTAAAATAGTTACGCTGGTTATATCCGCTTGAAATAGCAGCTTAATGCTGCTGTTTTTCGTGTGGTGATTGTAACAAACCTATGACCGGAGAAATTCATTCAATCTTAGTTTTCAGGGGTAACAATTCGACTAAATTTTTATTATAATTGAGCATAAATGTAGATGTATACTGTTCATAAAATTCACTTAACATAAGGTGGACTGAGAGCTCGATTGTCATCATAATTCTAAAAAAAATTGTTGTGTTCTTTGTATATGAATGCCTATAAATCTTTACTAATTTTCAGTTAGAATAATAATGACAAATAACATTTTGTTTTCTTTTTTAGGTTTCATTTCTAGTTTATTAGTTTTTATACTCTGTCGTGGTAGTTGAGGTTAAGATAATAAATAGAATAATTTCTAGATTAAAATTATTAGATGACACAACACAATTTTAGGGTAGGTTACCGTGCATTAATTAAAACTTAACTGTCATTTAAGTAATCTATGGGTTAACGCTAAACTTTAAATTAACATGACGTTCAAATGTGTTTGACACTAAGCAGTGTGTGTCAGTTGTTAATCAACTCTCAATCGACTGCCGACATGTCACACTAATATAGATACCAACAATTTTTTATAATTGCTCAAATGTTGATGCAGCATAATATTATATTTCAGTATTGTTATATTGCAATTAAAAAAAATTCTATATCGTTCTATAGTAGGAAAAATAAGTAAGGGTGTAATAACTACCCAGATGGATTCCAAGTTAAGAGTCCCTGCCACCTAGTATCTGCTACCAAGTGTTCTGTTTTTGTATGGGGATTAAAATAATTAAACGTCGCCACTACATCAGATTTGGTAGACTACAAATCGCCTCAAAAAACATCAGTTCTTACCAAGAATGATACGTGAGACTAGAATTAAAAGATATTCTAATTCCGCAAGAAAAGATGGCTGGATACTAGCATCTGCTTGAAATCTTGTTAAATTAAGACTAAACCCAAGCATATCACTGCAAAACTTTAAGATATTTTAAGCTCATTGTGTGTAGATCGGACCAAAACTATTATTTAAAAATTTGAAGGTACTCCGGGTTAACTATGACATCTGGACGTCAAACGCCTCAGCCTTTTCGATACCATACCTGCAAAACACCTGAAATGTCGGGAATTAGATGTAAGTTAAATTGATTGTGTAAAATCCATAAAAAAAAGTTTTATTCAACTCCTTTTACGCATGATGTGGATAATAATGTAAACTGACCAAAACAAAAACACAAAATTCTATCAATCACTTGTTACATTTTGACAGCCCGTAAAATAGAACATTTCAGGAATACCCAGAATTAAAGTAAGAACAGAAACACTATTTTTGTATCCGGAAATTGAACATTCAAAATTGGAATTTATAACTCAGATTTTTTAAAATAAATCCGTGTATTGGCGGCGTAGGAATATCCAATAATCCCTCGGGTTTAGTAAGAGTAAGCAGATGAAAAAAAAACAGGAGATGAACAACAACGTGTTCTTAACAGCAACTAAAAAATTAAAAAATTCCAAGCGTTGTACAATGGAAAATATCTATAAGGCGATAGGCTGATAGGCTGTTTATCTATAGCTCACTATTATAATGTTTGTTACAAGCATACTCTAAATCTTTTGATTATGTTATTCTAGTATTTAGAAAAATACTTTTCAACTTTTGAGAATAATCATTTTAGCCCAATATCTGCTTTAATCAAATAAGATATCGCTACAATCCTGTACACAACATCAAAAACCTGCCCAAAGGTGCCAATTTTTCAATCGTCATATAAAATTTATCCTTTTAATAAATAATAATCTAACTAAAAAAAAGGGTTATTTTAAAAACTAGTCAATATTTTCTTAACACATGTATAAATCCACGAAGACTTACTTAATAACCTACTATTTTTTATGACTGCCTCGTTGGTCTAGCGTTTGTAAACGTGACTGCTGATCATGAGCTCCCGGGTTCAAATCCCAGGTCGGGCAAAAAATCAGTTATTGAGTTTTTCCGCCAAAAAATTCCCACAGTCAGGAAGTTGAGGTCTCATGCCACGTACCTCAGAAAACACGTAAAGCCGTTGATACTGCACCCAATCTCTCTGGTAGTATTGATTCACTTCCTAAGCACGTCCCGATGTCATTGTTAAACCCGGAGTACCTTCAGCTTTCTTAATTATTGTTTATGGTCCGATCTATGCAAAATGAACTGACTATGTCCTGAGGTCTTGCAGTGGTATGCTTGGGTTTAGTTTTAATTTCATTGATTATAGGATCCCAAGCAGGTGGTAGTACAAAGCCTCCTTCTCTATTGAAATTAGGATGTTTTTTAATTTCAATAGCCTCACGTAACATCCTTGGTAGGAGGTAGTTCTTTCGCGAGGATTTGTGGTCTATCAAATCTGATGTAATGGTTGGGTCCGTCTAGGATATGATCACAAACTGCAGACTTCCCTCCCTCCCTTGTGATCAGTCAGTCATCTCAGTCCCCCGTGACCATGGGTGCTGGAAAGCGCCCGAAACGTCGGGAATTAAAAATAAAAAGTAAATAAAAAGTAAAAATAAACGCGATAAAATTCGTAAAAGTAGTTTTAATCATAAACACATAAGTTTAAACTGTATGATTACATTTATGTATGCATATGTGGGACGGAACGTAAAGGAATGAAGTGACAGAATGAATGTGTGATAAAGATAGCAAGATGACAGTATGAAAGTGAGTGAAAGAGCAAGTATTTAAAATAAGTGAACAATGAGCGAGTGACTGAATAAGAAGTAAGAATGAAGGGAAGTTAGATTTTAAGGACTAGCAAACGGGAAGCCATTGTGAAAAAGACGATACAGCTGTGAAGAGAGAGAGAGATTAAACCTGCAAGTCAAACACCAAACTGTGTTTCATTCTCAACAAACAAATTTCCACAAGAATTTTGGGAGCTTGTCCGAGATTGAAACAGAGCAAAAAGGAATTACGACGTTTACGACGACAACGACGGTTTGATTTTGAGGTTATCCACGTGGTTCACGCGGTTCATACTTTCGATTTACGGTTTCAAGACGAATTCAAGCAATGGCAAAGGATTCAAGACGAGCTAGTCGTCAGGCGGATTTTGAAGATGCGAGTTCGGCAGTGCAAAGCAGCGGCATGTTGCATCTGGCAGAAGGGCTCATTCCAAAGTTCACCGGACAGGATAAAACATATCCGGCTAACAAATGGGTACAAGACATAGAAGACAATGGCTGCTAATGGCAAGGAGATCTTTAAGTGGCAGTGCGGCACTATGGTTGCGGTCAGAAAAAACATACATGATGAGTGCCAGAAAAAAAGAAAGACAATGAAACATGCTTAGATTATCAATTCGTGATGAAAGAAATGGGTCGGCGTGGGAAAATGCCTGATTATGTCGCAATAAAATACTTAATAGAAGGCATCAAAGAAGACAGAGTGAACAAGATTATGCTGTACGGTGTCACCAACTACATTGACCTAAAAGAAAAATTAAAAATATATGAGCAGTTCAGTGAAAACGTGCGATCGTCGAAGCAGGGAAGCAAACACGCATCAAAGTAGAGTCATAGTGGCAGTCGAGGTACTACGCGGCATTTAAGGTGCTAACTGTGGAGAAACAAATCATCATTTGTCTGCGGAATGGCGACATATGAAAATGGGCATAAAGTGTTTTAAGTGCAATTCATTCGGAAACATTGCCAAAGATTGCGAGTCACAAGAAGTGGCGAAAGATGGCGCCACAGGTAAAGGCGTAGGCATCGGCAACGATGACCAAAGAATGAACGAGAGAACGAGATCGAGAACGAACGTGATGCTAGGTACGAGTTCACCACAAGAGGTTGGCAGCAGTGAACGGATCAAACTTCATTCCGATACTGGACCAATTGTGAAATAGAGCGATTTGTTTTCGCAGGTTGGCAGCTCTGAGAGCGAAGAAAATGGCAGCCGGCCATCTTCAATGTCAGTGAACGTAAACAAAAACCGACAAAGACCTACGAAAGATGTGTTATTATTTCAAAAGCGGTTCGAGGCTCTTATTGACTCCGGTAGTGATGTGAATTTGATGACAACCGACTGTGTAAATGCTATAGATGAACAGTATGAACAAAGCGACGAAATTTTCCATGGACTTGGAGCGTCACAAATTAAAGCTAGCGGCATGTTCCGTACGACGGTGTGTGTTGATAACAACAATTTTAAGGACGTTTTATTTTATATTGTGCCTAAAAATAGTATACCCTATACCATTATTCTGGGTCAGCAGTTTCTCTAAAATGTTGTTATGATTCTTGAGTGTAACCATGTTGTGTTTTTGCCATATAATGAGCAATGGATGCATAACCTTACATGTGTGGTGTCTGATTTTGATGTTGTAGGTACCTAAATAAGTATGAGTGCGCAGCAACAAGCTAAGTGCCTGATGGAGAACTACAAGCCGGTAAGGACAAAAGAGGCGCCGAAGTTCAGTTGAGAATCGTGTTAAAAGATCCTGTCGCTCAACGACCAAGGAGGTTAGCGTTGAAGGAAAGGGAAGAGGTGAATCAACAAATAGCTAAATGGATTGAAGGTGGAATTGTACGGGTAAGTCACTCTGAATACGCTAGTCCTTTAGTTTTGGTGAGAAAAGAGACGGTAGTATAAGAGTCTGTATGTATTATAGAATTTTAAATAAGAAACTTATTAAAGATGAATATCCTTTATCTCTTATTGATGACTTGATAGACAAATGCAGGGCTGGTAAAGTATTTAGAGCAATAGACTTAAAAAACGGGTACTTTCATTTAAAAGTTCATGAGGACTCTATAAAGTACACAGCCTTTGTAACAACTCATACTTTGGGGCAGTATGAGTTTTGTCGAGCTCCATTTGGTTTATCGATCTGTCCAAAAGTTTTCACTCGTTTCATCAATATTATATTCCGAGATCTTGTCGGGAACGGTAATGTTTTGATATTCATCGACAACTTACTCATTCCAGCTGAAAATGAAATTGAAGCGATCGAGTGGTTATCAATGGTGCTACAGACTGCTTCAGAATACGGACTTGAAATCAACTGGAAGAAAAGTTAGCTATTGGTAAAGAGAGTACAGTATCTTGGTCACATAATCGAAAATGGTGAAATAAATCCATCCCCAGATAAGATAGAAGCTGTCAAAAGATTCCCAGAACCAAGAACAATGAAACAGTTACAGAGTTTTCATGGGTTGTACTCAAATTTTTGCAAATTCATACAGAATTTTTCAATAATAGCTAAGCCGTTAACGGATTTATTAAAGAAGGACACAGAGTTTAAAGCGCTGAACAATGAACAGGTGAAAAGTTTCCAAGAGTTGAAAAAGAGGTTAGCCACAAGGCCTGTGTTAAAATATATGATCCAAAATTGGAAACAGAGCATACAGATGCATCAAGCGCAGCTTTTGCCGCTATTCTAATGCAGAGAGATGCCGACGACGGTGAACTGCATCCTGTGCATTATATGAGCCAGAAGACTTCTGAACAACAAAGTCGGTACTCGAGTTACGAGCTGGAGGCGTTGGCTGTAATTGAGGGCATCAAGAAGTTCAGATATTATTTGTTTGGAAAGAAATTTAAAATTGTGACTGTTTGTAAAGCATTTCAAATGACAATCAACAAAAAAAGATTTAGGCATAGATGGATCATGTTTCTACAGTATTATGATTTTACAATAGAGCATAGAGAAGAGAGTAAGATGAGACACACAGATAATCTTAGCAGAAACCCGATAGAAGTTAATTCAATATTTTCAACATTACGTGATAACCTCAAATATGTTCAAGATCATGATGAAAATTTGAATGCCATAAGAGAGATATTGAAGTCACAACCATATCAAGATTACTTTTTAAATTCTGGTTTACTGTACAAGGGTGAAGATAAGAAGTTAGTTGTACTCAAGAGTATGGAAAATAACAGTTTTAAAGAAGTGCATAGTATGAATAAGAAGATTGATGATTTTATAGTTACGTGTATACCATGTTTATTGGCTACACGCAAAGAAGGCAAGCAGGAGGGTTTCCTTAACCCCATAGATAAACAAGAGGTTCCAATACATACTATTCACATAGATAACATTGGATCATTAACAAAAACAAAGAAGATGTATAATTACATACTTACCATCATTGATGCATTCAAAAAGTTCACTTGTATTTTCCCTACTAAGAGAACCACAAGCAAAGAAGCTTTGGAGAAACTAAAGGTGTTTCAGCAGCACTTTGGAAACCCGTACAGAATCATCTCTGACAGAGGTACTGCTTTTACGAGTGTAGAGTTCAAAGAGTTCTGTGAGTAGGAAGGTATTCAACATGTTACCACAACTACGGGTGTGCCTCGCCGAAATGGACAAGTAGAGCGAGTGCATAAAACAATTATATCAGTATTGACTAAGTTAAGCGTGGAAAATCCTAACCTGTGGTATAGACATGTTAGCCGTTTGCAAAGAGCACTAAATAGCACATACCACAGAAGTATAAGCTGCACACCTTTTGAATTAATGATTGGTACAACAATGAAAATGAAACAAGATTTGGATTTATATAATTTATTGTTACAAGAAGATAGAGAAAATTTTGTAGAAAACAGAGAAGAGTTACGAGTTAAAGCAAAACAACAGATTTTGAAAATTCAGGAGGAAAATATGCGGAATTCCAATAAGAAAAGAAAGAAAAGTTGTCTGTACAAACCTGTTTATGTGGTGGCTATCAAAAAAACGCAGTTCGGAGTGGGAACGAAGTTAAAGCCGAAGTTCCTTGGCCCATAGAAAGTAGTGAAAGTCAAAAGCAGAGACAGGTATAACGTGGAAAAGCTGGACAGCTCTACTAAAGGCCCGAGAAAGACGCTTCTGCTGACTACACGTAGACGTGGCCTACTCTCAGAGGACCCACGTAAGATTTTGCATTCCATCGCTCTACTCATTTTGATTAATTTTATGTGACAGCCATGAAACATTTTTTGTTAACTGCTGTCACCCCTATTAATAATTTGTTTGTAATAAGTTACTAATGCGTTTTGTTACATTGTATTAAGTAAAGCGTAGTGATGTGTTCTGTTCCTATGTTTAGAGTTGTACTCCATACTTAGTATTTGTTAAAGTTAAGGATGTATTTATTGTGTTTATTGTAGTATTAGCTGTAATATTGTGCAAAAGTTTTGTTGATTAGCCTGAGGATAGACTGATTGCAGGAAGGCCTAATGTGTGACGGAACGTAAAGGAATGAAGTGACAGAATAAATGTGTGATAAAGATAGCAAGATGACAGTATGAAAGTGAGTGAAAGAGCAAGTATTTGAAATGAGTGAACAATGAGCGAGTGACTGAATAAGAAGTAAAAATGAAGAGAAGTTAGATTTTAAGGACTAGAAAATGGGAAGCCATTGGTACAAGACGATATAGCTGTGAAGAGAGAGATTAAACCTGCAAGTCAAACACCAAGCTATGTTTCATTCTCAACAAAACAAATTTCCACACATATATTTATGAATTTAATGGCACTTTTTATTTCAGATTTCAGTCACCTTTGAACAATTAGATTAAAACAATACCACGTTTGAATAATTTTTATTTTTGCAAACCAATGAAAGTACAACAACTCTAACTCTAAAACTAACATTCTCACTAGGATCGTAGCAGCTCATGATAAATTTTCTGTTATTTAAATTTTTAATATTTTTTATTCATACCATTGTTGAGAATGACATCTGTTTAAAAATTTTTGTACGATTGGTCTCGATACTGTACTTCAGTTCACTCTTCATGAATGTTTGCGGTACGCAAAATAGCTTTGTCTACAAAACATTTTGCTTCTAAATAGGATTTTGTTCTTAGTATAGGATACAACTTTCACCTCTTTATTCGATATAATTTAAATTTCCAAGTTTAATCGGGTGTTAATTTGCGGAAAACCATTATATTAAAGTTGATAAAAATTACTTCACCAACATCCGCATAATAAAATAAAACGATATATCTTACCTAGTTCGAAGAGCACCTCCTGTCCTCCCTCAATTGCGTGCACTAATCTCGTCACCACTAATCCCAGCACCATTACTCCCAACCCACTAGGAAAGACACACCATCAACGATAATACGCCACGTGTTTCGCCTCTACACGAGGCATGCTCAGGTGATGTAGACTCTGGGGTGGCTGACCGCTAAGTGAGCAATGAGCCTAATCAGCTGCTATTTATACAACTAGCTGACTCAAACACTTCCCAGTTATGACCAGAAAGTAGTAAATATTTAAGACGTTAAAGGTTGGTTTTACGTGATAGAGCCACGTTGCAGTTATATTATGGTTGCAGCACAAATGGACTGGCGGCTAAGTGGTTGCAAGAGCATGCATCTGTACATATTATAGGACTAAAACATCTGTTTCCAGTTGTTGGTCATCATTTTTGTCACCAGATAGAGTTTGCGCTAAAATTGTCGTGAGCCATGATGATTTTTACGAAATTTTATACGTCATGGAACCGTGTATTACTTGGGAATTGATATAAAAGTTTAGAAGGAAACAATCATCAGCTGAAGTTCCAAAAAATTATAACAAATATGCGCTTTTCAATAAAATTCCAAAAGATTTTTTCTTTAAAGGATTCGTGACAAACAAAATGTGTATATTCGAGCAGAAGAGTCTTACCAAAATACTTTGAATAAATATCAACATATTTATAATCAATATGAAATATTTTATCTACGTTTTTAATCTACGTTCATTGGTTTCGCCATTTTTGCGTGAATGTTATTGTGTTGATTTTTGGATTTTTCTAGTGTTTTAGTATAGTGTTTTGTTATAAAATTGTAATGAAAGTTTTTGTGTGAATATAATTTATCCTTTTAAGTTAATAATTTCGAGTAATATAAAAGTTTCTTTTTTTGTTATAAAAATACAGTAAAATCTTTTTGTAATAAAGTAAAACCTGAATTTTGTTTAGACCACAGGATATAAAATTTTGTATAAATTTTATAATGTCAAACTTCTTCGTAGATAAGTAGTATCTAAATATAAGTTTTAACGGTTTTAGGTGCTGTGGGTGGGTGCGGTCGCATGCGACCGCTCGTTATTTGCCGGGCGCATGGGATTTTTTTGGGGATTAAAGGGTTAGAACAAAATACCAGTTCAACATTTTATGAACTGTTTGAATATTTTTCATTTTAAGACATCCGAAGTTGCTTAATTAACAGTTTGTGATGTAAATTGCTTTTACATGCACTTGATATCTAGTAAAACGGATCATTACGGAGAACGAAACGTTCCTTTAATATAGGAATCGGGCATAAGGGAAATGTCAATAAAATCTTGTAGATAACTTCAAATATCGACCCACCATCTAAGCAATTGCAAATTGGAATTCCTATACAGGTGATACATTATGATACATTGTGATACATTATGCGAGGTGGTAAATATTTCCATCTCAAATCCAAGAACTCCACGAAAAAAAGAACCAGATACGATGCAGTGGACTGATGTAGACAGATAGATGGTGACGTTGGTGACGATAATCTTATGATATCAAAATTAATATTTACCTAAAATAGGTAATCTGTCCAAGTCGAGCAAAAAAGCGGCACGGCCGTACCATACTTTTCTCGAAGCAATTCAGGCCATTATCGAGTCCCTATAACTTCGTTGTGGATAGAACTATAGAACTAGAAACGATTTAAATACACCGTATGTTTTAAATTTCATTCAATTTCAACCAGTACTTTAGGAATTACAATTAGTCAAAGTTTCTTAATTTTGTCAATCACTGACTGACCGATCATCAAATCTCTGAGGCACTTCTAGCAGACATAGAAGCTTCAAACTTAGAACACAATTATTGTTTAGTATATAAACTAAGGAAAAACTAAAAATATTTTTTAATTTCGGTCCAGTTTTCTAGATACACTAACTGAATATATAACTTTGTAATCCCATATAAATATATAGGATTACGAAGTTATATTTGCAGTGAATGAATCAGTGCACCTTTATATGTATAATATAGTGGTATAAAATATGTAGATAGGTACTTTGTTGGTATTCAAGAAGTAGAAGGTACCGGAAGGAAAAAAGTAGGACTATCTGCAAAAAGAAATGAGATGCAATCAAAAGCATAACTTGTAAAAAAAACCAAGTCTCGCAACTCAGTTCTTCTACCGTAAAAAGTTGTGAGTTCCATGTAATACCAAGTCGGTTTATTTATTCAGTCCCTACTTAAGGGTGCTTCTGTTTTAAGTTATTACGTAATTAGCTAACCTAACAACATTTTATAGTGACCATATCAATGTTTAAAAATCTTATATGTTTTAAATAAATAGATTGACTTGGCAATCGCACTAAGCAATCGAATTTAATATAATATGTAGTACTCGGGAGATACATTGTGTTTTCATGCGATGGCCCAAGACTTCATGGAAGATTTTAAATTTTGCAACTGCTTTGAGTTCCAATTTCTTTAGGGCATGCTTATGAGGTGAATATAATAAAGAATAAGTATATAAATAGAAATAAGGAAAGTTTCCAGACGGTAAACAAGGAAGGTTCGATTTAAGCGTAGCGTGAAACTTTGCGGGGGGAGACAATTCACTCCTCCGTGATATGCTAAAACATACGTCACAAGTAGACGGGATGTGAGAAGAATGTTCTTCGTTTCTATATAAACTTAAAAATTGGAAGTTTAACTAAAAATAAGAAGCAACTTCAAATAACTAAAAAGAATAAAACAATATTCTAACATAATTACTTATATATTTCTTATTATCAAAATAGCTAAATTGGGGTTTTAAATCTTCGATACACCATGTCTTGAACGTTTTTTACATTTTTTATTAAGTAAAATTTTTTTACCCTTTTATTCAACTAAGATTTTTTTAAACTGAGAAAAAGGCACTAGAGACTACAAACCAACTTCAAAATTAAAAAAGAAGGCTCACCTACAAAATAATTCTTCCCAGCCTGGAATTATACTTGCTCTACCTTCCAGACTGGAAAATAGCAATGCCAGCCTTGTTATTTTGCGACATAAACAGGGAAGAAGGTAGTACCTACTTAGACGAAATCCTAGACAAAAGTGGAGTTCGACTATATATTAAAATAAAATAAAACTAAAAAGAATAATAAAATAATAGCTACGTATATTAAAAGTTAATTTTCTATATTTTTGCCCTTCCCATCGGTTGTCTGTTTTTTTGAGCTATATGGCTAGCACATTGCCACTTTAGACTACAAACCCTTAGGACTGGATAATTGTTGATCACTATAGAGGTATAACGTACATGATAAAAAAAGAATCTCTGTTTACCATAGCAGAGATATTGCCTTCTCCTTTTCTTGAAGCGGAAACATAATTATGAAACTAATTTTTTAATTTTTCTTCTTGAACTCACAAAAACTTTTCTGTAGTAAAATGTTCATATAATATAATTTATTTTGTAACAAAACAGCGTAACTTGAATTAAAATCAAGAAAGGAGTTATGTCATGTAACAAGGGATTTTATTTCACAAGGAACCGTAAAATGTCGTAATGCCTTTCAATAATTGTAGTTTTACTCGAATCAGTTAAACAAAGCCTGTTCTTTTACTTTCAAACTTGCTTCTAGTGTAGAAATTAAATTTTGTAGTGTTATTCCTAAGATTAATAACTTATAAATTAATAATCATAATAATAAAATTTTAATAATTTAATATAACTATTTATAAATTAATAATAAGGCGTAGGGAATTGACGACCCCATCGCTTGCTGACGGAACAGTTAATTGACAAAACTGCTACGTCAGCGCAGTCAGTCAGCGCCTTGCCAAGTGGTGTGAGCGCCATGCTTCAGCAGTATTTAGGGTGCTAAGGCCCATTTGTGCCTATGGTCGCACACAAAGTGGTGCAGGGCCTTGACATCTCCCGTTAATTGACGCCCAGAAATATGGATGATGGACAAAAAGATAGTGTGCACAGGGCTGCTGCCAAGAGGTCACCAGTCACGTAACTACTCATAAATGTGTGCTATATGCTGATGACATTACCATTAATATTGAAAATAATAATAAATATTTTGACTACGAACATGAAATAAATAGGACCTTAGAAACAATAATAGATTGGTTAAGACACAATAATTTACAAATTAACATCGAAAAAACTAAGATGATAAGATTTCAGACATATAATAGTAAACAAGAACCACTTAAAATTGAATATGGGAAAAACATAATCGAAGAAGTTAACCATACTAACTTTTTAGGTGTAACAATAGACAAGTTCTGTATTTGGAAGACACATATTGATAGCCTACGTAAAAAGTTAGATAAATTTGTCTTTGTTTTATATCGGTTAAGACGAGTGGCTAACATGGAGGCCGCACTCTCTGCCTATCATGGATATGTTTCTTCGATCCTACGTTACGGCTTAATAATATGGGGTAATTCTGTTGATTTAATTAGAGCTTTTCGTGGACAGAAAAAATGTGTACGGTCTTTATGCGGAGTACACCAATTAGATAGTTGTATTCCCCTTTTTCGCAAACATAAAATATTGCCGCTTCCAGCATTATACGTTTACGAAATCTGTATCTTTGTTCACAAAAATAGTAATTTATTTAAAAAACACAATGATGTGGTAATTAGGACTAGTACAAATATACATAAATTGTGTGTACCAAAGCAAAGAATACAACTCTACTCAAAAAAATGTATATTGTATGGCAATACATGTTTACAACAAATTGCCTGTTTGTTTCAAAAAGATGAATATAGGAATCTTTAAAAGTAAATTGTTTCAATTTCTTTTAAATAAGTGTTATTACTCAGTAAATGACTTCTTAAATGATAAATTTGACTCAATTGTATTTATTGAATTTCTGAATTTAAATTTTTTGAAATGTTTTAACTAAAGTATTATGAATTGATTGATGATTGTTTTATATAGATTTGGTTTCCATAAATATTGCGGCAAGTATCTTTATACTATATAATAATTAGTGTCTTAGTTTTCTAGTTTATTCGAAAAATTATCTATCTGAAAATATTTGTACGCCGGAAACGGCAGAATATTTAGGATCAAAATTCTTTTGTAACAACTGTAATGTACTATATTCTGACAAATAAAGCATCTTATCTTATCTTATCTTATCTAGAGCTGGTGATGGATGCGATAGCATACAAGCCGCCAGCTAAGCGCAAGGCGCTGCAAGACCACCCAGCAGCCCCCCGCATCCATAATCCCCACCAGAAGACTTGGTGTCAGCTGGGTCTTCTCGGACGCTAGTGGCACCCGCCACTGGTGGAGCACGTCGCATGCATTGATCACAAACAATGAACGCAAACGCATTGAGGGCGTACTTTGGGGCACAAGAAGAAGAGACTGGAAGGTTAGCTTATAGGGATCGGATGCATCGCTTTTTTGCAGAGCTGCAGCCATCTCTAACCGTCACTGAGCAAACCCTGGCAGACCGAGTTACCGAGTAAGTTTGTGGCAGAATGAGTTAGTGCTGAGTACATCCAGCGCTCCAACAATTTGGTGACGCCGAACTTGAACGACTACGACATGTCTGTTCCCTCATTGGATGAAAATTCTACCGCTGGGAATGCAGTGCAACTAATTGGATAGCAACTTGCAAACGTGGATGCCGTCGTGGATATTCCAGTTGTGGTTGATTTTGACGAGGATATTCCATCATCATCTTTTTGGTGCCATGGTGGCTGAACGCGCAACAAATAAAGTAGCGATATCCCAGCCTGGAGGAAAAGAATTGAGTGCCGTGTCGCAAAGGCAAAGGCCCTCTTAGGCAGACTGACAAGTTTCAGGTTGGGTAATAATAGACCGAGAGTAGTGCGTACTGTTAGAATGTCGTTTGCTGAGACAAATATCAGTTTGTTCCAGCCGGATATTACGTAGAAACTAACGGAGCGCATAGATGACCTGAAGAAGAGAATCGCTGCTTGGGGAAGCAGTTTCGGTGATATACGGAGATGTTAAGACGGTTCAACCAGAATCGCCTCTTCCAGAGTAATCAGAAGAAGCTCTATAAATCACTGGAGCGACCAAAGGTATGTAGAGCGGGCCCAGGACGGGATCAGGCCGACACTGTTGCATACTGACCACATCGTGGGCTTTGGATAGAAGTTTTGGTGAGCCAGAGTGCGTGTGTTATGCCTATGGACCCCGTCATAATAACGCTGGAAGACGTGGCTGAGGTGATCTTTAGGGCCATGAACTGGAAAATTCCGGGACTCAACGGGCTGTATCACTACTGGCTGAAGGGATTCGTAGTGTGTCACGCTGTGCTCGCCCGATAGTTTCAAGTAGCTCTCGACCAGAAGTCGCTCCCGAGCCTCTTTACTACTGGGATCATTCACTTGGTTCCTAAAGATCGGGACACCACAGATCCGATCATCATGTGTCTACTCACCATATACAAGACACTAACATCTATTTTGAGTGCGAGAATCACTTATAATCTGGAGCTAAATCAATTGATGGCACGCGCTTAAAATGGATGTCGGGGCAGTGGCCGCGGAACCAAGGAACCACTCCTCAATGACGCGAGACGGCAAAGTGTTTCAGCACAACCAGCGAAACATCGCCGCCACCTGGATATATTGCAGAAAGGCATTCTCGATGCCCCATACATGGCTAAAGAGGGTACTCGAGCTGAACAAGGTTGACTATAGAGTAAGAGACTTCCTCGAGTAGTGTAGGGGTTAGTAGAGTACGATCCTTTGTCATCTGGGTGAACGGATGCCGGCTGCGGAAAGACGCATAAGGATAAGAAGGGGTATATTACAGGGCGACTGTCTGAGTCCAATCTGGTTCTGCTTCTTTTTAAAATCTCTCAGTACATTACTGGAGGGCTCCTGGAGAAGATTTCAGCTTCTTAAAGGAGGTAAAAAAAGTGACCCACCTTTCCTATACGGATGACTTCAGGTAATTCGCCTCCAGTCACTCCCATCTGAGGAATTGCTAAAAATCCCTTGTGAATTTAGCAATTCTATTGGAATGGAGCTGGGGACGGATAAGTGTGCAGTCGTACATGTTGAAAAGGGAAAGGTTACTAACTCTGAGGGCATAGACTTATCTATGCCCATTAACTTAAATACCTTACCCAGCTGCCTATATAGACAATGCGCAGCCTTAACTGCTGCTCACTTAAGTAACGAGTGACCAACCACTTATCTAACATTTTTTATAGAAGAGGGGGTAACCAAGCATGCAGCTCACCTGGTGGTAAGTGTCGACCGCCGACAACAACAACAACACCAGCGGAATAGTGCACTGCGTAGCCTTTTAAAAGAGATTAGGCGCTTAAACTAACGCAGACGTTTTCTGGACAATTAACAATGCTCCACTACGAATTGAAAATCTACGTTCTAACCACACAATTAGTCGTAATTATAAATATAATAATAGTATAGTAGTAATATATTGACTTTAAGAAAGGCGACAACGCTCTCTTGAAGAACTACAGACCGATTTCCCTTCTGAGCCGCGTCTACGTGCTGTTTTCGAGAGTCATTACGAATCGTCTCGCACGCAGACTCGACGACTTCCAGCCTCCCGAACAAGCCGGTTTCCGAAAAGGCTTCAGTACCATAGACCACATACATACCCTGCGGCAGATTGTACAGAAGACTGAAGAGTACAATTTGCCACTTTGCCTGGCGTATGTGGACTATGAGAAAGCCTTTGATTCCGTCGAAATTTGGGCGGTGCTGCAGTCCCTTCAGCGGTGCCAAGTTGACTGTCGGTATATCGAAGTGCTGAAGTGTTTGTACAGTAGGGCTACGATGGCTATCCGAGTACAGAACCAGAGCTCGAAACCTATCCAACTGCAGAGAGGTGTAAGACAGGGTGACGTTATATCCCCGAAACTCTTCACCGCTGCTTTGGAAGACGTTTTTAAGCTACTGGACTGGAAAGGATACGGTATTAACATCAATGGCGAGTACATCACTCACCTTCGATTTGCCGACGATATAGTCCTTATGGCAGAATCGCTGGAGGACTTAAGCACTATGCTCAATGACCTCAATAGTGCCTCCCAACGGATAGGTCTTAAGATGAACATGGACAAAACAAAGATTATGTTTAATGTCCATGTCACACCTATGCCGGTAGTTGTTGGAAGCACTATGCTCGAAGTTGTTGACGAGTACGTTTACCTGGGACAAATATTCCGACTAGGTAAGTCCAACTTCGACCGAGAGGTCAATCGACGGATTCAACTCGGCTGGGCAGCGTTCGGGAAATTACGACATATCTTCTCGTCAGGTATACCTCAATCTCTGAAAACTAAAGTGTACAACCAGTGCGTGTTGCCAGTGATGACTTACGGATCAGAGACGTGGTCCTTCACTGCTGGCCGTATGAGGACGCTCAAGGTCGCTCAGCGAGCTATGGAGAGGGCTATGCTCGGAGTTTCTCTGCGTGATAGACTCAGAAATGAGGATATCCGCAGTAAAACTAGATTGACCGACATAGCCCAACGGATTAGTAAGCTGAAGTGGCAATGGGCCGGCCATATGGCTCGAAGAACCGATAACCGATGGGGAAGAAAGGTTCTCGAGTGGCAGCCTCGTACCGGTAGGCGTAGTGTAGGGCGACCCCCCACTAGATGGAGTGACGACCTGGTAAGATATGCAGGAAGTCGATGGATGCAGGTGGCTCAGGACCGTGCTTTGTTGCATTACTTGGGGGAGGCCTATGTTCAACAGTGGGCTTGTGAAGGGCTGTGATGATGATGATGATGATGAATATATTGACTCAGGTTTGCGCGAATATTGTACAGAAACGACGTGGGAAACTCACGCGCGGAGTAGTCTTTCTGCAAAACAACGACACGTAAAACACGGGGTTCTTAAAATTTGACCACCCTCCGTATAGCCCATACCTATCACCTAGCTTTTTTCTGTTTTTCGGTTTGAAAAAGGAATTACGGGGCCGGAGATTTCCAACTAAATGAAAGCTGTGGTTGATCGTCGTTTTGAAGAGAAAGATACATAATATTTTTTTGGTGGGTTAAAGGCGTTTTATGCGATATGTGAGAAATTTATTTAACTTAGGGGAGATTATATTGAAAAATAAAAAATAGAAACCATATATTTTCTATCATATATGGTTATATATACCTTAGGCCTGTCATAACTCTAAACGCTTAGACGCCGCTCACAATCGGTACGGGTATGTGATATCGACGGGCACGTCTTATTGCTACAACAAACCCGCTTCCCAGCGACACTAATATGATATGCCTAGAAAATATCGATTAGCGAGTCCGAGTTTGCCTCTGTCTCAGACACTGTGTCTACGCGCCACTATATTAATGCTTTTCAAGTCCCATTTCTAATATTATAATTGTCTAAACTCGCGGATGTTGAAATTAAAGTCCTGATGTCACCAGTAGTAAAACATTTTATTTGCACAATAATTCTTAGACCCTATATGGTTTGCCGTGAACGCAAATATAACGAGTTGTAATTCGACGCTAGCGACATCTCTTGACATTTTTCAGTACTAAATAATAAGGTTAGAACAAACTTAAATGTTTTTGAACACCCCGCCTACCAAAAGACTCCGTCCTTTCGTAAAAGAAATTTTTACAAACCAAAAATAAGGTCTATAAAGGAACACAAACAATACAGAAACTCTTTATAGAAACTATAGAACTATTACGCTCTGGGCTTACATACACCGCCCACCATGAGACCACACTCAAAGAAAAGGAATAAATTAAAATACTTAAAAAATACATATAAATTTGTACTCAACTTTGAGAGAAAAGCTCAAAACTAACATCAAACTAACCCTTTAGTTACAATTTAAACAAAAATTTAAACTTAGTCTACAGACTTAGGTAGAAAATATAATTTGTCACACGGCCGTTTACAGTATCCGTTTTTAGTTTTAAGCGTTACAACACGTGTAATCTGATCTTTACCGACATGATTTTCAACAACTCTACCTAACAACCATTTTGCAGGGGTAAGTTACGATTTTTAATTATAACAACATAATTAATCTCTGGCTCAGTTTTTTTTTCATTGTCCATTTATAGCGTTGATTTAAAGTTACTAAATATTCTTTAGACCACTTTTTCCAAAAATCGTTAACCATTTTTGAATATATTTCCATCTCTGAAGACCAGTTACATTTTTACTAATACAATATTCATCAGGTATTACAATAAGTGGCTCCCCAACTAAAAAATGACCGGGCGTTAATGGTAAGGGATCATCAGGATTATCACTGAGATAAGAAAGTGGACAAGAATTGAGACATGCCTCAATTTGAGTTAAGATAGTCGAAAGCTCGTCATATGTGAGCGTAGAATCTCCTATCACTCGCTTTAAATGCGTTTTAGTGGATCGAACAAGCCTCCGATGTTGGGGGCATGTAGAGGTATGAAATTCCATGTAGTAACTTTGTAAGCAAGTAAGTGGCTAATTTCGTCCGGCAGCTGCGATGCGAGTAAAAGGTACCCCACCCTCGCAACTTTCAATCTTTACAACGTTGTTAACGAGATACTTGTGGACGATAAATCTGACACCTACTTGGGACAGATGATCGCCCTCCCGGTGATGAAGAAGTTGCCGAAATCGAGGATTGCCATGTCTTCTCCTCTCTTAGGATCTCTTTTAAACCTACGAGAAACTCCCGAATAAGTTGTTACTCAAGTACGCCGATGTATTCTCATCAAACGACGCTGACATAGGAAAGACTGGCTTAGTTCAACACAAAATAAACACAGGAGAAGAATTGCCTATCCTTCAGCAGCCAAGAAGATTGCTGGTAGCACGTTAAAAGGAAGTGGAAACCATGATTGAAGGAATGGTGAAGGATGGTGTTATTGAACCTTCGTCTAGTCCATGGTGTTCACCCGTGGTGCTGGTAAAGAAGAAGGACGGCAGCATGCGGTTCTGTGTTGACTACCGCCGTCTCAACGACGTTACAAAGAAGGAGAGTTATCCCTTGCCAAGAATTGATGACACGCTGGACATGCTTACAGGAGTAAAGTGGTTTAGCACGATGGATCTAAAGTGTGGCTACTGGCAAGTTGAAATCGACCCTAAAGACAAGGAGAAAACTGAGTTCTCGACGGGAAAGGGTCTGTGGCAATTGAAAGTAATGCCGTTTGGATTGTGCAATGCTCCAGCAATGTTTGAAAGGCTGATGGAGGAACACCTTCAAAACATGGAACGCGTGCTCATGAAGATTCAGAGTGCTAACCTCAAATTGAGTCCGAAGAAATGTTTACTATTCAAACGGCAAGTCAACTTTTTGGGGTATGTACAGTCGGAATAAGGTATCCGCACGGATCCGGAGAAAATCGCCGCTGTCAAGGATTGGCCGGTTCCAAAAGACAAATCGCAGGTTAGAACATTTTTGGGTTTGTGCTCCTATTATCATAGATATAGCCAAACCTCTGCATAAGCTAACCGAGGAGAAGCGACATTTCTGCTGGGATGAAAGTTGCAATATCGCATTCCAGGAGCTCAAGGACCGTCTGTGCAAAACACCTATTTTGGGATACCCTGATGCAAGCAAAGAATTTATAGTTGACACAGACGCAAGTGATATAGGACTTGGCGGTGTGGTGTCTCAACGGAATGGTGACCAAGAGGTCGTGATAGCGTACTTCAGCAAGTCGTAGTCAAAACCGGAAAGGAACTATTGTGTCACAAGACGCGATTTACTAGCTGTGGTAAAGTCGTTGCAGCATTTTAGCAAATATCTCCTGGGGCGGAAATTTCAATTAAGAACTGACCGTGTTGCACTAAAATGCTATTAAAGTTTAAAAAATCCAGAAGGACAAGTTGCGAGGTGGATTGAACTACTGCAGGAATACGACTTTGAGATCGAACATCGCAGCGGAAAATCTTATGGCAACGCAGATGCATTGTCAAGAAGACCTTATCCTGAAGATTGCAAACATTGTACTAGGTAAGAGAGAAAAGAGAGACAGATCACCTCAGCAACGAGTAGAAGGACAGCTTACAAAATGCACAGCAGGAAGATCCGGACATCAAGCCGATTCTGGAATGGATGGAGGCCAGTGCTCCCAAGCTCAAGTGGAGCGACGTCTCAGCGATGAGTTTGATCACTAAAAGCTATTGGGCTTGTGGCCGTGGAAGGAAAAGGGGAGATCTCCTGCCGGGCAAGGTGTTCTGCCCGGGGAGCGGCCGACACTCCAAGTGATATTTCGGAGAAGTTCTATATATACTGTCTATGATTCAGAATGTTAATAGCGCGATTTAGGCTTCGGTGTGTTTCGGTGTGCTAGTGGCGCGACGACAGCGCCGCTACATCAGCCCCCTGCTCAGACCGGAGGTCGATAGTGAAGTCTCGTTGTCGACGAATGTGCAAGTGCCAGGAGATTGCCTTGTAGTCTGCGGTGAGTCGAGAAGAAGGCAAGTAATCTGCGAGAGTGCCGTGAAGCAGAGGCGAGCAGTAAGGCTCAGAGCCGTGCCGAACACTGTATAGCGCAGAGAGTAGCTTGAAGGAACAGGAAGCATTATTATTCCAGTGCTGCGATGAACCTTGTGAAGCTAGATGGCTTGCAGGATATGAAGACTGCAGACGATATCTGCTCGGGAGCGAATGGGTGGGGTACTCAATGACGATGATGAAGCTTGAAATTTCCGAAAATTGTTGGTTGCGTGTTCAGATCACGTCGGGGTCACCACTGTGGCCGTGGAAGGAAAAGGGGAGATCTCCTGCCGGGCAAGGTGTTCTGCCCGGGGAGTGGCCGACACTCCAAGTGATATTTCGGAGAAGTTCTATATATACTGTCTATGATTCGGAATGTTAATAGTGCGATTTAGGCTTCGGTGTGTTTCGGTGTGCTAGTGGCGCGACGACAGCGCCGCTACAGGCTCAATGGGACAGCTTGCTGCTTCAGGATGGAGTTCTGTGCCGTAAATGGGAAATTTTCGTGGATACAGCTGTCATTTGCAAATGGTTGTCCCTAAAGCTAAAGTACCGGATGTTCTACAGCTGTACCATAATGATTGTTCAGGAGGCCATCTGGGAATTAAACGAATTCTACTGAAGATCCGAGAACGGTTTTACTGGGTCCACTGTCGAAACTATGTCGAGGACTGGTGTTGCAAATGTACAAGTTGTGCGGCTGTAAAGGGACCTCATACTCGTAGTAGAGGTGCATTGAAGTTGTACAATATTGGTGCACCATGGGAGAGAATAGCCATTGACGTGGTGGGGCCATTTCCGGAGAGTGAAAGCGGTAACAAGTATTTCATTTTTGTGATGGATTACTTCACTAAGTGGCCAGAAGTCTTCGCCATACCGAATCAAGAAGCTTTAACAGTTGCAGATAAACTGGTTCATGAAGTCTTCCGTCGTTTTGGAGTACTTTTAGAGATTCACAGAGATCAAAGAAGGAATTTTGAGTCCCAATTCCAGGAAACTTGCCGAGTTATGGCTACTCATTAAACAAGAACGATTTCTTATTACACGCAATCTGATGGAATGGTAGAACGATTTAATCAGATATTGGAGAGGTACCTAGCAAATGTTGTAGACAATCGGCAACGAGATTGGGACAAGCACATACAACCGTTTTTGTTGTCATATCGAAGCGCTGTTCACGAAAGTACATCAGTGACACCAGCTTTCGCAAACTTTGGAAGAGAATTACGGCTGCCTGCAGACCCACGTAGTATAACCGATTATGCAAATGACTTGCGGAACAAAATGAATGACATTTATGAGCACGTCAAACAATCGGACCAGTAAATGCCTGAAAAGATGAAAACCCGATATGACCACAAAATGAACAACAAAGTGTTCGACGAAGGTTCACTAGTGTGGTTGCACAATCCAGTCCGCAGCAAAGGGAAATCTCCTAAACTTCAAGCTAAATGGGACGGCCCGTACCGCATTGTGACCAGAATCAACGATGTAACCTACCGGATACAGAAAGGCGCAAGAGGGACTCCTAAGATCGCCCATGTAGATCCCCTGGCGCGTTATTATGGGGCCGATGATGCTCGGGGACGAGCATGTCTTAGGAGGGTAGTGTTGCGCACCTAAGTTGACGTCTGCCATCAGCGCCATCTAGTGTCGGGTAACAGAACGAGGAGAGCTTTTCGGAAAATGACATGACTAATCTTTTAACCAACAGCGCCATCTAGTATCGAATTGAAGAACTAAGCTTTCTAGAAGCCTCACCCGAAACTTTCAGCGTCTGGTTAGTCGGCGCCCGTATCTATGGGAATATTCTGGATGTTTCGGCGTAAAAGTGTATTTAAACCCGCTGCATGCCGCGATCGGGGCAGTATTTAATTTGGCGTGACAAGCGAAGCTTCGAGGCGAAATAAAGTGAATCAGTGTAATTAATTATTAGTGTCTTTTAAGTTTTAATCAGTGTAAAGTGAATTAAAGTGTTAATTTTGGTAATTCAATCGGCAGTTTATATTGTCACGAACCCTAAACTCGTAACACTATGGTCTCCAACGTAGCTAGGAAAAACGGTGCCGTAGGGGAAGGGGGGTCCTTTTATTTATGTCGTTGCTCATAGGGGGTATATTGCCAATTATCAAGCTTGGCAAGCGGATTGGTAATCGCAATTTTTTATTGTTTTTTCTGTTATCAGAATGATGCTGCTGTACATCTTCTGCTTCAGTTTCCTTCTGTCGCCTCTTACGACACCCACGGGAAGATATTAAGTGGTGGTGGGTGTTCTTACCCATCACTATACGGGAAAGTCTCATTAAACAAAGAGCATTAGTGGTTTTACAAAACAAAGAACTAGTATTCTCGCCCACTCGCAGTCGACTAAAGAAGTAACGGAGAATTAATTGTAACTTAGTGCGCATTGTACTAGTTTCCATTGCTCATCTAGTTGTATAGACAGAAGTTTTTGGTTTCAATTTTCACCCCTAGCAGATGGGTTAACAATCGCAGTACAAGATAATTGAAACTTTGAAATTAAAATGGAGTAGTCAATATTATCATTTGCTATATGTATGTAATTTTAAGAGGCAATTAGACGTCTCAAATTTCCATTTGCATGTTTTAGCGGGAACTTGATTGTTGGTGAATTGTTGCCATCATGTTTTTAATAATGGTTTAAAGTAAAATTTGATATGAAGAAGTGGTGTGTTTTGTGCGTTAAATGTCTACTATAAAACAAATTGAATGTAGAGGGTGCCGTTAGATAAACAAGCGCTCTGTAATAAATAAGAATAAAAAATAGTAAACAATAATATTAAGCGTTTAAAGTGTGTGAAACTAAACCTAGTTAACATTATGAACAAGTAACAGTATTTGTGACATGATTCCTCAAGTATAGTGTACAGATAGATTGAAAAATAGGTACGCCAATACTTTCCATATCCAAGTTAAGTTTTCTATTATAAAACAAACCTACGAGCTAATAACAGTGCAAAAAACACTTTAATAAATTTAATAGTGTAAACACGACCCACCCAGTGCAGTAAATAGTGCTCACTTTTTTAAATTAACATAACGGATACTATGATAATATGCAAAATCATTTATTTGGACTTTGAACCCTGATCAGCTGAGCGAAATAAACAATTATAAACACAATACGACGACCAACGACATCTAGTGTCGCATGTCTGAACGTGAGAAGTCTAGGAATTCCTAAAAAAACAATCTGCCTGTGAAAATCAAATACTTGAATTTGTGAAAATCAAATAATTGATCAAATGGAGGTTAAGTTTAAGAACGTAAATAGGTTGTTAAACAAGAAATTAACATCTCAACACTATGTGCACTTAACAACACCAAAAATAGAAATACCTACGTTTTCGGGAAATTATATCCAATGGCGTACATTTTCTGACCTCTTTAAAGAAGCCATTCACAACAATCCTTCGATGACTAAGGCACAAAAGTTGCAGCACTTAAAGGGGAAGGTCAGAGGTGAAGCCGAGCGCCTAATACAACATTTGCATATTTCTTCGGAAAACTATGACTCCGCGTGGAAAATATTAATTCATCGCTATGACAATCAGCAAGTTCTCTTTACAAAGCACATTGAAACTCTAATAAATCAACCTAACATCCAAAAACAATCATCAACAGAACTTAAACGACTTCACGACGTATCAATGGAATGCATTCATGGTGTTTTCAATATGGGGATTGACACTACCTCATGGGATCCGATTCTGGTACACCTTATAGCAAAGAAATTAGATACAACAACTTATAGCGATTATATGGAGTCAAGAAAAGCCCCACGGGAACTACCTGATTTGGACGAGCTTATGGCGTTTTTGGAAGCCAAATTTACAGCCCTAGAGCCAATGAATAGGAAAGAACAGACAGTCGAAACATCGAATTTTAATAGAAATAACCATGTATCAAAATTTGAACAACGTTATTACCAAAAACCGGCAATTTATGAGAACAGAGATACATCACTCAAGAAATCATTTTATGTTAACTCCAAGTTTATACCTACTTGTGCAAAAAAACCTTTATGCAAACAAAATCACGCATTGTTTCAATGCAAACGATTCGAAGTCAGGACACCTGAAACGAAATTACATACCATTTCGAAACTACACATATGCAAAAATTGTTTATACGTGCATAAATACGAATGTAATTCCGAAAAACGGTGCAAGAAATGTCACAAGAAACATTACACATTATTGCACAACGCTTATATTACAAAGGCGGCGAGTAATGCAAGTTCGGGGAACATGTCGACAACGGCTTCAAAGTCACAGGGCTCGAAACCACATGTAAAATCAAACCACGTGGCTGGAAATGATGATGAAATATTACTTGCCACAATTAAGATGCAAGTACGGGCAGCATGGTTCTTACATCACACTGCGCGCACTTTTGGACCAAGGATCACAAACTTCCCTTATTTCCGAAAATGCAGTGCAAAGGTTAGGGCTAAAACGCCAAAACTTCCATGCATCTGTCTCCGGTATCGGTATATCGCCAAACAAAAGCCGAGGAAAAGTACTATTGCACTGCAAATCATTATCAACCGATTATGCATTCTCTACATAAGCTTTAATAATGTCTAAAGTTATTAACTGCCTGCCTGTGACGTCACTCGAGAATAAAAATTGGCCACACATACAACACTTGAAATTAGCGGATCCTGAGTACAACATATCGAAACCTATTGACATACTTTTAGATGCTAAGGTTTATCGTCATGCCAACCAATAGCACAGCAAACATAGATGGGTTGGATATTGTCTGGTTCTACGACAAAACATTCAACTGCTATTTTACTATGAATAATATCGAAGACATATGCAATTATTGGGAAATGGAAGACATTTCGGAGCAAGAACGCTCATTAACTTTAAAAGAGCAATTTTGTGAAGATTACTATGTCAAAATGACTAAAAATTATCAAATGGGGTATATGAAGTACGTTTACCCATGAAGAAAGGCTTTGAAAAGCAATTAGGTCACTCGAAACTAAAGGCCGTTGCACAGTTCAAGCAATTAGAGCGAAAGCTAGAAAAAGATCCGCAACTATGTGATAAATACAATCATTTTATGAATGAGTATAAGGAAATGAACCATATGAAACTAGCAGTGGAGAGTAAATCTCTAGAATGTTATTTACCGCATCATGGGGTCCTAAAATTTGAGTCTAGTACTACAAAGTTACGAGCTGTTTTTAATGCATCGGAAAAAAACATCGACTGCCTTTAGCTTGAATGACTTAATGGAGCGCGGCCCTAAACTGCAACGTGATATACTGGAATAATTACTAAGTTGGCGTGCTTACAAATATGTATATACAGCAGATTGCGAAAAGATGTATCGTGTGATCAAAGTACAAGAGGAAGACCAGCAACTCCAAAAGATAATATGGCGAAACGAACATGGTGCTATGCAAGAATTTCAATTATGCACTGTTACATATGAATGAAAGCAGCCCCATATTTGGCTCTCAGAACGATGCAGCAGTTAGCCAGTGATTACCCTATGGCAGCTGAGATCTTGAAGAAGAGATTTTATGTTGATGATTTGATATATGGTAGCAACAATATCGAAGAAGCAAAGCAAGCACGATGCCAATTAATTGATATATTACGAGGAGGCGGATTCAACTTGAGGAAATGGTCGAGCAATGAAACCAGACTTCTGGAAAATTTAACTGAGGACCAAGTTAATATCTCTACTGTTAACTTCAACAACAGGTCATCATTATCAACTACAAAAGCATTGGGGTTACGTTGGCATCCATCCTCTGATATTTTTACTTTTGACAATAAGATTGAGAACACGCAAAAGCCCGACACAAAGCGCTCCATGCTGTCAAACATATCGAAGCTTTTTGACCCGCTTGGTTGGTTAGCCCCATGTACAATAAAGGCGAAACTATTATTCCAACGACTTTAGAGTGAGCATACAGAATGGGACCAATTATTGTCACCAGATATTCAACATGAGTGGAGTAAACTAAAAGAAGAATTAAAGAACATAAATAAAATTGAAATTCCGAGATGGGTCGGCTATACTCAATCATCCGTACAGTTACACGGCTTCGCAGATGCCTCAGAAAAGGCTTATGCGGCCGTAGTTTACATCAAAACCCATAATGGGCATAAGGAACCCAGGATACACCTCATAGCAGCAAAAACTAAGCTAGCCCCACAAAAAAAAACGAATTACATTGCCCCGACTGGAATTATGTGCAGCTGTTTTGTTATGTAAATTAATACAAAAGATTATTGTTTCAATGTCATTAGCTCAAAGCAAATTACAAATTTGGCTGGACGGACTCAATGGTTGTCTTAGGCTGGATTCATGGGAATACTGCAAGATGGAAAACATACGTGGCAAACCGAGTGAATGAAATAATTAAGGTCATACCATCATCATGCTGGAGGCAAACAAAATCAGAGCATAATGCAGCTGACTGTGCCAAGCGAAGACTTTCACTATCTCAACTATTATCGTATTCTCTATGGTGGGATGGAGCCTCGTGGCTCAGGGAGGACAAAGAGTATCCTCCAGAAAAATATGAAGCTCTGGAAATCGATATAAAGAGCAAAAAGTCGGATATGTGCGGCAGAAATTAACCATTCACCGTTTATCAGTGAGCTTCTATATAAATACAGCTCAGTTACAAAGGCGACCCGCGTGCTATGTCGAATATTACGTTTCATAACTATTACTCATGAGCGCGTGCGAAACAATAACAATTTCACTCCAAGTTATATCACAGTGAATGAAATTCAATACGCTACTAAATTAATAATTAAATCAATTCAGTCAGAAAACTTTGCACAAGATATAGACCAATTAAACAAAAACGGAAACATTTCACGGAAAAGCGCTATTATAAGTTTAAACCCATTTCTCGATAAAGATAGCATTCTGAGAATTAAAGGAAGATTGCAACATTCAACATTACCTACAACCAGCAAGCAGCCTATTATACTTCCCTATCATTCACGATGACGGACCTACTTATACTGGACGCTCATCACACTACGTTACATGTTGGAGTTAAATTGACCTTGGCACACATACGAAACAAATATTGGATCATAAGTGGACATCGAGCGGTAAAGAAGATAATACGCCGGTGCACCACATGTGTTCGACTCAATATTCAAAGGCGAACACAGATCATGGGTGATCTGACGACCCCTCGAGTGGTACCATCACGCCCCTTTACACATACGGGGGTGGACTTTACAGGGCATGTTGAGGTCAAAGCAAATAAAGGAAGAGGCATTAAGACCACAAAAGGCTATATAGCCTTTTGTGGTCTTAATGCCTCCGAACCTTACATGGGATTCCAAAATGTACAAAAAAAATACCGGAACAGTAAATAATTTTGGCACGCAAATAATTTTCGAAGACATCACTGAGCTCATAAAGTATGTGAATAATACTCACTATACGAATGCACATTGTGAGCAAATTGAAGAGGTAAAAAATAAACAGACAACGGAGCAGTTATAAGCACAAGAGTAACGAGCTTACTGTATGTCTTGAAGAAATGTCAGATAAAGATACTGAAATTGACGTAATCTGTCTATCAGAACATTTTATGATGGCTGGTCATGAAAAGCAATTGTTAATCCCTAATTACATTTTGGCTGCATCCTACTCACGAAAAGACTGTAAAAGAGGCGGAACGTTTATTCTTACAAAGAAAGGTCACCAGTATAAAGAAATTTCAGATATAGCCAAACTCTCCATAAATGGGGTATTCGAATGTTGCGCTATTGATATAATTAATTACAAAACTATTGTTGTCTGTATTTATAGGGTACCAAAGTCTAACAAATTAACTGTATTTTTGAACAATTAGTAGAGCTGTTACTATACATTTCATATAGAAATAAAACAAAGAGAATTGTCGTAATTGCAGGTGATTTTAACATTGACTGTCTTAAGCGTAATAATACTTTAATGGAATTGGAATGTTTGCTCTTAAATTTTAATCTAAAATTGGAAATAAATCAGCCAACGCGACTTACGAGCATGACGTGCATCGATAACTTTGCACATAATTTAAAGAATTGTAAATCCGATGTATTTAAATTAGACTTTAGCTTATCAGACCATACAGCACAAATATTGAAATTACCGTTTCATAAAACTTTCATAATTAACCATTGGCAAATAAATAGACGTGATTATAGTCAAGAAAACATGCAAAAATTTAAAACATATTTACAGTGTATTTCTTTCTCTGAAATCTATAATACTGTTACGAGCTTGAGGTTCGTGACAATAAAAATCGCCAATAAAATTACCTAAATTAACACTTTAATTTCCTTTACACAAATTAAAACTTAAAACACTAATAATTAAGCACACTGGTTCACTTTATTTCGCTCCGAAGCTTCGCTTGTCTCGCCAAATCCAATACTGCCTCGATCGCATCTTGCAGCGCCTATTTATATAAATTATCAGCGAAATATCCAGAATATTCAAGTAAACACGCGCAAGGTACCGAGAGTTCGTTTTCAATTTCAAGAAGTTTAGTTCTTCGGTTCGAGACTAGATGGCGCTAGTGCCGTCGACTTGAGCTCGTAACACTGCCCCCTCCTAAGACATGCTCGTCCCGAGCATTATCGGCCCCATAATAACGCGCCAGGCGATTCACATGGGCGATCCACATGGGCGATCTTAGGAGTCCCTCTTGCACCTTTCTGTAACGGCTCCACAATGTCTAGGGCTATCCTATCCCATGGTGCACCAACATTGTACAATTTCGATGCTCCTCTACTACTTGTCTGAGGTCCCTTCACGGCCGCACAACTTGTACATGTACGACACCAATCCTCGACATCGTCACGATAATGGACCCAGAAAAACTGTTCTCGGACCTTCAGTAGAGTTCGTTTAACTCCCAGATGGACTCTTGAACGACCATTATGGCACAGCTGTAGAACATTCGGCACTTTAGCTTTAGGGACAACCATTTGCAAACGACAGCTGTCTCCTCGACCATTGTCCCATTTACGGCACAGGACTCCATCCTGAATCAGCAAGCTGTCCCATTGGGCCCAATAGCTTTTCGTGGTTGAACTCATCGCTGAGACGTCCCTCCACTTAGGCTTGGTAGCACGGGCCTTCATCTCTTCCAGAATCGGCTTGATGTCCGGATCTTCCTGCTGTGCATGTCGAAGGCTGTCCTTCCACCCGTTGCTGAGGTGGTCTGTCCTGAGCATCCTCACGGATACCACTTCCTTACTCTCTTGCCTACTACAATGGTTGCAATCTTCAGGAAAAGGTCTTCTTGACAGTGCATCTGCGTTGCCGTGAGATTTCCCGCTACAGTGTCTGATAGTAAAGTCGTATTCCTGCTGCTGCTGGGCTGTGCTGTTAGCCGCACTTCCTTTCTGAGACCGTTCACCTCCCCTTCCTAGGGTGTGCTTAGGGCAGCTGGACCGAAGATGGCCCATTTCCCCACAGCCATAGCACCTAGGGCTGTATCCTTTATTGTGGTCGCGAACCGTAACTGCTGCAACCTCCCTAGCGTGAGGTGAACGACGATCCTGTCGCCGCCAGGCAGTGACGTTATCTGCACTACCCTCCTGAAGTCGTTCACTTTCCCTTTCTGCGCTTCGCTTAGGGCAGCTGGATCGAATGTGGCCCTTTTCCCCACAGCCATAGCACCTAGGGCTGTATCCTTTGTTGCGGTCGCGAACTGTAGCTGCTGCAACCTCCCTGACTCGATGGGAACGATGATCCTGCCGCACGGCTTCTACCTCCAGTGCATGGGCCAAGGCGTCCTTAAGCGTCTCGTGATGCCCGAGCCTCACAGCAGCTCTGACTTCCAGGTCGCGGATGCCGTCGATGAATGTCTGCACCAGGTTCCCTTCAATGAGCGCAGGTACAGACTGGTATGCTTTTCGAACCATCTTCTCCACCTCAAGGGCCCACTGTTGCAGATTTTCGTTGTTGCGTTGCACACGATCTTTAAGCTGCGCGCGCAAGACGTGTTCCAGGTGAGCGTCACCATATCTCGCCCCCAATGCCTCAAGGAGCTGCTCGTAGGTCACTTTCTTACCAAGAGCTTCCAACAAGGTTAAGGCTTGGTCGCGCAGGCCTAAGGTGAGTGCAGTCATGGCCTGGCTTTTATTCCAGCCGTTTGCCTCCATGACAGCCTCGAACTGGATTTTATAGGCCGACCAGGAAGAAGTCTCGTCGAACGGCGGCACTTTGAATCCACGTAGCGAAGGTGCTGTAGCTACTACGGGAGCTGTAGTTCCATTCCCAAGTTTGAGGTCATTCAGCGTTTTCTTCACGTCAGCCATCACGTTATCAACCCGATTGTTCACATGGTTGATTCGGTTTCATGTTCTTCGATTCGGGTTTCAGCTTCCAACAGGCGGTTGTCATGTTGAGCAACCCTATCCTTCACCTCCCTTATCTCTTTCGCAAAGGTAGCGTGAAGGTCCTTCATGAGGAGCATCTGTTCCTCCTGTCGGCGGGCCTGTTCCTCTTGTCCGCTCTGCAGCTACTCTTTAAACTGACGTGCCTGCTCCTCCTGTCGGCGAGCCTGCTCCTCCTGTCGGTGAGCCTGCTCCTCCTGTCGGCGCGCCTGCTCCTCCTGCCGGCGAGCCTGCTCCTGCAGCATCACCATCAGAGCACCTAAGTCAGGTGCTGCAGATGTAGGAGCTACCGACGGGCCTGCAGCCGGTGGCTGGCTCTCCGACGTCTGCGGCGTTGCACCACCAAATCTTCGTTGGTCCGTCTCCTGCTGGCGTTGACTTCGGGTACGGACACCCTCCGTTTCCTCCTTAGGTCAAATCGGCATGATTTTATCCCACTTCTGACACCAATTGTTACGAGCTTGAGGTTCGTGACAATGAAAATCGCCGATAAAATTACCTAAATTAACACTTGAATTTCCTTTACACAAATTAAAACTTAAAACACTAATAATTAAGCACACTGGTTCACTTTATTTCGCTCCGAAGCTTCGCTTGTCTCGCCAAATCCAATACTGCCTCGATCGCATCTTGCAGCGCCTATTTATATAAATTAGCAGCGAAATATCCAGAATATTCAAGTAAACACGCGTAAGGTACCGAGAGTTCATGTTTCATTTTCAAGAAGTTTAGTTCTTCGGTTCGAGACTAGATGGCGCTAGTGCCGTCGACTAGAGCGCGTAACAATACTGATAATCCAAACACAGCCTTCAATGCGTTTATAGATACTTTTAAACTTCTTTATAATTTATATTTTCCTTTTAAAAAAATTACCATTAGAACCAAAAAAAATCGCAATGGCTAACACTATAGGAACTATAGGCTTAAGCGAAATGAGATAAACAAAATAAAATTTAAAAAATATGCTAAGCTTTGTAAAAAAAATAGCCAACTAATACAACGAGTTCAAAACAACCATAAAATAAAAACGGCGATTAATAAATCTAAACCGACGTGGGCAATAATAAAAAGATCAATAATCAATGTGACAAAGCATATGATAACTTCCATAAAAATAGGTAATAAAAAGTTAACTAGTCTACAGGAGATCACGAATACCTTTAACAATTTTTTTTCTAGATAAAATAAAACCTATATCGTGCACGGGAAAGCAAGTAACTTCAAATATTGTCAAATTAACTCAGTCAATGTTTATGGCGCCGAGTACACCATACGATATACTTAAAATCATAAGATCACTAAGAAATATTACAAGTGTAGGGCATGATGAGATCTCAACTAAAATTTTAAAGTTGCTTATTACATTTGTGATCATCTCAGCCATATTTTGAATATTTATATAAGCACAGGATCTTATCCCGAAAGTTTAAAAAATTCAATTGTTAAGCCATTGTTTGAAAAAAGATGACAAACAAAATATGAACTGCTATAGCTACATATTGCGCTTGTGTCTATACTATCAAAAGTTTTTGAAAAATATATATATTAATTTATAATTTTTAGAAAAATTAAACATTCTTACAGAAGACCAAAAAAGGATTCCGCAAAAACAAAACCATAAATATGGCTATTTTTGATTTTTTTAAATAGAGTGATGATGAATGTTGACAAAAAGATACCGGTACGCGCTATCTATTGCGTCATGACTCAGGCTTTTGATTATGTTGACTATGAAGTAATTAGCTCAGTAAATTAGAAGCCTATGGGATCAGAGGCAACGTATTAAATCTCATGGAATCCTATCATAAAAATCGAACAAAATATACCGAAAGGGGGAAGCCCATTTTCGGCCATGAAACGCCCAACAATGTGTATTTGTTAAAAAATTTATCTTTATTTATGGTATTAATCGCGGTATTCATTTATCCTAAAAGAGATGGGAATATTTTTGCACAAATTAAAAGTACCGAAAAGATAAGAATAAAATTAGGTAAATCATTAATTCATTAGTTTGTGAATAAAATAAAACGTGTTGTCAATCACAAATCTCATTAAAAAATTGATTCCCCCTTTTTGATCGATTACTTATAGTGTCATTATTACAATGCTAATATAATTTTTTGATAATTATTATAATGTTACCATATATATTTAAAAGGACCGTTGACAATGGATATTTATCCAAAGCAGCCGATACGCAACCGTTATCAACCAGTTGTTTATCCAGCTACAGACGAAAAAGGATGGTTATGTTTTTCTGTGTGTGCGGGTTAGGCTATTTTTTGCTATGGTGCTTAAAAACGTAGGATTCATTTTATTATAGAGGGCGCTACTATCAAAGAATATTTTTTTCGCTAAAATCGTAAAATACTTGACCAACTTTGAGAATTCATACACCACTAGATTGTTATGTATAATTTTAGATATCTAATGTAGGATGAATTTTATTATAGAGGGCGCTACTTTCAATGAATACGTTTTTTGGTTAATCTCAAAAATTACTAGACCGATTTTGAAAATTCTTTCACCATTACATTGCTAATGAGGGCGTTAGTTGTGTGATAAAGTTATATTATTACAATAATTAATTGTGAGATTAATATGTTCTAAATAAATAAAACTAAATACCTACCTAAGATGTTCAAATCCAATTATTATTTTTACAATTTAATAATCGTATTAACACACTTTACTTACTCAGATTGATTATTATAGATAAAGAGGTAATAAATCTAAAGTAAAAGAGCTCCGCTTAAACGAAAAAACTTTTATTAAAATAAAACTAAAAGTTGAAAAAAGTGGTTCAATGCGAGTCGGACTCGCAGACCCATCAAGAGCTAAATACCACTATCATTATCGTCAGCAAAAAATTATTTTGTTTTTCATAGTGTTTGTATTAATAACAAAGTAGTTTTTGCGGTTCTTTAAAATGTTCTACTTGTACCTAAAAAAAAAGGACTATTATACATTATACGGGTTTCTGTGGTTTATTCATTACCATAGAGAAAAAAGATTATTACACAAAATGGGCTTTATCCTTTTCAAGTCATCAAAAGCGGTAGACCACCGTTAAAAACAAAAACAACCGTTGTTATAGGCTCGGGTAAAATCATTGACAACCTTGACATTTATAATTATGATAATTAAACAAGTGAATTACTAGCTGATTTACCAAGAATTCTATAGAGTATAACAAAACGCTACTGCACAATTTAACTGTTATTCTTATCTGTTCTTAACATAACGTTTAGAATGGAATCATGTTATGATAATTCAAGAAGTTAATTTCTAGCTGATTTACCATGAATTCTCTAAAGCATAACAAAACAATACAGCACAAGTTGACTGTTCTTAAAAATACATTTGAAGTACAATTTCAATAAATAAAGGAAATTATATTTTAAAAAGCATGCAGAACTTAAACGCGTCGATGATTATTCATTTTATGATCTTATTAATCGAATAAAAATCGATATCCTTTCATAGATTTTATGATAGTTAAGTGGCAACATCGAATCTGACAGGTAGGCCCCTGTCACTGTTATGTCACAAGAATTCAATTGCGTGTTATCGTGTTATTTTGTTTTGTTGGAAAATACAATTGTTGATCTCTCAACAATTGGTTAGAACACAGCAGGCAAATACTTGGTACATATCACGATGTGGTATGTCTTCCTCTAAGAAATGCTTTATAACTGAGTTTACTTGAATAATATCAATATAATAATTACAGCTTCTTTATTAGGTACAAGTTTCGAATACAGTGAACGTGTAGTGTGCCACTCGCAAAATACACCAATACTCGTAGTTCGCCTTGAACACGTATACATCAGCTGTGGCACTGACAAGTCACTTATAAGAATAAGATCACACACATTGTTTGGGTTCGATTCTCCACGTGAGGAACAATTTGCGCCACGTGAGGTAAGTGTTTAACATTTTTCAATTTATTAAGTGTGATTTTATATATGGGGTAGTGGATATTCTCAACCGCCACCGTGTAGTGGCGGTTGAGAATATCCACTAATCCATATCTTCCCGTGGGTGTCGTGAGAGGCGACAGAGGGAGACAGGCAGGAGATGGGCAGCAGCATCTTTCTGATAACAACTGTGTTATAATAAAAAAACTGCGGTTGCCAACCCGCTCGCCAAGCGTGGCAACTATGGCAAATATCCCCTCATGAATAACGACGCAAAAAAAACGGCCCCAGTCTTCAGCGGCCCCACTATTCTGGCTACAGTGGCGACCATGGTAACGGCGGGGCAGGGGGGTGCTAAGAATCTCCGGTGGAGGTTTGGTTGCCACCTACGACGACTCGACCTGGCAACATATAACGTACGCACTCTGAGGACTGACGAGAAGATACTGGAGCTGGAAGAAGAGGTAGACAAGTTGCGCTGGCATATTATTGGATTATCCGAGGTCCGAAGAGAGGGGGAGGATACGGCAATCCTCGAGTCCGGCAACTTGTTCTACCACCGGGAGGGCGACCATCTGTCCCAAGGAGGTGTCGGATTTATCGTCCACAAGTCTCTCGTCAACAACGTTGTAAAGATTGGGAGTGTGTCAAGGAGGGTCGCGTATCTGATACTCAGAATCACCAAACGGTAGTCGCTGAAGGTCATACAGGTTTACGCACCAACCTCGGCACATCCCGATGAGGAGGTGGAGGAAATGTATGAGGATATTTCTAGAGCCATGCATTCCTCCAAAACCCACTACACGGTGTTGATGGGAGACTTCAACGCAAAACTAGGCATAAGAGAAAGTGGTGAGCTGAAGGTAGAGAATTTTAGAGTAGGGCAACGGAACCGAAGGGGCCAGCAGCTGGCCGACTTCATGGAGAAAGAGGGACTCTTTATGATGAACTCTTTCTTCCAGAAGCGGCCCCACAGGAAGTGGACCTAGTCGAGCCCCGACGATTCGACAAAAAATGAGATTGACTTCATTATGGCGACCAGACGCCAACTGTTCAGTGATGTCTCAGTGATCGCAAGGGTGAAAACTGGCAGCGATCACCGAATGGTTAGAGGCACACTGAACCTAAATGTTAAGTTTGAGAGGTCTCGTCTAATGAAGTCAATGCTCCGTCCCCATCGTGCTCTAATCCAGAATCCCGAAACTTTCAGCTCGAGTTACAAAACCGCTTTCAGTGCCTAGAGGATTGCAATGCAGTGGACGATATGAATGACAAGCTCGTGGAAACTGTCCATGCGGTCGGAGCTAAGTTCTGCAAGACCCGCCGCAGAAGAACTTAAAAACTCTCCGATCACACTGTTAATATCATGGCTGTTAGACGGGAGATGAGGCTGCAATCGTCAACAGATTTAACAGCATACAGGCAACTGAACAGACAGATCTCCAAATGCATGCGGCGAGACTTACGCAACTTTAATACTGCTCGTATTAAAGAAGCGATCGAGCGGAACCAGGGCTCCAAAGTCTTTGCCAGAGATCTGTCTGCCAGAAAGAGCCAACTGTCAAGGCTGAAGACTGAGTGTGGCAACATCGTTTCCGGGACATCTGAAATTCTGAGTGGGATTGAGAACTTCTATGGGCAGCTGTACACATCATCGTTGGAGCCACACGCAAGTGTGAGTAACAATCCAAGAGCAAGTCTTATCCGACACTATTCCGATGACATCCCGGACATCAGTCTGAGCGAGATTAGAATGGCTCTCCACCACCTTAAAAACGGCAAAGCCCCGGACGAGGATGGAATTACAGCGGAGCTTCTGAAAGCGGGTGGAACACCGGTACTTGAAGACTTCAGAAGCTCTTCAGTTCCATCCTCCATTGTGGCACTACTCCAGAGGCGTGGAGCAGAAGCGCGGTGGTCTTGTTCTTTAAGAAATGCGACAACTCTCTCTTGAGGAACTACAGACCGATTTCCCTTCTGAGCCGCGTCTACGTGCTGTTTTCGAGAGTCATTACGAATCGTCTCGCACGCAGACTCGACGACTTCAAGCCTCCCGAACAAGCCGGTTTCCGAAAAGGCTTCAGTACCATAGACCACATACATACCCTTCGGCAAATTGTACAGAAGTCCGGAGAGTACAATCTGCCACTTTTTCTGGCGTATGTGGACTATGAGAAAGCCTTTGATTCCGTCGAAATTTGGGCGGTGCTACAGTCTCTTCAGCGGTGCCTAGTTGACTGTCGGTATATTGAAGTGCTGAAGTGTTGGTACAGTAAGGCTACGATGGCTATCCGAGTACAGAACCAGAGTACGAAACCTATCCAACTGCAGAGAGGTGTAAGACAGGGTGATGTTATATCCCCGAAACTCTTCACCGCTCCGTTGGAAGACGTTTTCAAGCTACTGGACTGGAAAGGATACGTTATTAACATCAATGGCGAGTACATCACTCACCTTCGATTTGCCGACGATATAGTCCTTATGGCAGAATCGCTGGAGGACCTTAGCACTATGCTCAATAACCTCAATGGTCAAACCCCAACGGATAGGTCTTAAGATGAACATGGACAAAACAAAGATCATGTTTAATGTCCATGTCACACCTATGCCGGTAGTTGTTGGGAGCACTATGCTGGAAGTTGTTAACGAGTACGTTTACCTGGGACAAATAGTCCGACTAGGTAAGTCCAGTTTCGACCGAGAGGTCAATCGACGGATTCAACTCGGCTGGGCAGCGTTCGGGAAATTACTACACATCTTCTCGTCAGGTATACCTCAATCTCTGAAAACTAAAGTGTATAACCAGTGCGTGTTGCCAGTGATGACTTACGGATCTGAGACGTGGTCCTTCACCGATGGCCGTATGAGGACGCTCAAAGTCGCTCAGGCTATGGAGATTGCTATGCTCGGAGTTTCACTGAGTGATAGACTCAGAAATGAGGATATCCGCAGTGATAACAGAGTGACCGACATAGCCCAACGGATTAGTAAGCTGAAGTGGCAATGGGCCGGCCATATAGCTCGAAGAACCGATAACCGATGGGGAAGAAAGGTTCTCGAGTGGCAGCCTCGTACCGGTAGGCGTAGTGTAGGGCGACCCCCCACTAGATGGAGTGACGACCTGGTAAGACATGCAGGAAGTCGATGGATGCAGGTGGCTCAGGACCGTGCTTTGTGGCATTACTTGGGGTAGGCCTATGTTCAGCAGTGGACTTGTGAAGGGCTGTAATGATGGTGATGATGATGAAGTGTGATGCTCATATCTGATAATTACACATGTTTTTACACTGATTGTATATCAACTCAAGAACTTGTTTTATTATTTCACATCTGCACAAGCTATATCTGACAAACATACTAGTTATATATGAGATTGACCATTTTTATCAACTACTAAGAAAGGAGACCGTTGATTTTTCATTGTTTTTGGACTGCTGGTAGTCTGTCAGGTCTTAATTATTAAATAATATAGGACATTAAGTCTATTGACTTGAATTGCAAGTCATCACCATTATTCGTAAAGTGTATTTTATATATATTTTAATTAGTGGCAATTGTTCTGGTAGAAGTGCAATTAAATACTGTCGGCCGTCGAACTGTTGGTTGCTGTGCCCATGTTATTACAGTAATATGGTATTTGGGTTGGGCACGGCATCAGACTAATATTTTGCTTCCTGCTCAGTTCCTGAATGAAGTATTGATGTGTAAATTAGAGGCAAATAATTCCTTAGCCTTCCTAGATGCGTTAGTCATCCAAAATTCTAACAACACCATAGGTCACACTGTGTATAGAAAACAATGAATCTCGCCATTATCCTTCACAGTTAGTTACCGTAAGCAAATCTTTGTTACAGAGAGCACAAGGGATCTGTGGCAGCAAACATCTGGCCGTCGAGCTTTAGCACGTCAAGCAAGTTCTGCACGTCAACAAGCATTTATCAGGGGTATCACAGACAAGATTGGCTACATCTTGAAGCGAGCTGACATGAAGCATCAAGGTTCAGGGAAGTTAGCAGTTTGTGATCGTATCCTGGACGGCTCCAACCAGATAGACATAAAAAAAAAGATTTGATAGACCACATATCCTCTAAAAGGAACATCAATTCCTATCAAGGACCAATATGTGAGACTATTGAAATAAAAAAAATTCTTTTTTTCAATAGAGAAGGAGGCTTGGTACTACCACCTGCTTAGTACCCTGTAATAAATGAAATTAAAATTAAACCCAAGCATACCACTGCAAGACTTCAAGACACAGTAAGTTCATTCTGTGGATCGGACCATAAATAAAAATTAAAAATCTAAAGGTACTCCGGGTTAACACTGACATTAAGACGTCAGTCACCTCAGTCCGCCGTAACCATGGGTGCTGGAAAGCACCCGAAACGCCTGGAATTAAAAATAAAAGATATAAAACGCGATAAAATCGATAAAAATATTTGTTAAAAAAAAACTGCATTTGTGAAAATTAAAACTTATATATCTTAAAAACCCCGATTTTTTTTAAAGCAATTCCTTAACCATTTCATTGTTTTAATTGCATATTATCATACCTATATGGTGCACCCATGGCCGAAGTGTCTATGAAGAGTGGGCAATCCCCTTTCTAGAAAAAATATTAACACCAAAAAAAAGAAGAAATATTCATATCAAACAAACAAATAGTTAAATACGGTGTCCCACAAGGGAGTGTGTTAGGTCCTTTGTTGTTCATCATCTACATAAATGATTTAACAAAAATTACAAAATATCCAATATCGCTATTTCCGATGACAGTACGGTTACAATTAACTCTATCGATAAGGATAAATTTGAAAGTGAAATTAATAATATAATTAATTTAATAATAAACTGTCTAAATAATAATAATTTAAAAATTAATCTTCAAAAAACTAAAATTATGCACTTCAGTCAACGCTTAGCAGCACCAAATATTAACGTTAATTACCAAGGGACAGAAATCAACCAAGTAGATACAACAAAATTTCTAGGTGTAACCATTGATAAAATTTGAACTGGAAAGCGCACACAGAAGAACTAAACAAATATAAAGAATTAGTTTTTCTGCTTATGCGCTCATAACCTCCGTCGTAAGTACCGATGCGCTTCTCACGGCATACCATGGTATTGTTGATTCCATCTTGAGGTTTGGCATCATATTCTGTGGAAATTCTACTAATAAGGAAATTATATTTAAGTCCCAAAAAAGGTTCATCCGAGCTATGTTCGGTTTTAAAATTACTGATAGCTGCAAACCATATTTCATTGAGCACAATATTTTGAGCTTACCCTCCTTATTCATATATGAAGTAGCAAACTTCGTTCAAAGTAACCCTAAATTGTTTAACAAACTATCGGACGTCACAATTCGCAATCGCAGGGATAATAATAGGTTATGCGCAGTTGGTTCAAGAACGGCATTGATGCATAAAAGTATTTTCTGTCTGGCGCCAATAAAATACAATAAAATCCCCAAACACATCAAACAATTGCCTACCAGACTTTTTAAGCTTGCCTGATTTCTTAAGTGATTGATTTGTTTAAAGCTAAATTATGAATTGCGACATTTCTCTAATGCAATTTTACGAGACGCCATTGAAATTGTTGCACATCTAAAATTATGAACGTAGGGTTAGTTAATTTGTCTTTTAGAATAATTAATATATGTAGTATAATTTTAGTATGCCATAAATGGCAAAACATGTAGCTCATTTTAAGTTTTTTTTAACACCTGTATTTTTTTACTCAAGTTTTACAAAATAAATATCTTTATCTTTATCTTTAATGCTCCAAAATTGATATAAGACTTAAGTTATTTTGCTACTTAAGTGTTTTGAGACTTTCTGTCTGCTGACCTAAGCTGACTTCGAAATTTATTAACCCTGAAATGTGTCGCGGGAACATAGATTTTTAAGAAGTTTTCATACAAATAGTTATAAGGGATAATAATTAATATCTTATTACTAACAAACGTACAACCTTACGATTACATTACCAAAAAATGAAGAAATAATATTAAAATTTGGACTTCTAAAAATCGCGTCAATCAATAATTCACAAGTGGAGAAATTACAAAATAACCGTCAGTTTAACGCGAATACACGAAAGAGGAACTTTTAATAATAGGAAGTTATTAATGTGGAAGGGCCGACGCAAAGGAATTGGACATTTTTTTAACATGATTTAGGCCTCCAATAAATTATGCAGGCGATGCTACAATTTAACTTAAAAACAGGCCAATTCAATTATTACCCCCTGTGTTTGGAAAATAATTAAACTCGCTCCACGAGGACGCCAAGTTCATTACGCTGATTGGTTCGTTAACAGAAATATAATAGTAACAATGACGTACAAATATTTAATGTTCACGTAACATTGATGTTCGTGACTTCATTCGCCTTTAGAGATTGCATTACGAGATGTCTCCTTCCCCACCCCCCATCCCTTCTTGTCTCAGTTGTTCACATATACTGGATATCAAGATGTTAAGCACCATCTGCTAGAGGCCACGGAGTCTTTTTTACTGTTCCCTTATTCACTTCCTACATATCCCACGGAAAGAATTGGGGAAATCATGTTTTTTTTTATTCTTCTGCTTTTAACAATATCTTTATCCATTTCTAATACTACTAATACTATTAAAAAAAAAACAATTATCTCCACCCTTTTCTAACAAATTATGTTCCCACACTAAGAAATCTCTCAATTATTTTACCACATTCCTAAGCCGCCGCACTGTTGGCAAAATAAGTCTTGGATACACTCATTATGTCATCGTAGAAGGACCATTACAAGGCAAGGCATCAGCCGTTCGATAAGTATCTCGATTTAGCCCGAATCGTCCGCCGCCATCAACTCCTTCCACCTAATTAATCGGGTTGGTCTTTCTTGCCAAGAGTTTCCATCTGGTTGAGTTTTAGCTTTTTTTAATCATAATACTTTTATTCAATTTAATATATATCTTATTCTATCGTACTTTTATAGTACGATTACATTATGTTTACATATTTTTATAATTATTTATGCATTCCAACCAGACGAGAAAACAATAGAAATATTATATGTTAATTTACATTGTTACATCAAATATTATTTTATAGTAATAAAATAATATTTGATGTAACAATGTAAATTATCACCGTGTAGTGGTAATGTAAGATTGCTGTGCCCATTTGTGCCAACCGCCTACGTTATTTCTCTGTGTCACCACAAATAACGCAGCAGCACCTTCCCAAATAACACCTTCAGATAATAAAATTATAGCAAATTATCCTCCTTTTAAGGCAATAAATAAGGTCTTTGTTCGGCGTTGACATTTGAGGCACGGGGGTGAGACACATGACTCCGGGCACTTACTAAGAATTTCTCTCATTATCTGTTTTATTTCGCCCGACCCGGGATTCGTACCTGAGGCCTCATGGTCAGTAGTCTTGTTTACAAATACTAGACCAACGACGCAGTCAAACCATATTCTGTAGAAGAATCGTACGAGACCATTACCGAAGACAGAATAAATGTGTGTGTACATTACATATTTGTCACATTCATTAATTCAATCCATCCTATCAAATCTCCATTGCTGAACATAGGCCTCCCCCAGACGTTTCCTCAGAAAAATTTCGTCATAGTTTCCATGCTTGGCTGAAGGGTTAACATGTGCCAATTTTACTATTTTGATTAGATGCTCCTGCCATTTGCTTTTTATTAGGTCTTTACCTATGAAATTGCAGTTTTTTATGAAATAATTTAACGTATGTTTTTTCTATACTTTTTATATCTATTAATCAAAGCAATCACCCATACAATCGATATATCTTTGCCAACGCAGTGGCAGTTTATTGTTTCCCTTCTTGAAAGAAACACCTGGACTTTGGTACATCCTCTCGGGTATTGATTATTTACTGCCAAAAAGTTATCCAAATTCTATAAAAGTATAAATCTGTAAGTTCAAGGTCCGGCGAGTATACGGCGGATGATGGAGAGTTTCCAATTCCAGCTCTTGTAACTTGAAGACCGTCTGTTAATCGGTATGATGTCGCGCGTTGTCGTGCAATAACAGCGGAGACGAGTGATTGACCAAAGCTGTTTGGAGAAAGAAAAGGAGGAAAAAAGAGCTACTCCTTTCAAGGGCGCCCCCTTCTTCTAAAAAAAAGTGCGAGCTTTTCCATCATTGTTTTCAGTTCTTCAAAATACACATCTGCAATATTGCTTATCCCATTAACTAGACCAGCAAATAGTGACCATAACATTTTTTAAGCGGTAAGTTTTTGTTTAGGGTAATTTTTAGGTGCTGAACCGAAGCAACCGAACTGAACTCTTTAAATTGTCAAAGAGAATCCACTTTTTGTCTCACGTAACAATGTGGTTCAAAATTCGTTGTGTGCCTGTTGAGCCTTGATTTATAATATTAACGAGAATTTTATTCAATGTTTATTATACCGCTTAAGTGTACACGATTGGTAATATATGATGATGGCTATTCTATTTCCAAATTATTTCATACTAATTTTTTTTAAATATTATATTGTTGATATTTTTAAAGTCCTGCTAGGTTTCTTGCTGGTTCCTCCCAGGACAGAGGTTTTTTTATCAGTGTTAAGCTTAAATGACTTTCAAAAATTATTCTTGTAATATTATATTGAACCAAAATGATTATGATGTTCTACTATATTATTTTTCTTATACAATATACTAAATACCAGTTACTCCTTATTTATTTATTTATTTAATGTAAAAACTCTTATGGCTTACAGAAAATCCTATTCGCACCCAAGGATAAATTTTACATGTAATTTTTCTTCAAAAATTGCGTTCATTTATAAAAAAAAAACTAAAATTTATAATTTATAAATTAATAATTATAAATTAATAATCATGAATAATAATAAAACAATTGTATTATTTAATCAGAAACTTTTAACATCCCGTATCAAGAAATTAAAACAGTGATAAATCCAATTAAAAAATAAAATATTAATAATTGTACAATAATTACAAAAGAGAAAGGTCGCATGATAGGCTATGAAATATCAATTTACAATGTCAATAAAAGCTAATTAAAATACTTATATGCTAATAATATGGTATAAATTAAAATGAAATATTAAATACAAAGTAATAAATAGTACATAGTCGAGGAAATTAAATTATCGAATTGTGCTGAGTTAAGTAATCGATAATTATATTAATAAGAGTCAGCAGACGTCTCATAATATCTGCAAATTTCATCGTGGTGAGTGAGTATGTTCCCTATAAGTGTTCATGCTCGATTTTTTAGTGCAATGGCAGCACGTTTGGTTCGTGTAATTGGTCTGTTTAATAGGCGCGGTCTTCGGCGCACAGCCACCGTTCCACTATTTTCTCTCTGCAGGTACATTGGCACCAACATATGGTGAATTATAGAAAGATAATGCCTTATAGTTGACATCAACCTCCTAAGCATTAGGGTCTCAAAACTAAATTGGATTAATTGGATATACCAAGACGAATAAAGAATACACATAACCCATGACTCTTCTTATAAAGCCAACGAGTAAATTTAAAAAAAGAGAGTGTACTTGTTCTGGTAAGGATTCTAGACCGCAGCTTCATAACTCTAGTTTACTTTGAACATACGCATTACACAAAGTTTTATATATCCTTACATCATCGAAGTCAGCAGCAGTCCTCCTCACAAAACCAAAGTCTCATTAGCTAACTTGCATATGGATGTAATATGATTGTGAAAATCTAATTTACCAAAGGTACGTCGTACAAGTTATAATTAATAAAAAAAGGATTCTGTTGTAATTCAAAAGCGATAACCTTGAATTTAGTATAATTGAGAGTAAGATGGTTCATTTTACTCGATTCCGAAACCGAATCTACGCCCTGTTGAAGAATATGTGCAACAGCAGCGCTGCCAACCCCCTAGCTTAATTTTAGATCATCTGCAAGTAATGGATACTACGCAGATTTTACTTTGGTAGGCCAGTCATTTTTAAAAATTAAAAACAGCGTAGGGTCATTTTTAAGCCTGACTCACACCGTATCTAGTGAAATAATCGGCAGATGCGAAACCATTTACTCTAACGAATTGACGACAATTATCTAAATAGCTAGTAAATAATTGAAAAAGCTTCGTAGTGAAACCCAAGTAACCTAGCTTCTGTAACTGTATGTCGTTAATCGCTAGGACAAAAGCCTTTCTAAAATAAAAATAGGCGGCTTCTACCTGTCTCCCAGAAACGATTTCTGCACAGACGTAATCCACGTTTGCTATTAAGTTAGTATTCGTTTAGCAATTCTTTCGAAACTCATGTTGACTATCATGCCAAATGTTATCTAACTAATTGCTTAGTTTATAATAGACGATATGGGTTTAATCTCTCTGTACTCTAATCTACTTCGTAATTTTAATTCGTGTTTTCATGTGACTAAGCAAGAAAATTTAATAATAAAGAAATGTGATAAGAATAGTACATATTATAACTAATTTGAACTCCGGTATATATTTAAAGGGACGAGACCAAAACTTCCATTGAGAGTAGTAGAGCGGATCGCATTTGTCACGTAGATTAAAGATTTGTTTTAGCTTTCTCTTTAATTCTGCCTTAGGATTTAAGTTACGAAAGATTATCGTAAATTTTTATTATGCATGAGGAAATAGATATTCAAGGGGTTAAAGTTTTGCTGCAAATATTAAATGCTACAAAATTAATCACCACTTAAACTAAGAAAAGAATAGAATATTTTTTATTAAATTAAGATTACATCTAGTTCTTATTGAAAGTATTTTTTAGCACTGCACTAGTTCGGAAAAAAGTTGGAAAAAATCAGCAGGAAATCAACGGGGACTTTGTTATTCAAAGTAAATTAATCAATAAGAACGGGTTATTGTCAACCATGTTTTAACCTTATAATTCTTTTGTACATTTTTGTTTTAATAAGATATTTTAATTTAGGATTAGAGGGAACTTGTATATTTTCTGGAACTATGTTGTAATAGAGTCACAAAACAGGTATGTGTTTGTTTCTAGTGCTAACAGAGTGTAACGCTATTATTTTTTTATTCCAACTACTTTTATTCTTGTGAACATACAATTAATTATCTTAAATATAATTACGAAGAAATTTTTTTATTTATTTTATACACATACAACATACACAGTCATTACAGGATGAGCACCCTAATTCGAAAGTGTAGCCAACGATACAATACCATATGCCACTCTACTGAGCTCACTCAGCGAACATGAAAACAAATCAGTTCGCTCCGACGTGGCGTTGATCACAAGCGCGCGCGAGCGGCGCCTGCTACATCAGTGCCGTGTGTTGTTGTGTATTCTACCCCTCATCACCTTCAACACGTACATAGCGAGAGCTACTTCTCTTCTGACTTCGAGCTGGTAATATCCTACAATACCGAGCAAAAATAGAGTAGGATACAACAAGGGATAGCCCGGGTATATTCCGAATAGTTTCAAGTACATGAATATAATAAATTTATTTTGAATTCGCTCTAACATAAATTTGGATTTGATTTCATGAGGAGCCCAAATGATGGCGTTACGCTCTAAGTGGCTCCTTATGAGTGCATTATATAGCGCTCTGAGAGCCCTGACGTTTGTGAAATTACTTGCAAGACGCATTATCAATCCGAGGTTACGGTATGCCTTTATACAAACATTACTTACATGTAATCCGAAATGTAAGCCTGCAGTGAAACGTACACCGTAGATTTTTAACCTCCTTAACTCTATGAAGTAGTTTCCCATCCATCACGTATTGGTGATGAATTGGAGCGCGTGAGCGGCTAAAGGACAGTACTGAGCATTTAGAGACATTAAAGAAAAGTTTATTATTATCAATGCTCCATCTTAAAACTTTATCAATATCATGCTGTAATAAAACACCATCAGATTTATTTCTAAAACTAAATTTAGATCCATTTCGTATGGTAATTCATAATAGTCTTTAAGAAATATGCTAGGGTTGAATCTGAATGACAGGGTGAGAAATTGCGTGATAAGAGATATATGTGGTATGCAGGATGATGTTGTGACCAGGATTAAGCAAGGAATGCTTCGGTGATTTGGTCATGTAGAAATAATGAATGAGAAAAGAGTGACAAAGCAAATTTATATGGCAGATGTGAACGGCCGAGTCGGGAAGGGACGCCCTAGGAAAAAGTTTATCGACCAAATTGGCGATATTTTGAAAATGGGCCACGTTAGAAGTACCCTTAACCGACGAACATGTATGCGTAGATATATGGATGTAAAGGAGGCGAAAGAGGTATGTCAGGATCGTGCCAAATGGCAGTCCGTAGTCTCTGTCTACCCTCTGGGTGACAGGCGTGAGTGTTTATGTTTATGTTTATGTAAATTTAGATCATCGACAAACAGTAATGGAGTACTAAACTTGAATAAATTTGGTAAATCATTTATCATTAAACTGAACAGCAATGGTCCTAGATTGCTGCCCTGACTAACACCAGATCTAGTAGGGTACGGTCGAGAAAAGTGCCCATTGTAATCGACAAACTGATGCCGGTCTCGCAGATAACTGACGAAAAATGATAGCGTGCGAGGTGTGCAACCCACACAAGCCAACTTCCAAAGTAACACATCGTTGTCAACCGCATCGAAAGCCTTTCTGAAATCAAATTAGGCTACGTCCACCTGCAGGCCAGCATCAACCGCGGGTACTAGATGCGTCATCAGCTCCAGTAAGTTCCCAGTTGTCCCCCGCCCAAGGCGGAAGCCGTGCTGCGCGTCGGACAACTGTGCACTAATCTGTGGGTACAGGCAGTTGTGAATGGCCGTCTTGAACACTTTCGCTGGAGTGTTTAAGACTGCCACGGGTTTGTTGTCACTTGGAATCGATCCCTCATTACCTTTCAGTACAGGCACAACTCTAGTGAGCTTCCATTAATCAGGAAACGTAGCACTTTCAATACATACATTAAAAATGTGTAACAATGGTTTCACTAGTACAGTCCTACAGTCTCTAAATATAACGGCTGGTATACCATCTGGTCTGACCAAGCGTTTCGAGGGGAGGTGTGAAGCAGAACATCAGCTGATCGCAAATGCCCGAGCTGAGCACACGCGGCCGACGCCGCTCCCACCGGCGCAGCACCAGCCGCCGTTACGCTTAACAAAGGTGTCTCACGGCTGTATACGGCCTGGAAAAAATTTGCGAAATCTCCAGCGCACTCGCTATCTCACAAAACTTTGCCGTCCTTAAATAATTTTCTACTTCCTGATGTACCTTTCCTCAATCTTATATACTCCCAAAATGCTTTAGGCTCCAATGTTAAATATCCCTGCACACGGTCTCTATACTAGTTATGCGCTCTATCAGTTTCAGTTTTAACTATAGCTCTATATCGCGACAACTCTTCGTAATCACTGCGCAGTTTGCTCGATTTGAATCGTTTGTGAAATTTGTGCTTTAGTTTTATAAACCTAATGTTGTCAGCAGTATACCGAACCGGGTATATGTATCTGCTCGTCATCAAACTACTCTTTTTTAGAGGGACACATTTATCAAAACACTCGTAAATTTTATTGTAAAATTAACATAATGTTTCGTCCAAGTTATCTAAGGTGTACTTTTCACTCCAGTCTATAATAGCTAACAGGTGATACAATTGGTTAAATCGGCTTTATTAGAATTCCACTGCTTATTGTTTACTGAGGCTTGAGAGTGCATTGTTACGTGTGACGAGCCGGGTATGGGGGACGCGGGCGCAAGCGCGGAGGACGTCGACGGCAGTGGGGCGTCGCGCCACCGATTATCACGGCGAGCGGCAGATGGTCGCAGCGCCTCGTCAGCCCCCGTCACGCGCACATAGCTGCGCGCGCTCAACACCAGGTCCTTTCTGCCCTTACAGTTCGGTACCGAGTTTTACTGAGTGAGCTCACAAAATGACGTAAAGTATTCAAAATAATTACATATATTACTATTACAAGAACATAAATTAAAATCTCCCAATAATAACTTATTCCCTTTAAACTTAATAAGTAATTTCCCCAATATATTTAACATTAGGAGATATTCATTTTCTTCAATCTTAGGTGGAATGTATAGTATAAAACATGCAAATAAAAACCTGTTTTGTACATAAACAGTAGCGCAAATCAATTCAAATTTATGAACATCTATGCTTACATTATCCGGTAGCGATAATTTTCGTAACTCGAAGCGCGGTGTGGCCACTAGACATACACCCTCCTGTTTACGGCCGTCTGTTCGGTCGCATCTAAGTACATGGTATCCGGGAACCACAAATTCCGTGCTATGTATGGCTTCATTGAGCCCAGTTTCAGTTATCGCGAATAAGTCAGCATCAGATGATTCCAGAAATGATAAGAATTGAGTGGTCTTCGTTCTTAGCCCTCTGACGTTTTGACGTAGGATACTGAACTTACTAGTATTACTGAACCTGTTTTGATCTTGTTGGGTGACGAAAACAAACCCACTCGCTAAATTCTACACTCACAGGCTATACCTCCAGAACACATAGTTTATTAAAATTGCTCTCTGTAACGCCGATCCTAAAGGATGAGTAATTTCACTCAGTTCTATTCTTTAATTTTTCAATAATAATTTCAGTATCGTTTCCTAGGATGTTTTTAATGTAATCCTTAAGATTATCCTCGGTCGTGCCCATATCCAATCTCCAGACATGTAAAAATTTCTTACGTTCAACTGTCTTCAAGGACACAATAGACGAGTTTCCGCCCCTTATTACTGGTCAGACCTTCTTTCTCCCTTTAATTTCAGTGTATGTATTGGTATTGGTATCGCTGGCTCTCGGTTTCGCTGCCTTACTGGCCACTGCCACGTAACTAACCGCTGAGCTCGCCGTCGCCGACGTCGCTGTCAACTCGGAGCTAGAGGGTGCAGAACGATCGAGCGCGGGCAGCGCCGGCTGCTCCACCGCTACCGGTGCCAGCGACAAGCTTGGAGTAGTATCAGATCCCAATTTTGACACCGTTGCCTTTCGTCGACTATGTCGATTTTCTTCGACATTAGGCTCCGTATTTTTTCCATTTTTCAAAATTAAAATCTCTTGATCTAATAAACTACATTTTTTATTAGCTTCACTTAGATCTTGCCTTATTTTACTATTTTCCTGTGCTAACACTGTAACAGAAGCTTTAATTTCGCTTAATATTTTGGTCTCAAAACTACTCAACTTTTCAACAATCATATTATTTACTTTATCCAATAAATCTGCAAAGTTGATCATCCCTTCAGATGTCAAAGATCCTTTTTTGTCTAAGGGAGTGCTTTCTTCGAGGGATAAGTTGGATAAATCTTTGTCCCTCAGGTGTACATCAGAGCCACGAACTGGGGTATCAACGGTTACTCGTATGCGCTGAGTTATACTGGAATAAGAACTGAACATAAAAGTACGTTTCAGTTGCTGTTGCCCGTCCCTAAATGCAGTAGAAGTAATATTTACGCATTTATGATGGAAAGCCGCTTTGCAACCCTTGCATTTTATCAATTCATTGATATCAACTTTTTTATTACAAACAAAACAGTTCATATTGTTCTAATCGCAATGAAAATTCTGTGTAACAGGAATATATATAGTCAGATCGCGCGCGAGTGAAAGAGCTTGATAGCTCAAGAGCTTGATCAGCTCGGCACTTTGCGCTACCCACTTATTATTTATCACGCAAAGTCACTGCACTGCATAATCGTCTAACAAATAATCCATAAATACGTCCAAATTGCACAATTATGGTACTTTCCTGCATATTAAACAAATGTATCACAACATAAAGTCCATTTTAAAGATATTTTCATATCTCTAAGAACACAGTTATCCAGATAAGAAAATAAATCACTGAGAGCGATCCGTATCGTGTGTCAAAACACATACACAGTTACAGCTTACAACAAAAACATAAACAGCTTACAAAGAAGGTTTGTCTTCAATATTTATTCTCTGTTTGGTTTTAATAAAGAATAAATAAAAAATAATTTATTCATTCATTACGACCTCCCCATAGATTGTATTATGAGAAAGAAATTTATCATAGTTGCTGCGCTCGGCAGACGGGTGAGTAAAATCAGTTATTTTTTTTTTAGTTGTTTTTAAGAAGATTTTCTGGATTGTTTCCTTCCATTGCATTTCAAGACACTCACGGAACAATAAGGGGTAATGAATAAGCTTGCATCGCCACTACACGGTATGAAAATCATCGCTGCGGTGAATTTTAGAATGCTATATCGGCATTCTTCAGCCCTTGGGATGGTACGTTAGGGATGTCGCGGCAGCACTGGGTTTCTCAAGAATGCCACAAAACACGTTCCCAAGCCACTTGGATTCAACGACTTCTTGCATATTTTACTAGGTTGTTACTTCAGGCTGGATACACTATCTGCTATTTACAAGGCTGCCAGTCGAGAATTTTTTTTCTGTAGAACTCCTTTTCAGCCTTGAAATCGACCTGGGTACCGTTTTACCCCTGTTTTTGCCACCAAGTCGTAGTTCCTGCACTGTGTACCAAGTTAGAGAGACCATTATAAATACAAGCTGCAAGGCATCATCTTAGTCCTCAGGAGTAAAACTGTATTTTTGCTAGTAGTTAGTTAAACTTAGGGCTGCAGTAGCTATTTACTGTCAAATGAACTTTAAGTTCGTTGGCTCCTTCAATTTTATTTAATATATTTCTCAAATCTAATCTAATGAAATAAATTGTAAATATTAAGTGAACAAAGTATACAATTTTGACTTGGAGCTTACAGTTCCCGGTTCGTGATGCTTAATACGGTTATAAAATTCAATATTTCCCTGTTCAAGGAAGTTTTATTGCTTCATTAATTAAACACAACGGTTTATGAGGCCGAAATAGAGATAAAAAAAAATGTTCAAAAAACCAAACTTCGGTCACGGCGTCCAGACTCAACACAAACAACCCATCTGTGGTCAGAATTATACAGTGCAATTATGTGCGCAAAGTACAGGTACACTCTCTATTTCCTCACTCTGATAGTCTTATGGAACGGTAATTCGACATGACCGTAGAGAAATTAGGCGCAGTACCTACGGCCTCACATGCTTTCAGAGGCACGGCGATAAAATACCTCTAACTTAATGATTCCGAGCGGTTACAGCAAATTTATTAACAGAAAACCTAATTACTGATTTCTGCCCAACCCAGGATTTGAACTAGGTGCGTCATGATTACCAGTCACGCTTTAAATCATCATCAACTAAACAATTACCTCCGGCGTATTGGTGATTTTATTTTTTCGCTCATTTATGTTGTAAATTGTGTACTGACAGTGCGTAAAACCAGAGACTAAAATCGTGTTTGATAACAGCTATTAGACACTCAGTAATCTCTAATAAGGCTTAGACCATGGTGAAGAAGGGGAGATCTGTCTCAGAGAAAAAGTGTTCAGCGGAAAGAGGTCAAAACTCTCTGTTTGGAGCTTCTTTATTTAGGAAAGTTGCTGGGGAACTTCAATAGGTGCAACGACCAACTCAAGATGCCATAATTAATTAAAGTAAATCCAAGCCCAAGTATACATACTGCAAGACTTTAAGATACTGGACGCTCGTTTTGAGTAGATCGGACGAAGGACAATATAAAAGTTGAAGGTTGCCTTCGTTAACTATATATCTATAAAATCAAGACGTCAAGCTTTTCAGCCGCACTCCTTCCACCCCCCTTATCACCATAAGTGTTGAAAAGCGCTGAAACGTCGAAGGTAAAAAGTTAAAATGAAACGTGATTAAATCCGTAAAATTAGTTTCATTTCATTGATATATAATATTACTAATTGGCCAGAAAGACTTTTTTCTGTTCTTTCCAATGTTCCTTTAAAATTTAAAGCCTATATACGTCCCACTACTGGGCACAGGCCTCCTATCATTTCTGAGAAAGTTTTAGGGCAAGTAATTGTCCCCGTCACTGAACATGTCACATGTCTTCGAAATATTTTGTTTTTCTTATTTCTCAGACATGCAGGTTCCCTCACGAAGTTTCCTTCACCGCCAAGAACGTTGTAAATCAGCAATTAAAACTGCAATTAAAAATTTCATTGGTGGTGATGAGACTTTGTTCAGCAAAGACTCGACTTCAGACACAAGAATGTCCCGGCACTCAGAGACGTTTTCCCAAAAAATATTGGCACGGGCGGTGTACAGAGCATCACCAGTGCTGTCGTCTGCATAGCAATGAATGTTACGGGTTTGCAGCATACCATATGCATAAAACGTTGGCGATAGCACGCAGCCTTGTGGAACACTAGCATTAATAGGCTTGTAATCGGAGCTTGCACCGTCTACAACGACCTTGATGCTTCGATCTGCAAGAAAGCTGCTGATCCAATTGCATAATTTCTCGGAAAGCCCATAGGAAGGGAGCTTCGAAAGAAGCGCTTTGTGCCAAAACTGATCGAAGGCCCTCCCAAGTCTAAACTAACGGCCAATGCTTCTTCTTGGACTCTACTGCCTCCGTCCGTCCATGAGTCAGGTAGATCAGAAAATCACCAGCTGATCGATCACGACTAAAACCGTATTGGAGTACCTTCAGCTTTTTAATTATTGTCTATGGTCCGATCTACGCAGAATAAACTAACTGTGTTTTGAAGTCTTACAGTGGTATGCTTGGGTTTAGTTTTATTTTTATTAATTATACGAAACTTCGGGTATCAAAAATAAATAAAACGCGATAAAATCCGTAAAAGTAGTTTTAATCAATGTATAGTGTTCGCGTAAATATAAGAAATCATTATGAAAACCAGTACGGACTGGAAAAAGCAAATAAAATACGCCGATTAGAAGATCTAAAGACCAAGCGGGCAAGATACATAACAGGTTTAAATTTCTTGAAGAGATGCAGAGATCATAATCTCATTCATACGTGTGTCAAGATATATACTAAAAAAGACATTCGAAGAAGCGCGAAGATCTTAAATCAGGCGAATAAAAGGTTGTAAATAACGGTGATTCAGCAAAAACGTACCGATCTATGTTTCATAAACAAAACCATAGACAATTCGTCCAGTGAATTAAAGACAGTTTTATCGACATTTGATTACAAGAATTGCATGGAAACTTTAGATAAACGCGAAACAACTAAATACAATGAATTCAAAAATAAACATATTGATAAATACCAAAAATTAACAACTAAATCAAATGTCCAACATCAATGGCAACGTAAAAACGAAACGATATCGTTGACCACAGACACGATTAACAAACAACGCGTGGTCTATAACCTGTCAAAACAAACTCTGGACGACGCCACAATAAAAGTTTTAGGAAGATGTTTTAATTATGCAATTACACCGCGAAGAATCCCGTATGAAGACATTATCTGTAGTGTTGAGGATTGTCTGTATAAAAATAATATTGGTAATGTTAGTTTTAGAGGCCATACGCCAAGACATTTCGTCTATGTTACGTCGAAGTACAGCGCCGAAATTAAATCTTCCTAAAAATGAATTTAACGCATTAAAAACCTTACGCCACAGACCAGAACTTAAGATTCTCCGCGCAGATAAAGGAAATGCTACGGTCGTAATGGATACGTCGGATTACAATTTTAAAATACAACAACTTTGGCTGATAAAAGTACATAGCGTAAGGTCAAAACAGACCCTACAACTAATACGCTTAAAAAAACTAGCGATCTAATTAAGAAATACTCCGAGAAATTGAATCTAGACGTCAATTCGATGATACATTCGTGTGCAAAACCTAAGCTTCTATTAGCTTCTATTAGAACATTAGAATGTTCTAATAGAAGCTTCTATTAGAACATTCTAAAGAATATCTAAAATATATAAAGAATATCTCTAATAGAAGCTTGCTTCAAGATGTAGCCAATCTTGTCTGTGACACCTCTGACATATGGTAGTACAGCAGGCACACGCTCGACTGTGGCCGGCTTCACTCGGTCACTGTGACGGAGGCGCGGGACCCGAAGCTTGTTGTCGTGCAGAACCTGCTTGACGTGCTGAAGCCCGGTGGCCAGGTGTTTGCTGTCACAGATCCCTCGTGCTCTCTGTAACAAAGATTTGCCCACGGTAGCTAACTGCGAAGTATGATGGTGAGTTCACCATTTAAGTATCGGTTTGTATGGGTCTTTTTTCTATACGTTAGGATTTCGGATGACTGACACATCTAGGAAAGCTAAGGAATTATTTGCCTCTAACTCCATAGTAAATTGAATTTTAGGGTTTTTGGAATTAAGATGTCCTAAAAATGCAGTTACTTTGTCTGGTGGTAAAATAGTGAAAGTATCGTCTACGTACCACTCGTAGAACCTTGGGGTAACAGGTGCCGTAAAGAGGGCTTTCTCCTTAAAGTCTTCCATGAATATATCGGCGACAATGGGAGATACAGGTGAAACTATCGGAACACCATCTACTTGCTTATAAAACTCTTCCTTCCACAATAGATAGCCAGATGTAAAGCAATGTCTTAGTGGTACTGCATATTCTGGTGGCATGTTATTTTAATCTAGTTTCCTAGTTATAATAGAGATGCAGTATTCAACAGACAGGCATGTAAATAGAGACTGAACATCAAAACTGACCATGGTTTCATTGTCAGCAAGACGTAGGTCTTTTATCTCACTGACAAAATGATATGAATCCTTAGTATGTGCTCTTGTGTGTCCTCTGAGTGGTGATAATATTTTGGCTAAGTGTTGAGCCAATCTGTAAGTTGGCGAATCGATTTGACTTACTATTGGACGTAATGTAGCGTTATGTTTGTGTATTTTTGCTAACCCATACAACTTTGTAGGTTTTGCACACGAATGTATCATCGAATTAACGTCTAGATTCAATTTCTCGGAGTATTTCTTAATTAGATCGCTAGTTTTTTTAAGCGTATTAGTTGTACGGTCTGTTTTGACCTTACGGTATGTACTTTTATCAGCCAAAGTTGTTGTATTTTAAAATTGTAATCCGACGTATCCATTACAACCGTAGCATTTCCTTTATCTGCGCGGAGAATCTTAAGTTCTGGTCTGTGGCATAAGGTTTTTAATGCGTTAAATTCATTTTTAGGAAGATTTAATTTCGGTGCTGTACTTCGACGTAACATAGACGAAATGTCTTCGCGTATGGCCTCTAAAACTAACATTACCAATATTATTTTTATACAGACAATCCTCAACACTACAGATAATGTCTTCATACGGGATTCTTCGCGGTGTAATTGCATAATTAAAACATCTTCCTAAAACTTTTATTGTGGCGTCGTTCAGAGTTTTTTTTTTGACAGTTTATAGACCACGCGTTGTTTGTTAATCGTGTCTGTGGTCAACGATATCGTTTCGTTTTTACGTTGCCATTGACGTTGGACATTTGATTTAGTTGTTAATTTTTGGTATTTATCAATATGTTTATTTTTGAATTCATTGTATTTAGTTGTTTCGCGTTTATCTAAAATTTCCATGCAATTCTTGTAATCAAATGTCGATAAAACTGTCTTTAATTCACTGGACGAATTGTCTATGGTTTTGTTTATGAAACATAGATCGGTACGTTTTTTCTGAAACACCGTTATTAACAACCTTTTATTCGCCTGATTTAAGATCTTCGCGCTTCCTCGAATGTCTTTTTTAGTAGATATCTTGACACACGTATGAATGAGATTATGATCTCTGTATCTCTTCAAGAAATTTAAACCTGTTATATATCTTGCGCGCTTGGTCTTTAGATCTTCTAATCAGCGTATTTTATTTGCTTTTTCCAATCCGTACTGGTTTAAATAATGATTTCTTATATTTACGCGAACACTATACATTGATTAAAACTACTTTTACGGATTTTATCGCGTTTTATTTATTTTTGATACCCGACGTTTCCTATAATTAATAAAAATAAAACTAAACCCAAGCATACCACTGTAAAACTTCAAAACACAGTTAGTTCATTCTGCGTAGATCGGACCAAAGACAATAATTAAAAAGCTGAAGGTACTCCAATACGGTTTTAGTCGTGATCGATCAGCTGGTGATTTTCTGATCTACCTGACTCATGGACGGACGGAGGCAGTAGAGTCCAAGAAGAAGCATTGGCCGTTAGTTTAGACTTGGGAGGGCCTTCGATTAGGTTTGGCACAAAGCGCTTCTTCCGAAGCTCCCTTCCTATGGGCTTTCCGAGAAATTATGCAATTGGATCAGCAGCTTTCTTGCAGATCAAAGCATCAAGGTCGTTGTAGACGGTGCAAGCTCCGATTACAAGCCTATTAATGCTAGTGTTCCACAACGCTGCGTGCTATCGCCTACGCTGTTTCTTCTGCATATCAATGGTATGTTGCAAACCCGTAACATTCATTGCTATGCAGACGACAGCACTGGTGATGCTCTGTACACCGCCAGTGCCAATATTTTTTAGGAAAACGTCTCCTAGTGCCGGGACATCCTTGTGTCTGAAGTCGAGTCTTTTCTGAACAAAGTCTCATCACCACCAATGAAATTTTTAATTGCAGTTTTAATTGCTGATTTACAAAGTTCTTGGCGGTGAAGGAAAACTTCGTGAGGCAACCTGCATGTCTGAGAAATAAGAAAAACAAAATATTTCTAAGACATGTGACATGTTCAGTGACGGGGACAATTACTTGCCCTAAAACTTTCTCAGAAATGATAGGAGGCCTGTGCCCAGCAGTGGGACGTATATAGGCTGTAACTTTTAAAGGAACATTGGACAGAACAGAAAAAAGTCTTCCTGGCCAATTAGTAATATTATAAATCAATGAAATGAAACTAATTTTACGGATTTAATCACATTTTAACTTTTTACTTCCGAAATTTCAGCGCTTTTCAACACTTATGGTGTTAAGGGGGTGGAGGAGTGCGGCTAAAAAGCTTGACGTCTTGATTTTATAGATATATAGTTAACGAAGGCAACCTTCAACTTTTATATTGTCCTTCGTCCGATCTACTCAAAACGAGCGTCCAGTATCTTAAAGTCTTGCAGTAGTATACTTGGGCTTTGATTTACTTTAATTAATTATGGCATCTCGAGTTGGTCGTTGCACCTATTGAAGTTCCCCAGCAACTTTCCTAAATAAAGAAGCTCCAAACAGAGAGTTTTGACCTCTCTCCGCTGAATACTTTTTCTCTGAGACAGATCTCCCCTTCTTCACCATGGTCTAAGCCTTATTAGAGATTACTGAGTTTGTCTGAGTTGACGATTTTAGTCACTGGTTTTACGCACTATCAGTACACAAAATACAACATAAATAAGCGAAAAAATAAAATCACCAATACGCCGGAGGTAATTGTTTAGTTGATGATGATTTAAAGCGTGACTGGTAATCATGACGCACCTAGTTCAAATCCTGGGTTGGTTCAGAAATCAGTAATTAGGTTTTCTGTTAATAAATGTGCTGTAACCGCTCGGAATCATTAAGTTAGAGGTGTTTTATCGCCGTGCCTCTGAAAGCATGTGAGGCCGTAGGTACTGCGCCTAATTTCTCTCCGGTCATGTCGAATTACCGTTCCATAAGACTATCAGAGTGAGGAAATAGAGAGTGTACCTGTACTTTGCGCACATAATTGCACTGTATAATTCTGACCACAGATGGGTTGTTTGTGTTGAGCCTGGACGCCGTGACCGAAGTTTGGTTTTTTGAACATTATTATTCATCTCTATTTCGGCCTCATAAACCGTTGCGTTTAATTAATGAAGCAATAAAACTTCCTTGAACAGTGAAATATTGAATCTTATAACCGTATTAAGCATCACGAACCGGGAACTGTAAGCTCCAAGTCAAAATTGTATACTTTGTTCACTTAATATTTACAATTTATTTCATTAGATTAGATTTGAGAAATATATTAAATAAAATTGAAGGAGCCAACGAACTTAAAGTTCATTTGACAGTAATTAGTTACTGCAGCCCTAAGTTTAACTAACTACTAGCAAAAATACGGTTTTACTCCTGAGGACTAAGATGATGCCTTGCAGCTTGTATTTATAATGGTCTCTCTACCTTGGTACACAGTGCAGGAACTACCACTTGATGGCAAAACAGGGGTAAAATGGTACCCAGGTCGATTTCAAGGCTGAAAAGGAGTTCTACAGAAAAAAAATTCTCGACTGGCAGCCTTGTAAATAGCAGATAGTGTATCCAGCCTGAAGTAACAACCTAGTAAAATATGCAAGAAGTCGTTGAATCCAAGTGGCTTAGGAACGTGTTTTGTGGCATTCTTGAGAAACCCAGTGCTGCCGCGACATCCCTAACGTACCATCCCAAGGGCTGAAGAATGCCGATATAGCATTCTAAAATTCACCGCAGCGATGATTTTCATACCGTGTAGTGGCGATGCAAGCTTATTCATTACCCCTTATTGTTCCGTGAGTGTCTTGAAATGCAATGGAAGGAAACAATCCAGAAAATCTTCTTAAAAACAACTAAAAAAAAATAACTGATTTTACTCACCCGTCTGCCGAGCGCAGCAACTATGATAAATGTCTTCCTCATAGTACAATCTATGGGGAGGTCGTAATGAATGAATAAATTATTTTTTATTTATTCTTTATTAAATCCAAACAGAGAATAAATATTGAAGACAAACCTTCTTTGTAAGCTGTTTATGTTTTTTTTTTGTAAGCTGTAACTGTGTATGTGTTTTGACACACGATACGAATCGCTCTCAGTGATTTATTTTCTTATCTGGATAACTGTGTTCTTAGAGATATGAAAATATCTTTAAAATGGACTTTATGTTGTGATACATTTGTTTAATATGCAGGAAAGTACCATAATTGTGCAATTTGGACGTATTTATGGATTATTTGTTAGACGATTATGCAGTGCAGTGACTTTGCGTGATAAATAATAAGTGGGTAGCGCAAAGTGCCGAGCTGATCAAGCTCTTGAGCTATAATCTACTACCTACCGGCTACTTTCAGTGTTTGTGACATCGGGAATAAAAAATTAGTAAACTAAACGCGCTAAAATCTGTTTAAATAGTTTTAATCAATACGAAGCATTCATGTAAATATAAGAAATCGGTAAAAAAATAATTGATAGAATCAGGCGTTACTTGCGGAAATCCATTATAAGTTTTTATCGGTAAAAAAATAAATTAATTGAAAACAGTATCGTTTATGACGTTAATGATTAATACGTTTTCTCTCCGAAGACATAATAAAAAAAATATCACTTAGATAGCATTAAGATCGGTTTAAAGGATTATCGAGCTAAGGATAACCTATTATGTTTTTTTTTTTTTTTTTTTTTTTTTATAGAAGAGGGGGGCAAACGAGCATGTGGCTCACCTGATGTTAAGTGACTACCGCCGCCCATGATCAACCGCAACACCAGGGGAATTGCAGGTGCGTTGCCGGCCCTTTAGAAAGGAGTAAGCTCTTTTCTTGAAGGTCCCCAGGTCGTATCGGTCCGGAAAAATCACCGGTGGTAAATTATTCCACAGAGAGGTTGTACGCGGAAGAAAACTCCTTTTGAAACGTACAGTGGTGGACCGCCAAGCATCCAGATGGTGTGGATGGTATCGGGACGTTTGCCGTGTAGTGCGTTCACGAAATTTGGCGGCTGGGATTAATCCGAACAATTCCTCAGAGCACTCCCCGTGATAGATGCGATAAAATACGCAAAGAGATGCAACATCTCTTCGCAGCGCCAGTGAATCGAGCCGATCGGAAAGCACTCGGTCGTCGACGATTCGAGCCGCTCTGCGCTGGATGCGGTCAAGTGGAAGGAGCTGGTACTGGGGAGCCCCAGCCCAGAGATGGGAACAGTATTCCATGAGCGGCCGAACCTGCGCCTTGTAAAGTTGCAGGCGGTGTGCCGGCATGAAATACTGTCCCGCTCTGCTGAGCACGCCAAGCTTTTTAGAGGCCAATTTGGCCTTCCCTTCCAAGTGACCACGAAACTGCACGTCACTCGATATGTCGACGCCGAGGATTCCGATACTGGCTGAGGCAACAAGGGGAGTGCCTTGAAACTGAGGGGATACGACAAAGGGGTTCTTTTTAGCGGTTAACGCGCAAACTTGTGTCTTCTGGGGGTTAAACTGGACTAGATTTAGTCGCCCCCAATCCGAGACTCTGTCCAGCAGAGACTCGACTTCAGACACAAGTTTGTCCCGGCACTCAGAGACGTTTTCCCGAGAAATATTTGCTCGGCCGGTGTAAAGAGCATCACCAGTGCTGTCATCTGCATAGCAATGAATGCTACGGGTTTGCAACATATCATTGATATGCAGAAGAAACAGCGTTGGCGATAGCACGCAGCCCTGTGGAACACCAGCATTAATAAGCTTGCAATCGGAGCTTGCACCGTCTACAACGACCTTGATGCTCCGATCTGCAAGAAAACTGGTGATCCAATCGCACAATTTCTCGGGAAGCCCATAGGAAGGGAGCTTCGAAAGAAGCGCTTTGTGCCAAACCCGATCGAAGGCCTTCGCAATGTCCAAACTAACGGCCAATGCCTCCCCCCTTGGACTCTACTGCCTCCGCCCATCTGTGAGTTAGGTAGACCAGAAGATCACCAGCTGACCTACCACGGCGAAAACCGTATTGGCGGTCACTAATCAGCTGGTGATCCTCAAGGTACCTCATGAGCTGGCAGTTTACAATGGACTCCATTGTTTTGGAGAACAAGGAGGTGATGGCGATAGGCCGGTAGTTGGACGGGTCTGAGCGGTCGCCTTTTTTAGGGATCGGGTGGACGAAAGCCGTCTTCCATGATTTTGGGACTACGCCTAGGGAGTAGGAGTACCGGAAAAGACGCGTTAAAACCGGTGCCAACTCTGGAGCACACGTCCTCAGCACAATTGGGGGGATTCCATCAGGCCCACTCGACTTATGGATGTCCAGGGAGAGGAGTGCTTTGCGAACCGAGCGCTGAGTGAAGTGCACTTCCGGCATGGAGCACTCACACCGCGGGATGGTCGGCGGCGTACTCCCCCCGTCATCGAGAGTCGAGTTAGACGCAAAGAAAGAGCCTAGAAGATCGGCTTTCTCCTTTGCGGTGTGGGCCAGTGAGTCGTCCTCCCTGTGCAGAGATGGAAGAGATGGCTGACAGAAATTCCCCTGGACAGCCTTGGCGAGAGACCAGAATGCACGGGTTCCAGAAGGAAGACGAACTAGTCTCTCGCCAATTCTGCCTATGTGCTCTGACTTTGCCTTGGCAATGACTCTTTTGAAGGACCTAGAGGCGGAATTATACTTCTTTTTTAGAGCGCTGGTGTTTACATCCCTGTACGCTGATGCGTCAGCCCAGGCTTGGTAGCACTCCTGCTTATAGCATGATGCTATTTTACAGGAGCGACCAAACCATGGCTGAGATTTGCCTCCAATGGGCACCACAGAGGAAGGAATAAAAAGTTCCATACCCTGAAGTACCACATCAGCGACAGAATCCGCAACAACGTTGGGATCATCCGGCGAGAAGCAAACCCGCCCCCAAGGGTAGGATGCAAAGAAAGACCGCATCCCATCCCAATCGGCTGACCTATAGTGCCAAACACGGCGGCAGCCTGCAGAATGCAACCGCGATTTCAGCGTGAGTGGCACCACACTCCGGACAAGACAATGGTCCGAGGAGCCTAAAGGGGCGTCGACGGAAATCTGATATCCGTCCGGGTGAGAGGTCAGCAGAAGGTCCAACAGGGAAGGTGCATGATCCTCCACATCTGGAATCCGCGTAGGCGAAGTAACCAGTTGTGTCAGACCATATGCCAAGGCAAAATCATGAACAGATCTCCCCGCATGATCGGTTAAACGTGAACCGAGCCATTCGGCGTGATGGGCGTTGAAGTCGCCGAGGATCACGATCTCTGCGGAGGGGATCTGCTGTAGCAACGAATCTGCAGCCATTTGGACGTGGTCGAAGAGTCGGTCTGTTTCGGCATTACCGCTATGGGACCTATAGAGGCACCCGTAGATGCGCGGATGGTCGTCGCTATCTACGCGTAGCCAAAGGATGGACAGGTCCGAACCTTCAAGTCTGCCGAGGCGTCGAGAACAGATGTCCTCTCTGACGTAAACGCAAACTCCAGCCCGAGGCACAAAGGAGTGTTCCAGTTTGTACCCCGGGCAGGAGAGATACGAGACATCAGCCGGAGAGGACACCTGCGTCTCGGTCAGAAAGAGCAGAGCCGGCCTCGCCGTCTCGAGATGGTAGTGGACGGCGTTTAGGTTAGAGTGAAGTCCCCTGATATTGCAGAAATTCACGGACAGCGTGGCAGGGGTCGCCTTGGTCTTGTTGCTCCGTTTGCCCCGAGCAGTTTTAGTCTTGAGCGGAATATTGCCCCCCCCCCCCAGAATACGCGGGGCAGCCTGAGCACCCACGCTCAGAAGTGGAGAAACATGGTCGTGGATGCTCAGCGAGGGATTCTCCAGGGGTGCTGGTACCCTCCTGGGGTAGTCTATCATTTAATTCCGCTACCATGTTGATGGGGGGGGGGATTTGGGCCTCCGGCCACCTGCACTCACCAGACGAAACGCGGAAGCAGAGCTTCCACTTCACGCCGGTATTCTGTGAGGTCGTGGTACCACCCCGGTTTGAGCCGGCCCATACGTGCGACAGCAAAGCTGCCGCGTGGCTCTACCACATTACAAATGTTCCATCATTGTAACCGTTGAGAAAACGTATTTTTTGTTGTTCACGAATCTTCGTATTCATTAATAACGTAATGAGACTACTTACAAGGTTACAAGTTTTAATTTTTAATAACAAGAAAGGTTACTCCAAGTTCTTAATACAATGTAAATGTTTTACAAATTTCATTAGTATAGATCATCTGATCAATACACTCAAGTAGCAATTAACTGAAGATACAACTTGAGCAACCGATAGTTGTAGGGAAGAAAGGTTCTGGAGTGGCAGCATCGAACCGAATCTGAGTGAAGGGTGTCTCCCCAATAAATAGATGACGACCCGGTAAGATGTTCAGGAAGGCAGTGGATATATGTAACTCAAGATCGTTCTTTGTGGCATTCCTTGAGAAAGACCCAATTCCAGGCGTACACGTCTGAATTTTTAAGGAATATTATCATTATTTATACAGAAAAAGAACACAAACAAATTTTTTATTCAATGTAGATTATAAATAATACTTATTGAAATTGTCATTCTTTCGTTTAATTACCATGGTTAGGAAAAAAAACTCTGTCCTGGAAAAAACCAGCAAGAAACCCAGCGGGCCTTTAAAAAACATTTTATAATCATTTATGTTATATAAAACATATTACATAATTAACATACATAATTACCAACACAAAACAAATTAGAAATGGCTTGGTAGCGATAATCTCATTCACAGGGGTTTTTATTATCAAAATACAAACTTTGTTATATTTTCTTTTTTTGTATTTGTTTCAGTTGCATTTCTTTTAGTTATAAAAAAATATGTTAATAGTATTATAATAAGAGTTTTACAATATTATGTTCGATTTTCGTACTCATTATAAGTCAGTGCTTGACTAAAATCCAACCTGGGGGTGAGCGGCGATGAAGCCTGGATGGTAAATCAAACTACATTAGCGTTACGAAGGCATATACACCTTAGCCTTGAAGATTGCAATCGTTTGGAAAAACAGGCGCTAGAAATTGTTTTACTTAATTTCTGTACGTAAAACAATAGACGAAACAAAGCGTTTGATTCAAATAAGAAAAAAAGCAACATCAGTTATGCAGACTATATGGTGCTGCTGAGTCTCTAGCTTAGTGCTCAAACTCAAATTCATTTCTCTTCGAACGTTATGATTTAAGGCGGGATCAAAAACTTACTCTTGTCCAACGGTCACACTTAATAGCAGTGTTCTTAAAAAAGTCTCGCAGTTCAAATATCTGGGCCACAGGGTCACTGAGATGTTTTCAGATGATGTTGATATGGATAGAGAGCATAGGGCATTGTCTTTTCGGCCAATGTGTCGGCACGTAGGTTCGCGCACTGTATTGTTTAAAAAAATCTACGTTGTTCAGAGCATTCTGCCAATTATTCTACACGTGCTGCCTATGAGGCAAGTATACGAATAAATCTTACGACGCCCTACACATTCTATACAATAACGCCTTCCGGATACAGATGAAGCTGTCATGCTACTGTAGCGCATGCGAATATGGACGGATTAGAGGTGGTTATTTGGAAGCGAGTCGCGTCTCTGATGCGCCGCATACGGGGCGGCTCGGACAGCTATCTTCAACTGTTCGACTGGCTGTTGGATCTGAATTGTCGTATAATGCGACACTGGACAAGGCTGCATGTACTCCGGATCTAAGCATAAATTTAGGTTGCGTTGTGTTTGTGCATTTCATCTGAATTTAATTAATTGTATTAATTTAAAGTAAATGAAATAATTAATTAATTTACGTGACTGATATAAAATTGATATTATAATTTAAAGTAAGAACTTTCCAGGAAAAAAAAACACTCAATCAAACACTGATCTCGGCAACACTCGTAACGAAGCCGCACTCGACTGCGGACGGTCACGTCGCGCTCGTACCCGCACCCACGCTGCGCCTGCGCCCGCGTTTGCAGTATTGCCAAGGACTATGAGGAGCTCGCTCCTCGCGTGGTTAGCCGCTTGCCGCCAGCGCACTCTCTGCGACCAATTGTATGAACAAGCTATGGCGTGGGTTTCCTGCGCGCTCCCCACGCCAATAAGTCCGGGCTCGCCACCGCGTCCGCCCGCGCCCGCGTGGCTACTATGGACACTGAAAGGAAGACTTAATGTTTGAGTAAGTCCCGCCGCATCCGCCCTGCAGGTGCGTTTGCAGTCTGGCCAAGCACTAATGGGGTGTTCGAAAATAAGTGCTTGGCCAGATTGTAAACGCGGGTGCGGGGCGTGGCGCAGTGGTGCGGAAGCAACTTGACTGGCCGCAGTCAAGTGCGGCTTCGTTTCGAGTGTTATCGTGATCAGTATTTATCAAACTATAATATGGATGAAGAAAACTTATTTTTACTGGAAAGTTCATACTTTGAATGGCAAATTCAACAATTGAAAAATATAATAAATTAAATCAATTTACCCAGAGAAAATGAAGGAGAATTTCACACACTTTACGTAAAATTGCGAGCGCAAACTCAAGTTTTTTGGTTATAGGGGAAAGTATTAATTGACACGTTTGAATATATATTAGGAAACATAGTAAATTGTCTTGTAAAATAAATTATTCTACATTTAGTGCTTGGCCAGACTGTACTACTAGTTAACCACCTCCTCCATAAAAAGCACGCATTGATTGTACATTTTACTGATAGTTTTTTGTGTTTTGAAAATAACGTATTGGGAAAATGCCACATAGCTTAAATCACCGACAACCTATGGAGAAAAATGATCTAAAGTGTCACCCTTGTATTGGCAAGCGCAGTGTAGGATGTCCTACTCGTAAGTATCCGCGATATAGAAAATAAATATACGCTAGTTTAATAATTATACTATCGAGTTCTATGTGCTCGGCCAGACTGAAAACACGGGTGAGGGACATAACATAGGTGTGAGTGCGGATGCGATGTGAGTGCTTGGCCAGGCTGCAAATGCGAAAATAGGGCGGTAGCAGCGCGCGTTGTGGTCAATCAAAAAAAAAATAGTGTTCTGTCAAGAAATTCTTAGTAGCTGCCCGGGGTTAGGAATTGCCCACAATATATTCGAAGTTATGTGCTCGTCTTATATCGCTCTATCATAAATATAATAATCAGGAAATTTGAATCCGGCAGATTTTAATGAATCACCAGTCATATTCATTTTATAGTGATCTTCTGGTGAAAAAGTGGACATAGTTACTTATTTACCCCTTAAGATACACGAATGATTTCTGGATCTCAACAATAGTGCCACCTACTGGTTTAAATTGTGAATCTGAACCATTAACGGACATACACAATCTAAAAAAAATATACGTGATAGAGCCACGCTGCAGCTATATTATGGCTGTAGCACAAATGAGTCGGCTCGATCGTGGAAGGACCACGTACGATGAAAAAAAGAGAATCTGGTTCTTTTCACTGCTATTGCTATTAGGACAAACGTAGCTTACACTAAAATTGTGTTTGTTTTGAAGAATAGGACTATAGAATTATATATAAAAATAATATATATATATATATATATATATATATATATATATATATCCAGAAGGCTAAAGTTTGAGCAAATTATTATAAATAATGCTATGACTTCTTAATACATTCACGAAAATGTTATTTATGCACAATGAAATATAAGTAGTTTCAAAATGAGTAATATTCACTTAGAAGGATATTAACCTTGTATTATTAGTATTAAAATTTATATAAAGTTGTACCAGTTACTCGACTCCACAGAGTTAGTACTTCATTCGCAGGACAATTTAATACTGAACTGCTAAATGCTAAATATAATAAAAATAATGCTAAATGCTTTACAACAAAATCCCAGAAATTGTACAAAATTTATTCTCCGCCAAGTTTAAAAATTTATGACACCCAATGGACGATACTCGTATAACGTAGATGATATTCTTACTCCACCATTACACACGACTACATACTATTTCAATGTTACAAATTACAAAATGCAACCCGCAAATTAGTTAAGATCTGACAACGCTGGTTGATATAAAATGAAATTATAAAAATAAATAAATTTCATGTAATTTATTTTACTCGTTGAAGGGGGCAGGGAGGTGGTAATTGCCATTGCTACGTTACTTAACGTATTACGTTTAGCAGATGATTTGGCCACCCCAGTTTATTTTATTTATTATTAGGAAGACCATTTTACGCTGGTATTTTGTAAACGCGTGATCCTTACCCGGTCGAGCCGATCCATTCGTACTACGTACGTATAATCTTAACGTTATAACTTAAGAAGAAAGCTGTGTAGCTGTAAAATAGCTCTTCCACGAAAATATAATGAATAATATAAGAAAAAAATATGTTTATTGGTCATAATTTTCATCATAACCGACCGTGAAGGAAAACCTCGAGAGAAAACATATATAAGAAATGAAAAAAAATATTTAGTATACATAATGTAAAGTCTACCAACAAGAATAAATCCGTGGGACATATAGAGGCTGTAACTTTATTTATGACATAAATTCGTAGAGAACAGATATATCAACCCCATAGACTATGAGGGCACCTAAGAACGTCGCATATTACTATATTTACTTAGCTTTTAAACACTAGTTTTAGTTTATCTTAAAGATTAATTACGACGAATTAATTACTCAACGTCCTAGACAACTTTTCTGTGTCTGACACTAAATCATGTGATGTTGAAGAATATAAATTCTTCCTTCCTTGTATTGGAAATACGTTAATCTTGCTTACACTGAACATTAGATGCATAAATCGGAACATAACTGGGTTTTAATTTGAGTTGCGTAGACTGGATAATTATGAAATGTGATATTGTTATCCTTACAAATGGTTGGCTGTCAGAGCTTTCACGCCACCTGCAGCTTCTAGATGGCTATTCTTTACACAAAACCGAGAGAAACATTAAACAAAAGGATGGTTTAGTATTATAATATATACATATATACATATATATATATATATATATATATATATATATATATATATATATATATATATATATATATATATATATATATATATATATAGTATAATATGTATAGTAATTGCTTAATCATTCGAATTAATTCCGAGACGATTGTTATTGCAGTTTACAGACCTCTTCAAAATATTGATGGATTTCTAGAATGCCTTGATACTACCTTAAGCAGACTTAACACATATAAAAATAAAATCCTAACTCGTGACATAAGTATTAACGTCATCCGTGGGAAAACAGATCTGACTGAGAAACCATGCACATAACTACCTAAATATCTGCTCCTTTAATGGACTATTACAAATACGTTACCACCCTACACATCTAAACGGCTCGTGTTTAGAATATTTTGTGATTAAATCAAACAAAAGTTGTTTTTTTTTTAACTTTATCATTAGCAACTGATTCCTTGCTTACTGGTTATCAAGCAATTTTACTTACATCACGATTAACCTTACCTAGAAAAAACTGAATATGCAGATACATTAAATCGTCCCATTAATTTTGACTGTAATAAATTCTATCATCATTCAATCACAGCCTATAAAAGTCCACTGCTGATCATAGGCCTGCCCTATAGTTTGCCTTATAGGGAGGATTGGGACAAAGTATTTTTTTATTATTTTGAGTTGTTATCAGGTAGATGCTGCTGCCCATCACCTGTTCATTTTCCCTGTGCTGTCTGTTACGAAACGCACGAGACACGGAGTAGTGGATATTATTACTCTGCAACTACAGGTATAATGTCTGAATAAGCGGCTTTATTGCTAGTAATAGCACATCTTATTCTTCTTCATTATTCAGAACTATAACTGCCAGCACATTGTCACTAAAGAAAGTTGTTAAGTTAGCTTACGACCTCACTTACTTACTAAGTCTTGGCCGTGGAATAACCGTTATAAGTTAAGGGAACAAGTCCAAAGTGTGTTCGGAATAATGATGATATTCTCTGTGGAATGTAATGTTATGTTAATTTTAGACTTTACATTTTTTTACATTTTATGTAAAAGCGGCTACTATCCGATATTATACTGTTGCTTTTTTTATCTGTCGAATATAGGAAATTCTAGAAAATTCTCTGTATATGCAATAGATGTCGGTATAACCATCTCATTAATGTGAAGCACTCTGGGATACTAACAACAGCCACTGAAGGTGCAAGATTCAATGCAATTTTTACGCTCACTTCGCTAAACGCACTATACTAAACGATAAAAGGTAGTTAGTTGGTGTATAGTTTTAGAGATATCGTAATAAGTCAGTCAGATAGTCAGTCAGTGGTATTTCGCTTCTATATATATATAGTGAGTCGACTCAGTGACCTCAAAAAAGTACCTCCCAGCGGAGAAGGCTTAAAATTAACATGGACAAAACAAAGTTCATATTATGTAACATTCATGTCGCAACTATGCCGGTAGGTGTTGGGAGCACTACACTCGAAATTGTCGATAAGTATTATTATAAGTATTTACCTGGGACAAATAGTCCGACTGGGTAGGATAAACTTCAGCTGAGAGGTCGATCGCTGGATTTAAATCGGTTGGACAGTGTCCGTGGGGATCAAGACACATTTTCTCGTCAAGTATGTGTCAAAACATGAAAAAATATTGCACAACTAGTGCATGCCAGTTATGACATATGGATCTAAAAAGTGGTTCTTCACTGCTTGCCGTGCAAAACTTATGGTTGCTTAGAGAGCTATATAGGGCTAAGGTCGGGAATTTTTTGCGTAATAGACTTAAAAATAAGGTCATCCGAAGTAGAACCAGAGTAAACGACATAGCCCATCAGATTAGTAAGCTGAAGTGATAATGGGCCTGCCATATAACTTAAAACCTGGCAACCGATGGGAAAAAAGGTACTCGAGTGGCAGTCTCGTACTGGTAAGGAAAGCGTCGAACGGTTCCTCACTAGATGGAATTACGATCAGGTAAAGTCGAATATAAATTACTTATCCGTATAATTTTTTGATAATTCTTAATGAAAAAGTTTACAAATCCGTCATAGTTTCATTCATCAAAGCATCGTCTTACAAACATGTGACATTTTTTCATCACAATAGCGTTTGTAATATTATTCACAGTTACTGGCGACGTCAGCGAACTTTGAAAACGAATTTCTAACTCATCAAAAGAATTCAAATACGCAAAAAAATGGCATTCATGACGCTTGATTTTAACGATAATTTTTTTTACACGTCATAATTTTACTGTGTTGCTACTATTACTATATGACTATGTGAGTACTCGTACTGCAACAATACTTCTCACGTATTACTAGATAATAAATAATAAGTACTGCCTTCCCACGAGTCCGTCTGAGAAGATACCACACTGTTACTTATTTTGCTACTATAAGCAGCGGAGTGTGCTCTGCAGCGTCCCAGTGTGAAGAGTTTTATACTCTTATTAGTTACAGGCTGAGAGGCTTTCCACTTTAGCCTTCAGTGGTGACATCGCACCTCTAGCTCTTCCTTGTTCTAAGTTGGTTGCAGATGTTCTTATGCTGCAGTTGCCAGCCATTGCATCCATCTTTCCATTAAAACCTATAAGAGAATACGCTGAACATACGCCTCTTCCATAGATTGCCTCATCGGGATGATTTTTTTTACATTTGCCACGTTTGAAAGACGGGTTGGTAACCGCAGCTTTTTATTATTTTGAGTAGCTATTATTAGAAAGATGCTACTCCTCATATCTTGTTTCAGTTTCCATCTCATCACCCCTTATAACTCCTACGGGACGTTATGAGATAGGGATATACTTACACCACCACTACACGGTTTGCACTTTTCAATAATACTTCATACTTTCACATTTTTTTTTTAAATTTGGAATATTGTCATCGCAAAATTACCTTAAAGACTACTGATGAAAATAGTAAAAAGGTAATTAAAAATTTTGAATATTAAGTAAATTATACAGTAAAATGTTAGTATTTGTTTTGAAAAGAACGTTGTAAACGACCTTTATTATTTGTTTACTTCATAAACTCACGAAAGTCCAGTGCTGCATATCAGTCTCTTCTGTTAGAAAGGCGATTTGAATTCAGCGTCACGCTTGACGGACAGACTGAAGTTAGCAGTACCAGACGCGAGCACCTTCGACTATGTTCCCCATTGCAAGCCTGGGTAGTTTAAATTGAAATGGCAAAAGAACTTATAGTCCAACTGATATTAAAGTAGCTAATCTTACTCTTTGAGAAAAAAATGTTTCCCAACAATAGGAATTTCTCCCGATTTTGGAGGTAGTTTAGATACATAATATTCTTAAAGACAAACATCCAGACCCAGAACAATACAGAACATCCACACCCAGAACTGTATTTATACTGGAACACTAAAGAACAGTGCACGCACTGCTGTTTGTTTGTGCAGAGAAAGAAACAGAGAGAGAGACAGAGAGAGAGAGAGAGAATCCTTTTTGCCTAATCCGTATGGTTAGGAAGGTCATACGGACTAGGTAAAGAAGAATCTTGTCACTTACTTTTATGTATAAAACAACAGGTTATGATGATAAAATAGACAATTGTATAAAATAAGTTGATTAATAAGCCCAATGGATTAGTAAACTGAAGTGGCTACATGTCGGCCATATAGCTCGAAAAATCGACAACCGATAGGTAAGGAAAGTTCTCGAGTGGCAGACTAGTACCGGTAAACAAAGAATAAGGCAGCCCCCCACTTAAGGGATTGGTGACTTGGTAAACTATGCAGGAAGTTGATGTGCATCCATCGATTTGGTGGTTCTGGACCGTATTTTGTGGTATTCCTTGATCTTCCCTGTGGTATGCCTATGTTTAGCAGCGGACTTTTGAAGGGCTGTCGAAAATTATTCGAATCCCACACGGAACAAGTATTTGTATGGCCTATATTTATTGTATCGAGTCTGGATATTTGTCCTTGTGAAATTCAATCCACGTTACAGAAAAAAGTTGGACAACTTTTTTTATAGTCAAGTCTGTAATAAAATATAGAACTACTCTTTTCTGTCAGGACATAAATCCCATTTCAAATTTATGGCGATCTTCCTACTGCCAGATGTAGCTGTCTAATCACACAATGGACTTACTGTTCAGTACCGAAATGGAATATTAGCTCAAAGCACCAGACAAGGCGCTTTCAGAACTATGACAGCAGCTGTCCAAGTGCTCGTTGAAAGCAAAGCAAAATATATGTTTCGAATCATAATAACCAAACACTATTTGAAAAGTATATTATTTTCATAAAAAGGAAGAGGTTTTGGCCGTATTTTAGTTTTATGTATGTTACGCGATATCATCGTCACTTATGAACCCATTTTTAATTATTCTATTTTTATAAATAGATTACGCTTCAAGAATTTTTCGATATAAATTCCGAGCAAGGATTCAATCCCTGAAGAAAAATTTCACCCTTTAGTTGCAAAAAGTGTCATCTACTATTTTATAAGTTTTTATAACAATTTAAAATACATTATACTTGTTATCTTGAGCTCGTGAGATTTTTTTATCACTCAAAATAAAAACAAGAGGTAAAATTTAAAGCTTTGTACAGCCGACTTCAATATAAATAAAATGAGAACTTCATCAATGTAGTAGAAGTCAATTAAATACGCATTATTGAGGATAACTCAAAAACTACTGATCAGATCTTGATCAAATATGTATTGAACTACGTGAAAAGTAACTGCTTTTAAATATGAAAGAACCATTAATATCGGTTCACCTAGAAAAAAGTTAGTCTAGTAACGCACATAAAAATACAGTTGAATTTATAACCTCCTCCTTTTTTTGAAGTCGGGTAAAAGAGCACGCTTTTATTATTAGTAGAAATTAGAATTAAATTCTTTTATACGCCATGTCTCAGCACCGACTTCAGAAGATTTTAAGTCGAAATGGTTTTATTATTTTTTTTATTTTTATCGCCTATTCCTTTTTATACAAAGTTGGATTATTTGTTATACTTTCATTAAGTAGCTGAAGCGTGACGTCACCGTTTATATATAAATGTTATAAAGATAAGGTTATTAATTTTTTTTTTATCTTCTGCCGTTTGTCTATGATTATCTATTACGCAAATCCATATTATATTAAACGGCGGCTCCTAAAGGGCTAAATAATAGGCGGGCTCCTGTCCTGTTTAGGAATCCATCTGTATGGTTTTATCCTCTTATCTACTTCTGCCTCCAGACAGCCGTGTGTGCATTGCTGTATTTTGCACTATTGTGCATGGATAGCTGGTATAATAACAGGACATGAGGCATTCCACCTTATATATATCCAAAGGTGAAAACGCATAGCCATCCATAGCCTTCTTCGCTTGAATCAGTTGCAAATGTCCACGACCAGCAGTGGACACTTACAATCAGATGTACTGAAGTTTGTTTGAAACTTTAAAAAAAATATGTACATTCAGTACACATACGAGATACTAAACTTTAAGGTTTTAACATTTTAACCTTAATTAATTAATTTGTTGAAATTATTACAAAGTTTGTCGCATTATAAGGTTTTACGCAAGCTGGTTTAATGTGTAATTAAGTATTTAGCGACGGCACTGTAATATTAATGGCGTAATATTTCATATTTATCGACGCCTCGGAAATGGTTCATTTGAGTTTATGCTCTGGCGATGAAAATATTACAAAAACGATAATATTGTATTTATTGTCTGTTTAAAGCTGGAAACTTTTGATATGTAACTTTGTGCTAATTTGTCATACATTTTGTAATAATGTAATTTTACAAATCGTATTTTTGATCTTAAAAGTAAACACTTAAAAATAAAGGGTACTTTTGGTCTTTACATTAATTTATTCGTTACATCCCCTCACAAGTCCACTGTTATACTGCCTCCCACAAAGCATGCCACAGACCACAGTATTAAGCCAGCTAAATCCATCGACTACTTATATCTTTTACCAAGTCGTCACTACATATAGTGAGTGGCCTCCCTTCATGGCGTATTATTTTTTATTTTATTTGTTTATTTTATTCTTTATTGCATGCTTAAACAAAAGAATACAAAGGGCGGACTTAATGTTTTGAGACATTCTCTATCCAGTCAACACATAGGCATAATTTAGTATTAGGCTGCCACTTAAGAAGCTTTCTTCCCCATTGATTGTCGATTCTTCAAACTATATGGCCAATCTATTGCTACTTCGCTTACCGATCTGTAGCAACCAAGTGGCCGAATGCGGTTGCGGAGATATTCCGTCGAATACCATGTGACCGAATTCGGCCGCACCCGCACACAGTATTTTAACCCATAAATACTTATGGTTAGAGACTACTTTTCTATAAAGAAGTTTGACATAATAGGGTTAATATGAAATTATCTATCCTCTAGTGTAATAAAGAGTCAGTTACTCTATGGTTATTTATTTATAATCTACGTTCATTACGTACGCCATTTTCGTGTGGATGTTATTATGTTTTGTTGTGTTTATTTATGGATTTTTCTAGTGTTTTGTTAGTGTTTTATTGTAGTAGTATTTTATTGTATTGTAGTTTAATTATAAAATTGCTATGAAAATTTTTGTGTAAATATAATTTATATTTTTACGTTAATAATTTCGAGTAATATATAGAAATAATAGTGATTTTCACGCTGCCGACATCCGCTTAGGATATACCCATTTTTTGTTATCAATATACAATAAAGCTTTTTTTGTAGTGAAGTAAAACCTGACTTTTGTTTAGATCACAAGATAGAGAATTTTATATAGATTTCAATGCCAAACTTTTTCATAGATAAGTAGTATCTAAATATAAGTTTTAATGGTTTAAAGTGCTGTGGGTGACCGACCGACCCGACCGCTCGGGGTTTGTCGGACGCATGCGACTGCATTGGATTTTATGGGGATTGAAGGGTTAAGTAATTGTAAGTCATTGTGATGGTGTAATTATATCCACTAACCCATATCGTCCCGTGGATTTCAAGAGTGGCGACACAGGGAAAAAACCTGGAGATAGGAAGCAGCATATTCCTAATAACAACTAATAAATTAAGAAATGCGTTTGCTGACCCACATGCCAAGCGCGGTAACTATGAAAAATATTACCCTGTAGCCAGTTAATGGGATAGGCCTATGTACAGCAGAGGACTTTTATTAGGATATAACGGTATTTAAGTATTTGCAAGTCAACTCTGAAAGACAAGTAAAATCGTTGGCACGTGTAAACTTAATTAAAATTTAAGATATAAAATGAATCGAGGCGATTTTCCTTAAATTTACACATATGAACAAAAGGTCTGACCATATGCGAAACCTGCTCTGCGTATTGTATTGCTAATCTGCGAAATTAGGTTCAGAGATTTTGAATGAATATTTTGCCTTGAGTTATTTTAAGCCAGCGGTGCTACATGAAATTCAGGTTAGCATGTATAGCATCTAAATACTCACTGTGAACTATTAACCATACAACTAAAATACACAAGAGTTCAATCGTCGTCAACAGTAACTTACACGGGTAACAACAGTGTAAGGAAAGCGCACTTAACTGATGAATGAATTTTTTTAATGATGTATGGAACAGCGCGCTTGTATAATTGTTCCGTAACCCTTTGACAAAAAAAGATCCGTGACCAACAGTAGGACGTTTATATGCTTAATAACAGCGAAATATACTTATGTCCTTCAGACCGAATGTTGGTCACGGTGGCCAGTTTGAACGAAAGTTAGCCACCTGTGCAGAATAGTATTACCTATAGTTCCCAAATAACAGTGTTATACACATGTTGCCAGTAAGAAACACAGATGCACTCTCGATCCCATCACTCTCATTGCCCGATGTGACAGAAATCCGATACGACCAAAGATCAGAGAGATCAGGTGCAGGATCAAGGGTTTTACATACTTTCAGAGGCACAGGGTGACACCGTCAACTTTCTGCATCTGAGCTGCTAATGAGAATTTCTTGTCAGAAAAACTCAACAGCTAATTTGACCTGACACGAGCATAAGCCTGGGATATCATGGTCACCAGTCTCGTTTAAGACCAATAGACCAACTAGGCAGTCAATTATTGAAATAAATGTTCATGCTTAAACAAATAAAAAAATAAATCTCAGCTCATGAGTTCAAAATAAACATTACTTAATATTATAACAGAAACTATTTCACTACGATCAAAATCATTAGTTTAAATCTAAAAATAATTTATAAGTGGTAGAGCCACGCTGCAGCTATATCATGGTTATAGAACGAATGGGTCGGCCAGGGAACGAATACGCTCTCACAGAATACCAGCGCATAATAACAGCTTGATACTGCTTGGTTTCGTATGGTGAATGTAGAGATCCGGAGACCGTTTTTACTGAAAACGAGGCATTCCATCTTAATCCTCAAGGGCGACAACGCAATTTGATTCTAAAACGAGGATAGAGGTCTATGGGCCACAGCACCCACTTACCATCAGGTGCCCTGTTTGTTCTTTTTGTCACCCTTATTCTAAATAAAAAAACACTTTAACTTTCATCATCAACATCATCTTTACAGTCCACTGCTGAACATAGGCCTCCCCTAAAGTATGCCACAAAGCACGGTCCTGAGCTACGTGCATCCATCGATTTCCTGAATGTCTTACCAGGTCGTCACTCCATCTAGTGGGGTGTCGCCCTACACTACGCCTACCGGTACAAGGCTGTCACTCGAGAACCTTTGTTCCCCAACGGTTGTCGGATCTTCGAGCTATATGGCCGGCCCATTGCCACTTCAGCTTACTAATCCGTTGGGCTATGTCGGTCACTCTGGTTCTACTGCGGATATCCTCATTTCTAAGTTTATCACGCAGAAAAACCCTGAGCATAGCCTTCTCCATAGCTCGCTGAGCAACTTTGAGTATTCTAATACGGCCAGCAGTGAAGGACCACGTCTCAGTTCCATATGTCATCACTAGCAACACGCACTGGTTGTACAATTTCGTTTTCAGGTTTTGAGGTAAACCTGACGAGAATATGTAACGTAACTTCCCGAACGCTGCCCACCCGAGTTGAATCCGTCGATTGACCTCTCGGTCGAAGATGGACTTACCTAGACGGACTATTTGTCCCAGGTAAACGTACTCGTCAACAACTTCGAGCTTAGTGCTCCCAACAACTACCGGCATAGGTGTGACATGGACATTAAACGTGATCTTTGTTTTGTCCTTGTTCATCTTAAGACCTATCCGTTGGGAAGCACTATTGAGGTCATTGAGTATAGCGCTTAGGTCCTCCAGCGATTCTGCTATGAGGACTATATCGTCGACAAATCGAAGGTGAGTGATGTATTCGCCATTGATGTTAACACCGTATCCTTTCCAGTCCAGTAGCTTGAAAACGTCTTCCAATGCAGCGTGTTCTGGTTCTGTACTCGGATAGCCATCTACACTTTAACTTTCTTACTATCTCTTTCACTTTAACTTTAGTAATATCCAATACATTGAGTAGTCCACATAGCCCATAGCCCTTGAAATTTGTCACAGTTATTTGTTGTTACAAATCCAAAGTTCAAAATTAGGCACGTTTTATAATATGTGAACATTCAATTTCACTTCAATACTACTACAGTCCATAACAAGTCCACTGCTGGACATAAGTCTCTCTCTTAGATTTTATACGCCACTGAGACTCCTGCATCCTGTGACCATCTTTATGTTTAAATAGTTTGTCACTTTGTATAGCGGTGAGTCGCGAAACGAGCACATAGTCCCACTGATGGTAAGTGGATGCTGTAACCCATATATATCTACATATGTCTTCAATTTAGAAGCAAAATGCATATGAGTTGTCATTCCTAAGGAATAAGATATAATGCCTCTTTTACAGCAAAAAGGATCTCCAATTTGCTACACTCATCATACGATATATATATATATATATATATATATATATATATATATATATATATATATATATATATATATATATATATTTCCTTTATATATATATAGATCCTTTTTGACAGACAACCGTTGGGGAACAAAGGTTCTCGAGTGACAGCCTTGTACCGGTAGGCGTAGTGTAGGGCGACACCCCACTAGATGGAGTGACGACCTGGTAAGACATTCGGGAAATCGATGGATGCACGTAGCTCAGGACCGTGCTTTGTGGCATACTTTAGGGGGAGGCCTATGTTCAGCAGTGGACTGTAAAGATGATGTTGATGATGAAAGTTAAAGTGTTTCTTTATTTAGAATAAGGGTGACAAAAAGAACAAACAGTGCACCTGATGGTAAGTGGGTGCTGTGGCCCATAGACCTCCATCCTCGTTTTAGAATCAAATTGCGTTGTCGCCCTTGAGGATTAAGATGGAATGCCTCGTTTTCAGTAAAAACGGTCTCCGGATCTCTACATTCACCATACGAAACCAAGCAGTATCAAGCTGTTATTATGCGCTGGTATTCTGTGAGAGCGTATTCGTTCCCTGGCCGACCCATTCGTTCTATAACCATGATATAGCTGCAGCGTGGCTCTACCACTTATAAATTATTTTTAGGTTTAAACTAATGATTTTGATCGTAGTGAAATAGTTTCTGTTATAATATTAAGTAATGTTTATTTTGAACTCATGAGCTGAGATTTATTTTTTTATTTGTTTAAGCATGAACATTTATTTAAATAATTGACTGCCTAGTTGGTCTATTGGTCTTAAACGAGACTGGTGACCATGATATCCCAGGCTTATGCTCGTGTCAGGTCAAATTAGCTGTTGAGTTTTTCTGACAAGAAATTCTCATTAGCAGCTCAGATGCAGAAAGTTGACGGTGTCACCCTGTGCCTCTGAAAGTATGTAAAACCCTTGATCCTGCACCTGATCTCTCTGATCTTTGGTCGTATCGGATTTCTGTCACATCGGGCAATGAGAGTGATGGGATCGAGAGTGCATCTGTGTTTCTTACTGGCAACATGTGTATAACACAGTTATTTGGGAACTATAGGTAATACTATTCTGCACAGGTGGCTAACTTCCGTTCAAACTGGCCACCGTGACCAACATTCGGTCTGAAGGACATAAGTATATTTCGCTGTTATTAAGCATATAAACGTCCTACCGTTGGTCACGGATCTTTTTTTTGTCAAAGGGTTACGGAACAATTATACAAGTGCGCTGTTCCACACATCATTCAAAAAATTCATTCATCAGTTAAGTGCGCTTTCCTTACACTGTTGTTACCCGTGTAAGTTACTGTTGACGACGATTGAACTCTTGTGTATTTTAGTTGTATGGTTAATAGTTCACAGTGAGTATTTAGATGCTATACATGCTAACCTGAATTTCATGTAGCACCGCTGGCTTAAAATAACTCAAGGCAAAATATTCATTCAAAATCTCTGAACCTAATTTCGCAGATTAGCAATACAATACGCAGAGCAGGTTTCGAATATGGTCAGACCTTTTGTTCATATGTGTAAATTTAAGAAAAATCGCCTCAATTCATTTTATATCTTAAATTTTAATTAAGTTTACACATGGCAACGATTTTACTTGTCTTTCAGAGTTGACTTACAAATACTTACATACCGTTATATCCTAATAAAAGTCCTCTGCTGAACATAGGCCTATCCCATTAACTGGCTACAGGGTAATATTTTTCATAGTTACCGCGCTTGGCATGTGGGTCAGCAAACGCATTTCTTAATTTATTAGTTGTTATTAGGAATATGCTGCTTCCTATCTCCAGGTTTTTTCCCTGTGTCGCCACTCTTGAAATCCACGGGACGATATGGGTTAGTGGATATAATTACACCATCACAATGACTTACAATTACTTAACCCTTCAATCCCCATAAAATCCAATGCAGTCGCATGCGTCCGACAAACCCCGAGCGGTCGGGTCGGTCGGTCACCCACAGCACTTTAAACCATTAAAACTTATATTTAGATACTACTGTTCTATGAAAAAGTTTGGCATTGAAACCTATATAAAATTCTCTATCTTGTGATCCAAACAAAAGTCAGGTTTTACTTCACTACAAAAAAGCTTTATTGTATTTTGATAACAAAAAAAGTTGATAAACTAATATAGTGAAAATAGAAGTAGAAGTTTTCAATTGGTGAACGCCCCCCCTGAATGGATCCCACATTTTGAGGGAGGCAACGCCTTGGGATCGTAACAATATATATATATATATATATATATATATATATATATATATATATATATATATATTGTTACGGCCCTGTGTTACCCTGACAAAGGTCGATTGAACTAGGGCCCATCAGCAGTCCAACTCGACGAGTAACAGAGGGGAGGGTGCAATGACCTATGGATAACGGTTCCAGAAACGGCTGACAAATTAGCAAGCGAGGTACCTGTCAGGTGATAAGTGATGTGCATGTAAGTAGTGTGTAGTAATGTGTACAATGTGTAACCTGACATACCCGCTGATCCTAGACTGCAGATCCCAAGGCGCTGCCTTCCTCCAAATGTGGGATCCATTCAGGGGGGCGTTCACCAATTGAAAACTTCTACTTCTATTTTCACTATATTAGTTTATCAACTTTATTGTACGTTTAATTAACTTCAAATTCAACCAAATCAACGATAATCAATATTAAAACAAGTAACACGCTGCACAACTTAAGGACGGTTGGTCAAGGTTCAGGGTCCCAGGTTCACTTAGCACAAAATTATAACCACGAGAACGAACGCGTCTCTTCTCAAGGCACAAAGTTCAGCGTTCTCCCGACAAATAAAAGTCTTATCATGCTATCAAACGACGCACTAACAACTCGTCGATGCAATTAACGGCATAAAAGTTCCTTTAATCACTCCAAACTCTAATTAGTCCTCTTGTCACTTAACACGCTCAAAACAGACAACTAACCTCGAGACAGTGTAATTAGACCCAAATGTTCAATAGTAATTCAAATTCGCGGGCACAGTTATCCCAAATTTTAGGCCTCCTAATCCAAACACCGGCCGCCCGCAACCGTATACTAGTCATAAATAATACTTAAAAGGGTTACAACAATAATTATATGATTCCGGCCTCGTTATCACGAAAACAAATTAAGATAACACTGTAAGAGGTACGCGACGTATAATCGACCCGGGCGTGGCGCAAATAAAACCCAAGAATAAGCCTTGTTGTCAAGTATATTAACGACAAAATACACCATGGAGGCCGTCTTTTCGACGCGGTAATTGTCGTCAAAAAACCCGCGACCTCAGGTCGACCCAGGCGTCGCGCACATCGAATGTTCTAGTCTATTCTCGCGACCCTTACCAGCGCGGTCTCACCGCTCAAAGATTCCTGCCGACTGGGGCGCTTGCAGAGCCGTACGCGCACAGCAAGCCCCCACCTCCCGCCGTTACCTCACGCCGCTCGAGACGCGCGTCCCGCAAGCTTCAAATGACACAACTTGGCGTAAACAAATATATATATATATATCTGTTATTTCATCCTTGTCTTCTTTATAAGCTCTTAAAAATCAATTCCTGGACGTGGACATGTTCCGCTGTGTCCATGATTTGCCTTGCTCGTCACGCTGGGCAGCTTCATCATATCAGACATCTCAGTCCCTCTTTCTAAATCTACACACCTCCCACCAGGGCAAAGGGAAACAACCAATGACACAGCGTCTTCCGATAACTCAAATATTAAAACTTTGTTACCTAATACCTGCCACAAAATTTCCTCTATGGCAATCTATGACGCCTTAACTGGAATTTATTGACTATAATGGATAGATGATGTATGCAAACACCATCACCATCTATCGTAGCCATGAGATTTTTCTGGAATTTCCTACAATTGCTTCTTATGACATCCACGGGATGGAATGTGGTGAATGAAGATCTTAGGCTACCTTACAAAATGTCTTTTGATTCTGTCCATTAGTAGGCCGGAGTCGGGAAATAAACGATTTTTCACTCACATGTCTCGAAAATCACGTAAAGCCGTTGGTCCTGCTCATGATTTCTCTCAAGTCGTGTCGGATTACTGTCCCCTCAGACTATGAGAGTGAGGGCAAAGAGAGTCTAAATCCTATCATGTGCACATGGCATGTCATTGTAGAGACTGGTCGCTTTTACAGAAAATCGGTGGAGTTGACATTATAACTAAATTGGTTCTTAATTAGTCGACTAGTTTCAAGCAAACTGTGTGTAGAGATCAATACATTATTTTATTCAGCCCATTACACAAATGAAGGGTTGCGTTATCTTAATTTTGTCGATCAGTCTCAGTTAATTAAATAGCAGCATGAATATAGTTGAAAGTTATATATTTGACGCTCAATGTCAGTATAATTAATTATGTATTGGAACTTTGCTTACAGCAAGAATCTTATTTACTTGGTTATCGTAAGAGGCGACAGAAAGAGACTGAAACAGAAAATAGGCAAGAGTATTTATTTATTTATTTATTTTATTCTTTATTGCACCAAAGATTTTGTACAAAAGGCGAGCTTAATGCTATATGGCATTCTCTACCAGCTAACCTTGGGTAGAACAGAGAGTGAGTTATGGGCAGTAAAGATGTCATGATCTCATTCAATTCAAAATGTACATGCTACACATACATATAATATATATATATACACATATATATTATATACACTTACACACACATACATATGTATATACATATATATACATATATACATACACATATACATATATAAATATATATCTCCATAAATTTATATACAAATAACTATAAACATAAAGTAAGTGGACTCAAATTTGTTGGTTACGGATATATTCGTATAGTTTTCTTTTAAACACGTTTTTAGCAGGTATTATGCGCAGGTCAACAGGCAATTTGTTCCAGAGGGAGATGGAAGTTAATGTGAAAGAATTTGACATAAACCCAGAATGGTGGAGAGGAGTAGACAGTAATAAATTGTGTGAAGAACGGAGATTGAGAGAATGAGTGTCACTACGGAATTGGAATCTTTCTTTTAGGTAAAGGGGTGAGGAAGAATCATTAAGAACTGAAAACAGAGAGGACAGCATTCGAAAATCTCTGCGCTGGCGTATAGTCAACCACTTTAATTGGGAGCGAAATTCTGATACGTGATCGTATTTGCGCAGACCAAAGATGAATCGTATGCAGTTGTTAAGTAACCTGTCCAACCTGCTTAGCAGCTCCTGAGAGATATTAGAAAGACAAACATCGGCATAGTCAAATAATGGAAGAATTAGAGATTGGATGAGTAGAAGCTTAGTTGAAGGAGGCAGAAAGAACTTAAGACGATAGATGGAACGAAGTATGCCTGTGACTTTACGACAAATCTCGGACACCTGTAACCTCCAACTAAGGGTCGGGTCAATAATTAAACCCAGATCCTTGACACTAGCGCGGAAAGGAATTACACAGTTTTCATAGCAAATGGATGGTAGATCAGGTATGTTAAGTTGTGACACCAATCGACGACTACCAATGATAATAGCCTGGCATTTACTGGGATTTACCGTTATACCAAATCGCTGTGACCAGTCTGAAATGCGTTGTAAGTCCTGATTAATAGCTGCAATAGCGGTAGCAATTTCAACCGAGGACGCTTGTGAGTATAACTGAAGATCGTCAGCGTATAGGTGGTAAGAACATTGAAGGTGGGTAGTTAGAAGATTGATAAACAACGAAAACAAGAGAGGAGAGAGAATGCCGCCTTGCGGTACACCTAGATATAGATCGCACCAGTCGGAAAAATCCTGACCAGCCCGAACAGCCTGCTGGCGACCGCGAAGATAAGAGGAAAACCAGTTCAGTACTGACGGGGAGAAGTTTAGGCGTGAAAGTAATCCAAGGAGTAAGTCGTGATCGACACAATTAAATGCGTTTGAAAAGTCAATAAGGACCAGAACAGTCAAACATGACCTCTCCATGCCCTCTCTAAAATCTTCTGTAACTTGAAGTAAAGCTGTGGTGGTACTATGTCCCGGGCGGAAGCCAGATTGATATGTACTAAGGTAGTTGCATTTCGAAATGAAAGAGGTAACTTGTTTGTGTACCAATGATTCAAGGGCTTTGGAAAGAAACGGCAGTATAGAAATAGGTCTAAAATGGGAGGGTAGGGATGGATTGGGTACCTTCGCAAGAGGCAAGATAAAAGCTTTTAGCCATAACTTAGGGAAAATACCAGTAGAGAGGGAGAAATTGATGATGTGAGTGAGAACTGGAGTAACAATATCGAGTATGAGAAGTATCATAGGTCTACTCACCTCATCATATCCGGTTGCGGAAGATTTTATTGAAAGTATGGCTTTTCTAGTATCATCGTCAGTCACTGAACTGAAATCGAAAGAATTACATGATAACAAGGGCATGGAATTAAGTTCCTGGAGAGTCGTAGCTTTGGTGGTCAAATGCAGACGTGATGCAGAAGAGAAGTGTATATTCAAGTCATTGAGTGAAATATTTGGGATTAGAGAATTGGAATGTGATTTTCCAAATCCCAGGGATTTAAGGAACTTCCATATATCTGCAGAAGAGGAGTTTGAAATACTATTGTGGAAGTAGCGGCGTTTGGCTGTTCTTACCACCTGATTACAGCGGTTTCGTGCTCGCTTATATTGTTGAAATGTGGTACTGTTCCGATTCTTTTTAAAAATGTGAAAAGCTCGATCTCTTCTTCTCATTGCTCTACGCACTTCGTCAGTTATCCACGGTGCAGGAGGTCGGCGTAACCTGACTGCTCGAACTGGTGCGTGCCTATCGAACAGGTTGAGAATTTGGGTGTTCAAATGAGCAATTTTGTCTTCCATATTATTTGCATCCAGCAATGGGCCCCATTCTATATTCTTAGCATCGCGGTGTAGTCGAATGGTGTCAATTTTATTGAAATTGCGTAAATACACAATCACTGGCTTTGGCTTGGGAGGCTTTAATTTATACGACATGACCAAAAGATCGTGTCGAGAAAACGCGGGAACAGCCAGTTGATCATGATATAAAACATGATCCGCTGAACTAGTGCAAATGATGTCTAACCATGAATCTTCGGTGTCCACGTTGTGGTGAGTTGGACTAGATGGTAGAATATAGAGATCTGCCGAGTCCATGATGGCTTTAAGTTTGCGACTCTGAGGAGAATCCTTTAGCAAGTTGGTATTGAAATCACCCATTATTATAATATGTTTGTTATCAGTGCTGATGGAGTCGATTACCGATTCAATATGGGAAAAATAATCAGTTGAAGGAGGGCAGTAAACAACTCCGAGCACGACCCTCAAACCCTTAATTTTTACTTCTAGAAATAGGTACTCAGCAGATCCTCTATATTCTGATGGTGATATTGCAATGACATCATATGCATATTCCGATCGCAAGTAAATGGCTACGCCACCTCCACCTTTGCCAGTGCGATCAGAACGTATAAGTACAAATCCAGGAAGACTGTACAACGTGGAGGATAGGGAGGGTTTTAGCCAGGACTCTGAGATAAGTAGAGCATGGATGTATGGTGAGGAAAATATGTCAAGTAAATCTGAGTAATGGGCAGGGATGCTTTGCGCTAAATGGCATACATTTAAACAATTTGTAGAGGCAAATTTCGTGTGCAAATAATTACCCACGTTATCGATAAAAGAATCGTCTGCGGGTGAGGTAACGTTAAAAGAAGAACATGCAGAATAAAATGAGTCTTCATCCGATGACATTTAATCTATTATTATTAATAATAGCAAAAAATAAATATATAGGGTATATGTAATAATAAATAATGTTGTATAATATATATGTATACCTATATATGTAATAAATTTTATATATACTAAATACTATATTTATGAATATAAATATTAAAATAATGAAACTATTATGGAATATAAAAAGTTAATTAATCACTATTTGTTTTACCTGCCGGTCTGCCTTAAAAATTATTAATCAAGTTTACATATAAAAAGAAGATTAGCACAAATGTTTTAAAACAGTCCAATGAAATAGCAATGATGTCTTACTCATATTTCACTTGGTCAAATTAAAAGATAATTAATGTTGTGCTCATCTTCTATACAACAAAGGACAATAGAAAGACATATATTATAATGTTAATGACTAACTTAAGTGAGCGATAAACACAATTATAAGTAAGGCCGTGATCGTTTACTATTTTACATTTATACAAGACACAAGAGTATATTGTACATTTAATTTAAAATATATTAATAATTATGTAAAGATTAAACTGATAATAAAACGCTACCATTGAATACAATCTAATGGTTAAGATACGAAAATTATATACAAATGAAATGAAGACATGGCTTAAAAACCAAGAATCCAGGCCAATGTCTTAATAAAAATAATTGTATGATATTGACGTTTGACTATAACATAGATAATATCCTCTTAGTAGTCTGTGAACATAAATTGCTATGATAAATTGTTTACCTACCTAGTGTATTTCGTAACAAATATGTACTACAATAATATTTCATACGGTGAAAGTAAAATTTGAGCTTACTGTCAGCACCAAAATCATAAAATGAAATCGAAAAAGTTATAAATACAGCAAGAATGATGCTGATCGTAAAGTGCAATGCCATTATGTACAGACTAGGAAACAATTACGATAAATCACAACTTCTTACTGATTGCACGCTTCGAAGTAGTTGTTGACCTGGATTTAGATCCTTCTTTTTGGGAATGACATCTGAGGCTGGAAGCGAGGTAGCCTGTTCTACGTCAGCTTTGTGTTTGGTTGTCAGCTTCTCTAGATCATTTGTTGTAAACACTTTGTAACGGGATCCAGTAGGAAGCTTGACATTGATCAACCCGTCCAAGGTCCACACATTCCTAATGCCGAAGTGCCTGCGGGCCTCTAAGAATAAAGACTGCCTCATTCGTGTTAGATATTCTGACAACACATATGGGCTACCCTTGAGCAAAGCCTTCTTGGCCCATACCTCCCGACGTAATGGAGCATCTTCAAATTTTATGAGAATCGGACGAGGGCGGCCATTAGATATTGTGCCAAGACGATGACATACCTGCAGCGACTGACTAGAACAATTTTTGATACCAAGATTCTTCGTGATGACTGAAGCTACCAATTCGCGGACATTCTCATTGGTATTCTCGACCACTCCTCCCAGCAGCAGAAACTTCTTTCTGTGTCTACTTTCAATGGCATCCACATTAACAATTAGATGGTTAATTTGCTGCCGCAGTAATGTAAATGTTGAATAGACAAAATTCTTGAAGTTGATGTAGTCAGAACTTAGGTCCTTCAGGCTTAAGTCCTTTGATGACCCCTCTAGTCTCGCTTCAAACTCATCCAACCTCTGATTAAGTGTCTTCTCCAGTGATACTTGTGTTTTAAGAACTTCAAATATGTTTTCCATACTGAGATGTTTTTTTATTGTACTCAACTTGAAGATTGTAAGAAAAGTGGTAGCAGCCTATGGCAGGTATTTAATTTATTGCATATATGATATTTTAGTTGATACTTAACAAATATTAAATACTGTACACATTAAATAACTAAAATAAATAAATAAAATTACAGAGATGCACAAAATGTAGTTGTTACTTTTTTCAAACCTACCCGAAAAAAAAAGAAAAAAAGAGAAAAAGTATTATAGTATATATAAGAGTAAGTAAAAAAAAAGAGTATCTATATGTTATCTACTAAAAATATTAAAAATTGCAGTCGCTAACTCAAATAACAAGCGTGGAAACTACGGCGAAATTCCCACTTTGAGGTAAATCATGGAGAGAAAGCTATGTTCATCAGAGGATTTTTATAAGCTGTAATGAATGAATGACGTTGCATGCCACCGCCTGTTAAAATGGAATACGATAATTGTATTACAATGTTCTAAAGAAATCATGTCCGTGTAATAATATCTACCACACATTGTCGTCCCGTGGGTTTTGTAAGAGGCGTCTTCTATATAATGACCGGTTTACATTATTCCAGTCCAGTGATCCAGCGCGAATCCGGTCCAGTGCTGGACTGGATCTGTAACGTCTACATTATTCCAGTCATTGAGAAGCCGTTGAAATTGTACGCTATTCTCAATTTCAACATTTGTTAATAGTAATTGGTGGTTGACGGTGTTAGTTGCACTATTATATTATATTTTTAGTAGTGAATGTAATTTAGATTAATAAATATTGTGTAACACGTTTGTTGATCCTTATAAAAAAGTGTGAACACTACAGTGACACCACTGGAATGGCACTGGATTGGCCGTCCACATTATTCCAGTTGCACTGGATTCAAAAGTAGACCACCATTCCAGTTACTGGACTGGAATGCTAACTGGATTCAGTGTATTCCAGTGCCGGTTTACATTTTTCCAGTAAGCAATCCAGCGCTGGATTCGATCGGTAAACTGGAATAATGTAAACCGGGTATAATAACTAAAAATATCAAACTGTGGTTGCCAACCCGCCCACCAAGCATGGCAACTGCGGCCAACTATTAAGTACCTTAATTAAAATGGTGTTCTTTATTAGTTTTTTAATCTTTTGGCTGGAATATACTTCGAAAATGACAATTAATAAAAATATACATTTTAGGTTACGTTATTAATAGAGGATCGAAATTTTTATATATATTTATTGTGAAATGGAAGGTCCTTATCGCTCAGCTCGTTAATCATTGAGACATAATAGTGAACTGACATTTGCTAAGTGTGGACAATGTTACGAAATTGAAACCGGAAGCTGGATATTCTGAATATAATTTCCTGCTAAATAACTACAGCGTAGTTCTACCTCGTAGTTATACCTACCAGCTTGTATTCCACTGCAGTCCAGTAAAAAAATCCCGCTATTATCTGTAGTGAAAATATAAAAAGGTACAGTTCAATAAATAAGGAAACTCCCTCCCGTTCGAGTCGTATGCAATAAGGCGCAGGCAACTACACGTATCTTGAATAAGTCACTTTACGAATATTACTTACGAGTTTCGTAATTATTTCCGCTGTATTTATTCTTTCAGTACAAGTAAAGGGGTTCTGTTGTGAGAAGGAACCTTGCGAAAATGTTTGAACACTATTAGTTTGAATATAGAAAGAAAGAAAAAAGAAACATATTTATAGCTGCAACTTAATTTTACTTATCATAAATGTTACGAACAAACAAACAAAATATTTAAAAGAAATATGGATTGCAGCAACATTAGTCCACTGACTCAGCACAATGCTACTGTTACAAATTCACCGCAGTGCTGACATTCTGTCGAAGCCACATACTCGTAAGCCGACCAGCAAGCAGTTCACAAGTGTGAAGTGCAGTTAACACAGCACTCGGTTCGCAAAGCACTCCTCTCCCTGGACATCCACAAGTCGAGTGGGCCTGACGAAATCCCCACAATTGTGTGGAGGACGTGTGCTCCAGAGTTATCACCGGTTTTAACGCTTTTCCTGCACTCCTATTCCCTAGGCGTAGTCCCAAAATCATGGAAGACGGCTTTCGTCCACCCAATCCCTAAAAAAGGCGACCGCTCAGACCCGTCCAACTACCGGCCTATCGCCATCACCTCCTTGTTCTCCAAAATAATGGAGTCTGTTGTAAACAGCCAGCTCATGAGGTACCTTGAGGATCACCAGCTGATAAGTGACCGCCAATACGGTTTCACCGTGGTCAGTCAGCTGGTGATCTTCTGGTCTACCTAACTCATAGATGGGCGGAGGCAGTAGAGTCCAAGGGGGAGGCATTGGCCGTTAGTTTGGACATTGCGAAGGCCTTCGATCGGGTTTGGCACAAAGCGCTTCTTTCGAAGCTCCGTTCCTATGGGCTTCCCGAGAAATTGTGCGATTGGATCACCAGCTTTCTTGCAGATCGGAGCATCAAGGTCGTTGTAGACGGTGCAAGCTCCGATTGCAAGCCTATTAATGCTGGTGTTCCACAAGGTTGCGTGCTATCGCCAATGCTGTTTCTTCTGCATATCAGTGATATGTTGCAAACCCGTAAAATTCATTGCTATGCAGATGACAGCACTGGTGATGCTCTTTACACCGGCCGTGCCAATATTTCTCGGGAAAACGTCTTCGAGTGCCGGGACAAACTTGTGTCTGAAGTCGAGTCTTTGCTGAACAGAGTCTCGGATTGGGGGCGACTAAATCTAGTCCAGTTTAACCCCCAGAAGACACAATTTTGCGCGTTAACCGTTAAAAAGAACCCCTTTGTCGTATCTCCTCAAGTTTCAAGGCACTCCCCTTGTTGCCTCAGCCAATATCGGAATCCTCGGCGTTGACATATGGAGTGACGTGCAGTTTCGTGGTCACTTGGAAGAGAAAGCCAAATTGGCCTCTAAAAAGCTTGGCGTGCTCAGCAGAGCGGGACAGTATTTCATGCCGGCACACCGCCTGCGACTTTACAAGGCGCAGGTTCGGCCGCACATTGAATACTGTTCCCATCTCTGAGCTGGCGCTCCCCAGTACCAGCTCCTTCCACTTGACCGCATCCAGCGCAGAGCAGCTCGAATCGTCGACGACCGAGTGCTTTCCAATCGGCTCGATTCACTGGCACTGCGAAGAGATGTTGCATCTCTTTGCATTTTATTTCGCATATACCATGGAGAGTGCTCTGAGGAATTGTTCGGATTAATCCCAGCCGCCAAATTTCGTGAACACCCCGATACCATCCACACCATCTGGATGCTTGGCGGTCCACCACAGTACGTTTCAAAAGGAGTTTTCTTCCGCGTACAACCTCTCTGTGGAATAGTTTACCACCGGCAATTTTTCCGGACCGATACGACCTGGGGACCTTCAAGAAAAGAGCTTACTCCTTTCTAAAGGGCCAGCAATGAACCTGCAATTCCCCTGGTATTACGGTTGATCATGGGCGGCGGTAGTCAAACATCAGGTGAGCCGCATGCTCGTTTGCCCCCTCTTCTATAAAAAAAATCAAAAAAAAATATCAATCATTATCAACGTCACAATTACAGTCTTTCCAAGTCTACTGCTGAACATAGGCCTCCCCAAAAGGATTTTTTTTAAATTATTCTAAGCTAGCCATAAGCTACAATCCCACCTGATGGAAAGCGATGATGTAGCTTAAAACGGTAAAGCGCACTGACTTAACAAAAACATATTCGCTCTTGCCTTGAACACACCCACATTGTCACAGATGCCGGCAACTCATTCCACTCCTTTGCTGTACACATGACAAACGACGTAGCAAATCGTTTGGTTTGAATGCGTGGTAAGTCAACAATGAAAGGTGAAGATTGGCCGAACGACTGGTTGTCCGATAGTGGAAGGGAGAGGGAGGAATTAATTTATGCAATTCCTGCGCACACTCTCCGAAATTCATCCTGTAGACGACCAAAAGGCTGCCTACTTTGCGACTGTGTTCGAGGCTGGTAAGATTGGTTTTAACTAAATTTAGGTCACCAATAGGCCTCTTAGTATGCCTTTCCATTGAGTTCAAACCTGCTAGGTGACATTTTGCAGCACCAGCCCATATAATTATGGCTGCAATACTCCATGCACGGCCGGACTTGCGCTTTATATAAAGTAAGCATCTATCCCGGCGTGAAATATCGCCACACCTTTGCAAGGACTCCCAGCTTCCTTGCAGCTGCTTTGGCCTTAGACTCAATGAACCGCCCGAAATTCAAATTTGAGGATATCTCAACCTCAAGCAACTGGAGGTGGTCGGTGTATTCCAGTAATACATTTCGGAAAGAAGGAGCCTAGATGATCTGACTCCTTTCTGTAGTGAAGAGACACGCTTTTAATTTGGAGGCGTTGAATTTCACAAGATTAGCATCGCGCCATTTGGAGACTGCCTGTAATGTGAGATTCACACGCTCTATCATAGCTTCTCTTTCGGACTGTATTCGATCCCAGCAGGCCCAAGGACTTGGTTAGTATCTTTCCACAACTGTGCTGTCGTCTGCGTACCCATAGATATCGGGCATAAGAAAATTATTAATATGTAGCAGGAAGAGAGCTGGAGAGAACAGACCCCTGAGGAACACCGGCGTTAGTCGTCACTGGATCTAATGAGCAGCCATCTACGACGACTTGGAGAGACCATTCACTCAAAAAGTCCTTTACCTAGTCAAATCAGATCAGGGGATAATCCATACGCTGGAAACTTAGCCGGAAGGCTAGCACGCCAAACTCTTTCAAATACCTTTGAGACCTTGAAGGGAAACAGCAAGTGTTTCCCCACTGTTCTCGAAAGCCTCGCTCCATACGTGTGTGGATTACGCTAGAAGGTCCCCAGCTGATCGATTTTGGTGAAACCCGTATTGCCGATCACTAAGGAGGTCATACTGTTCTAGATAAACCATTAGGCGGGCGTTCAATATACGCTCCATAATCTTGCAGAGTATGGAGTTAATTAAGATTGGCCGATAATTTTGTGGTATACCTGACGAGAAGTAGTGTTTTAATTTACCGAGCGCTGCCCAGCCGAGTTGAATCCTTCCATTAACCTCACGGTTGAAGTTGGACTTACCTAGTCGGAATATTTGTCCCAGGTAAACATACTTGCCAACAACTTTGAGCTTAGTGCTTCCAACAACAACCGGTATAGGTGTGACATGGACGTTACATATGATCTTTGTTTTGTTCATCTTAAGACCTGTCTGTTGGAAGGCACTATTGAGGTAATTATGCCTAGTGTTTACGTCTTTCAGCAAATCTGCTATAGGGACTATATGGTCGGAAAATATAAGGTGATTGATGTTTTAGCCCTTGATATTAATACCATAGCCTTTCCAATCCATTAAATTGAAAACGTCTTTCAATGCAGTGATGAAGAATTTCGGTGGTAAAATGTCACCCCGTCTTACACCTTCCTGTGGTTGGATAGGTTTCTTACACTGGTTTTATACTCGGATAGCCATCGTAGTCCTATTGGTCAAACACTTCAGCACTTTTATATACCGATTGTAAATTTGACATTGCTGAATTGTCAGGGCATAGTCAGGGGGTTTTCATGCTGGTCTACCTTTCCTGTGATCCTGTTATGGAATACGGGTACGCGACCCCGGCTCCCCGAGCTACTGTTATTCTCATACCTTTCCTGCCGAGATAACAGTATCCTTACACCTGCGCTCCTACCCCCAACCTTCTTTTTCCTTTTCCCAAAATGGTAGCTTATGGTATTAACCCCTAATAGTGAATTTGTTCGATAATTTATCATACTTGTTAATAAATGTGCACAGTGAATCAGATTTTATTATTTAATAAATGTTTTAACTTTATTTATTTTATATACACGTGCACCTACCTCGAACTATAAGATTTTTGTTTACCTTTGATCGGTTGGTTCCATTTTGAATATCTATTTATAGTAGGTTTTGGATACAAAATATTTGATTTTACACTAAACATATTTAGTGTTTAGTGTAAAATCTATTAAGAAAGGAATGCTTCGGTGGTTTGGTCATGTAGAAAGAATGAATGAGGAAAGAGTGACAAAGCAAATTTATATGGCAGATGTGAACGGCCGAGTCGGGAAGGGACGCCCTAGAAAAAAGTTTATCGACCAAATTGGCGATATTTTGAAAAGGGGCCACGTTAGAAGTACCCTTAACTGACGAGCATGTATGCGTAGATATATGCCTTTGCCTGATATGCCCATACAACCTCTATGTTTCACTTAAACTCTCTGGTTTCCCGAAAACGATGCTGCTACATTCGGTCCTCAGATTTGACAGTAGGCTCTTTCTTATAGACATATCTTTGGCAAGGACTTTAGAGCCCTGGTTCCACTCTTTCGCTTCTTCATTTCGAGCTGTATTGAAGTTGCGTAAGTCTCTCCGCATGCATTTGGAGTCTGTCTGTACGTTGCCTGTATGTTGTCAAATCTGCTAAAGTCTGCAGCTTCGTTTCTCGTTTAAGAATCATTAGATCAAGATAGTGATCGGGAAGGTTTTCTGTTTTACTGCGGCGGCTCTCTCAGAACTTAGCTCCGACTGTATGGACAGTTTCCACGAGCTTATCGTTTATATCTTCCACTGAAATTCAATCTTCTTAACACTGAAAACGATTTTCTAACTCAACCTTTGGTGTAGTGGTCGTTACTGCGATTACTGATTGTGAGGTCCCGGGTCAAAGTAGTACTTTTCACTAATTGTGTGTCAAATTCTAAAATCATACATCAAACTAAATCAAATAATTACTTTAAAATATATTTTCAACTACCTTGTATTGGCAGTATAAGAATATTCACTACCCCATATAATCCTGTGGATGTCGTAATAAGAGGCAACAAAGGGAAACAAATCTGGAGATGGGCAGCTGCAACTTCCTAATAACAAACAAAAATAAAAAACCACCGGGTGTCTCGCTTTTTTCTCCCAGAACTTTATTCCGAATCAGTGGTAAAGCTTTAATGACCCTTCTTAATACGTATTCTTATAATCAATATTGATTAAAAATTATTCTATTCTATTTTATTATTATGTATATATAAACTTTTTCTGGTGAAGGTTTACATAACCCACGTGTTACAAAAATCACGAAGCCCATTTATTTGACATCCATAAAATATATCCGTCCTGGGAATAGTGTGACAATCTTCGTTTACAGTTACTGAAATTATTACTGTCCTTCTTCACTTTCGGACAAAAACCATACTAAAATCGTCACGGTACTAAAATGCCTATTGCGAGCACATAAAGGATTTTCAACATACATTCTGTAGACATTATATGTAGATTCATTGGTTTGCTTATTAAAAATGGTTACCGTTACAGCCTATTTAAAGTCCACAGCTGAACATAGGCCTCACCCATGGATTTCCTGACAGGGGGGGGGGATATTTGTTATAGTTGCCAAGCTTGCCAAGCCGGTTGGCAACCGCTGTTCTTTACGTTGAGACGTTCTTAGGAAAACGCTGCTGCCCATCTCTCAATTTCTTAATGGGTGATTTGTTTCTTACGTCAACTACGGGATGATTTGGGGTAGTGTGTTCTTACACCGCCACCACACGGTACACTAATACCGTTTCCACAATATTTTTAATGGTTTGCTTATAAAAATGATTTTTATTTAAAATTTTAACGAAATTCAATGCTCCTGGTGAAGAGAGCTTCAAAATAACTCTCGACTCCATGTAGGTAGTAATTTGTTCCTGGTGGCGATGTGAACGCTTTTACAAAAAACAAAACTAGAAAATTTAAAAAATCAGAATTCAGCCAACTTTATTAAAAAAAATTGTATAAATTATATGGGAATAAGGTGAACGCTACCAAGCTATTTCTAATTTGTTTTATATTGTAAATTAATGTGTAACATATTAAATTATCATAAATTGTTCTTACAATCATTTAATAACTGCGTTGGTTTTCTTGCTGGTTCTCACATGTAATCGATTTATTCCAGACAACCTTATCCGTAGATATTGAATGAATATATCCTAAATCATATTATTATATTCTAAAGCGCGTGTATCATGGTTTTGGAGGTAAACTTACTCCTAAAACACAAAGCTATGTTTATTAGATACGCGATTATTAAATACGCGATGTGATCCGTTACCGCAATTTAACTCCAACTAACTTTAAGCCATGTGCGATCATAATTTGAAGACTCTTGCGGTCGGCCAAGACTTGCTTAGTAAGCAGTGTTCTCATATTAACTGCATAAATCGCTTTAATAATCCATATGCTTGCTATTATAACACTAACTTATGAAAGTTCTTACTTTAAGAATTCAGTTCTTACTTTAAAAAATAATACAGAATTGCTTTCACAGAATAATGAATGTTTATATTCTCTTTTTGATTAAAGTAATATTATCATCCAGACCAAATTTCAATCACGGCGGCAAGGTTTAACGGTTACTAGCAATCTGCGCAGGAAAGTAATATAGTGCTCAAGCGTACACGGAAGTCCTGTACTTGTGTACAATTCTTCCACAACACTGTTGTGTACACTCTCTATTCCCTCACTCTCACAGTCCGATAGGACGGTAATCCAACACGACCGGAGAGAGATCAGACGCAAGACCAACAGCTTTACGTACTTTCCGAGGCAAGAGAGTGTAACACTGCCAAATTCTCGACTCCAAACTGCTACTGAAAATTTCTTCACTGAAAAACTCTATGATGATAACGAACTAAAAGAAGTTTTCAGCGCGACTCGGGATTCAAACCCGGGACCTCATGATCAGCAATCATTTTTACGACCACTTGACCAACGAGACAGTCAAATAATCTTTTATTAATATAATATAATATATGCAATTTAACAGCTATCGCATGAAACAACGTCAAGCTCACTGTGTCAGTTATAATAAAGGCCAAAAAACGTACTACAGCGTTTATGTCCAATCAGTTTTATGCAGTCAGAATTATAAAACTCCGATATTAAAGTAAGTTTGAAAAGTTGAAATTTTGCTTGTTGGAATTTGCAAGATGTAACTCGCATAGACTTCCCCTTATTCTCAAGCTTGCTTTAAATGATAAGCTGTTATTTGTTCTATTATTATTGATAACAACTAATTATAACTGCAATGAGAACATAATACATTTAATTAGCTACATATTAAGTAATATTTTGCAGAAGCAAGTAACTATATTCATACAATATTTTCATGTTGATTAAAACTGTACATCTTTAAAACGTCCGTTACAAAAAATACGTTACTAAAATTCAGTAATTAATTTATTCAATATGTAGTATTTTCGTAAATATAAGGAATCATTTGTTTTACATAGTAAATAGGTAGAGCAATGGTAAAGCTAAAATTAGTAAGGATAAGTGGGCTAGACACTGGACATATTTCTGCTCTATACAGAATAGCATAATACTGCTATAATTTGTTTTAGAAAATTGTAAAAAATGGATATAATTTCTTTTGGCAAAGGATTTCATTCTATTCCGCAGGGTATACAACACATCTGCATTTTAAATTAAGGCTAGATTTTTAGGTGTCTATGAGTCACAGCATTTACCTATCATCGTCACTTCTATTAAAGAAACGTTTTGATAATCTTAATACAATGCAGAGTTCAATATTACTAGGACGATCCTATAATCATAGTTCAAATACTAAGTTAACACGATCGCATCAGTTACTAAATTGCTGCAACATCACCCCAAATGACCTTAACATTTTGAACGGCACTGGCGTTCGTCCAACTGACCGCGTATGTCCGCGTAATTTCTGCTAAGCATTGAATGCTTCGAGGAAATATATCGTCACATTCATTGACACATTTTGTTAATTTACGGCTTCAATGTCAGCTACTTAAGAAAACTTGCTTCGTATACGTTACTCAAGTGATGTCTATTTGCTAAATGGTATACAAATTCTTAGAAAAATTTGATTAATAATTATGATTTCTACAATTTTACCATGTGAATTATTATTATACAAGTAACCAGATTTCGTTCCCATTCTGCAGCAATAAAATTATAATTTTTAGTGGCCATTTGCATGTTAATAAAAGAAATCATTGTAAGCAAAACTAGCATTACTGAGAAATGACATTTCAAGGTCGTAATATGAAGACTGTCAGCACTTTATAAGGTGGTACTTTTAACGGTGGACCCCTTCCTGCTTAGAAGTTCATCTGGGTATGTATAGAAAAACACTATAATTACAGGCTTTTGGGCATTCCACCTTAGTCCTCACAAGTCACAACACATCTTTAGCCAAGTTTTTTTTATCGAAAAAGGGTGACAAACGAGCACACATTCCACCTGATGGTGAGTGGATACTGTGGCCCATAGACATCTACATTTAAACAAAACGCAGATGCATTATCACCCACCACTAAGATGGAAAGACTCGTTTCCAGTAAAAAAGGATCTCCAGATCTGTACACTCACCATACGAAACACAGCAGCATTAAGATGCTATTTTACGCTGCTATTCTGTGAGAGCGGGGTTCTTCCACGGTCAAGCCGATCCATTCGAGCTACATCCATAATGTAGCTGCAGCGTGGCTCTACCACGTTACAAGTTTGGCTTACAATTTATAATTAATAAAAACCATTGAAAAATATGGGCTGATATAAACAATATTATACGAAGCTCATTGTCCTAGACATTCTTAACAATTGTAGTACGCCGCATTCCATGCCAGCATCACAATTTATCCAAGCTCGCTAAAAAAAATTCTAAAGCAGTATATATGGCAAAACTGTATTAACCCGTCCGTCAATGCAATTTCATTACGTTTTTTGTACCAGCCATTACGGTGTGTTTGTATAATTTTTGTTATAAAAATTAAATATGTTTACATATAACATAACATAACAAATACGCGTTAACACTTACCTTTGATCGGTTTGGCTCCAATTTGAATATCTTCCTTTCCCAAGTACATAATCAAATTATTACCACGCAGATACGTAATAAATTTATTTGTAGTAGGTTTTGGATACAAAATATTTGATTTTACACTAAACATATTTAATTTTACAACAAAAATTATAAAAACACACCGTGAATGGCTGGCACAAAAAAACGTACATGAAGTTGCATTGACGGACAGGTTGATACAATGTTGCCAGATATACTGCTTTAAAATTTTTTTTAGCGAGCTTGGATAAATTGTGATGCTGGCATGGAATGTGGCGTACTACAATTGTTAAGAATGTCTAGGACAAGGAGGGAGTACAATAAAAATTTACGTACGACGTTCCTCGCACAACTAAATCACAAAACGGTGAATTATGTTTGTCAACTCATATATGCGGCGACAAGGTCACGCGTCTAAGCGACTTCTATTGTCTTATTATTACGATTTCTGTGGGTACAGACTGTTACCGATACAGCTTATCGAAGCCCACTTTACCGCCTTATTATATGTCTTATGTATCTATATATACATAATATGTAAGATGTACAACGATTCAAAATTTTCTGTACAGTATGGTTGGATAAACGTGATAATTTCAGCTGACTGGGCGTGCACAGTGTGCTCACAAAATCCAGCACTGCTGGCGTCCTGCCAACCTCAGCTTGATTTGCAACATGCTGCTTTATTAACCTTGTGCGCTGTATTAATGTAGCCCACACGGTTATTAGAATAGTAAATAATGCAAGCAAGTGTTTCTAATATGTATTATCTTTCGTGCATGTAAGATGTGTTTAAGTTATGCCTCTTAGTTGCGAAAGGGGATTACACGAGTATAACGATTTAAAACCTAAAGAGTATCTACGACAAAAGTTAAGGTATTAAGTTACATTTCGTCTCAATAAATCTATGAAAATGTGCTATATGACAAATAATAAGAAATCGTTAGTAAAATAATGATATTCTTTATGTAAATACTAAGAAAATGCACAAAATATTATCAGTTACTCTATTTGACAGACCTAATTAATTCTTGATTGTACCCTATTACTACAAAACCTCTTAAAATATAGGAAATATGTCCACTGCCAAGTTCAATAACTTTACTTAACAAAAATTGTAAAATAAAGAAGTGAAAACATAATACATGATTATAAACTTATTAATATAATAAGACGAGAAAATAATATAGAGAAATTTCTGCTGATAGGCAATTAAATAAAAATAAAAATCTAGACCATGATTAATTAATTGAAATTAAACATAGGCACGTTATTGCATTCAAGCTGTATTATGTAATTTAATATAACCTAAGTTAGAAGGAAGAAATAAGTGTTTAGCATCATTATGTTTTAAATAGAATGATGAGTTGCAAATGCATTAATGGCCTACAGCGGTACATAAAATATCAATCTGGGAAAATATAAAACCTACATACTTCACTAATTAAAACAGTGGTAAATTAAACAGTTAAAAAGAAATTTAAAAATAATTATAATTATTTTCTATTGTAAGAATAATAATTTTCTATTGTAAGATATTAAAAAGTTGTGACAAGTTAAAAATAAGTAATATGTGAAGTAATAATTAAAAAAATAAAATAAAGATGGATTTATTCAGTAAAATTAAGTATGGCATCATTCATACCTATCATGTTGTTATTATCACCTTCATAACTAAAACTAGGTATGGTAAAAGCACAATAGAGTTACGCTGACAGATGCATACACTGATTGCCAAAATATGTTAGCAACAAAATAAATTGTTGTAGTAAGAGGAATTTATGTAAAAATACTTAAGAACTATAAAAATTTTAAAATATAAATTGTGACTAAATATATTATACATAACCCATTTTGGTTGCTATTAGTAAAATGAGGTTAATAACGTTGTGCTTTAAACCTTATTATATATAATAATGTACATATAATGTTATGTAATATATATTCAGTAGCAAATTTCTGACCTTAGATGGTAGTTAATAATATTACAAAAAAAAAAACATTAAACGCCCGTTTGAAACTTTGAAATATAAATTGACACTTCTCAACTGGATGGAGAGAAACCAATGAAATGAGACAAAATTAGTGTTTTAGTCCTTCATTGAAAATAAATTACATAGATATTATTCCATATTAAAGTAGTATATGCTTATATTTTTGGGAATGGTAGAATACAATACAAAACTTTGAGCACAACAATATAGTTATAATGAATAGTAAACTTACTACAACTAAATAATACTTATGTCAATTTTACCCAGAGTTGATGAAAATCCTGCTTCTTATATTAACAAGATAGAGAGGGTTCTATTCATTAACTATTGAGGATTCAATACTTTAAATTAAATAAAAATATGGAAATTTAACATACAATCCAAAATTGAGCCAAGTAAACAAAAAACAGTCAGAAGAAGTCTTTTAAGTATATTCAACAAGATCATAAAGCAGTGTCAAAAGCTAAAACTTGATCAAATTAGTAACGAGAAATAATAAAATTATTATATACTTAACAATGGGGTTCTGTAGGCATGACCCAGAAACCATGGCAGTTATATTAGATTGGGGGGACGATTCTTCTTTTATGTATTTCCTCTTAATGTCGATGAGTCAAAAACCATAGGTTTTTTTTTATTTTTTTTTCACATGAGCAGTAAATGTGAATAAATGAATTTTTTGAATAAAATAACAAATTATTGTTAACACTACCTATATAAAGATAATCATACTACTGTGTCATGTTACAGTCAACTCGTAGACATCTCATACGCATCATTGGTTACTATTAGTGAAGTATTTTTTTAAAATTTGGCACTCCAAGTTTCACTCCAAAATTCATACTAAGAATTATAGTGGACACTCCTATGTTAGATACTATAAATTATAAAATAATAAAATAATTAATTCTTTATCGTACCATATTGTAGTAAGTGTAATGAAATTCCTTCCTGGGCTTTTGTGCCCTTTACTTAGGTTGAGTTATAAAAATAGACTTAATAATAAGTTACTTTTAGATTATTAACTACAGAATATTGCAATAAATATTGAGAATACAGAAATTTACAAAAACTAGTAACAAGCTGAGCAGTGATTATTTATAGGTTATAATATACATACATTGTCCTTCAACAAATATTACATTATTCAAAAAGGAGCTCAGATGTATAGTTAAGATATAGATAGAATTTCACTTCAACAGAGTTTGCATGGGAAAAAATAAATGAGAAGGGGTTAAGCCTTTCTTGTGAATATTTTAATAGAAAACAGAACACAAGATAGTGATAAATTTAACCCACTTAGTATTTCTTAAGTAAGTTAGTAAGTTATAAGATGTTAAATTAAAATTTATTATAAATTAAACTGTTTTCTTTTTCAGTCATAATTCTTCCACAGGGCCACTTCTGAACAATCAAGCTGGCCTTATGTGTATGAGGAAATGCTATGAAATAACGATAATTTATTTATGTTATTAATTTAAATTTACTATACAGGCAATATGTTCAATATTTTTTATAAAATAAGGAAAATTGCAAATTTCCATTCATTGGTATTATAAATTCGCAACCCTGTCTTCAAACATCTACAATTGTTAAGAATGTCTAGGACAAGGAAGTAAAGGAGTATAATTAAATGGTTAAACGAACTTACCTTAAGTGAAGTTCAACCATAATTATACGAAGCTCCTTGTCCTAGACGGTACTCCCGGCCCAACCCTCCCAGGGTTAGTGTTGCTCATCTAATTCCTTGCTTTAAACATAATGAAATTGCATTGATGGATGGGTTGATACAGTGTTGCAATATATACTGCTTTAGAATTTTTTTAGCGAGCTTGGATAAATTGTGATGCTGGCATGGAATGCGGCGTACTACAATTGTTAAGAATGTCTAGGACAAGAAGCTTCGTATAATTATGGTTGAACTTCACTTAAGGTGAGTTCGTTTAACCATTTAATAATATTACAAATAAACACAAAATCTGTATGCAATCGGTGAACGCGTCAAGTATACTTTAGTCAAATAGAAAGGTAAACGCCCCAGAGAGTATACAGCTTACAGAGAGAAGCAATAAAGTGTATAATAGTACACGCATATGCACACACGAGGGAGTCAAAAGTATTGGCTTAAAAAAGTCGTAACGGCTGAGAACATCATGCCGTTTTCATTCACATCATACGATTCGGTTTCACCGCTAAGGGGCGCCAATAGATATTTCAGATCGAAATAATCTTTGGTTTTTCAGATATAGGCCCCTTTTCTAATTGTACGTGCGTATGATTTAGCTATATCTTACAAATACTAGTACGCAGTAAACATTACCAAATGTCCTTTCTTTGACGCTGTTAACCGTCACCGTTATGGGTATTTTATGTCTAATACTATCGAGATGTTTACACCGCCATCTATTTGCAGTTATTAGATTTTTTTAGATATTCCCATAGTTGCCTCTAACGAAACCCACACAAAATGAAGGTTTTGATTTCTTTTATACATAATTGCCAAATCATCTAAATTGAAATAATTAAGATGCGGTACTCCACAATAAATAGTAGACTCGCTGAGAGATATCACCAAAACGACAGTAATTTCACAAATCTAAATTGAACCTTTGACATTTCTAATTAAAACAATCAGATCGATTCAATGATTAGATTGAAATGCTGAATGTGGTTGCACAATCTTATAGCAGGTAAAGACAACTTCACTACCTTTATATTCTGATACCCCAAGTAACGATGCTCTTGATTATTAGATTTCATCAGTGATTTAAATAAAAACAAATTAAAAGCACC
>CAJQZP010001243.1:0-29667 GCA_907164705.1 Parnassius apollo
CATATTTTCTGCAACTTTACAAGGCGCAGATTCGGGCGCACATGAAATACTTTTCCCATCTCTTGGATAGTATATAGTAAATGTTTGATAAAAAAATGCGTTTATTAAGTTCCGATGCGCTGTACTTCGAATAAATTGACATGATATGGACTAAAATTGTTATTAAGCTTTTGCATCAAAACCTGAGCATTTATATTTTTCTTGAAGTGATATCTTGTTGACTATAGTACAGACCGATTGACGTCTGTAAACTATTTTTATAATTTTTTGAGTAAACGTTCTCTTATTAAGAGTGTTTTTGTCATATCTTTTGAAATATTGGCCTTACTTTTACAACAATTATTCGTTGATTGTCACTTACTTAAATTAAGTATTAATTTTATCTAAATTCTCTATAAATTATTTTAATAAAGAGGAACAGGAACTTTAAGATTTTTTTTTAAATTGGAGTCGATTTTACGAGTAAGGCCTTTTATGTATAATATACAAAACGACTGCAGGAGACAGTACCAAATTCCTAATGTAACTTTTTTAGAAAAATATAAGCAAGTAAAAATAATAAAAAGAAAGCAAATCTGTAAACAACGCGAATCAATGAATGATTTCAATTATTACGAATGATTACACAAGCGATCCAATAAATTGACCACTCGTCAGATTCACGGTACAGCAGCTATATTGTGAATTTGAACTGACTCCTCTCGTTTTTCTTATTAAAATACCACCTGCTTTGAATGTCTAAGGAATAAATAAAAGGAATAAATCGGCGTTGTAGCGAGCAATGAACTCATTTACCCTTTCAGGAACATGTTAATGTGGGCGAGGTATTTACTTCAATTTTTATTTTTCAACACGTTTTCAGTATTTGTTCTAATATAATAAAAATCTATTCAGTATAATCATCTGAGTTGAATTCTTCTTTTTTTTCGTTTTAGTACGTAAAAGTATTGTGCTAAAAATGGGCGACACTCGCTACAGGATTGCGATCGCAGAATTAGGCGTCTCAAACCATTGACGCTGCTGCGAGAAGTCATAATCATTTTGTAATTTTTCCTAGTCTTCTTTTACTATACCCGTTGGTTAAACGGATTAATGAATTTCATAAAGCTAAACAACAATAAGTTAGATAAGGGGAATAAACTATTTTAATCCCTCTTCTCTCTGAATAAGATACATTCCTTTTTAACAGATATTGAGAAAACAGACAAACATAACTGCAACGTAGATGAGAGATTTTTTTAAACTACAGTCAAATAAAAATTAAAATTGAAAACGTACTGTGAACGCGAATAATGAAGCAATTTCCGTTGCCTATGTTTTGATTGAAGCCTTATTTTTTGGAGGATAATTCGATATCGCTGACCCATTTTAAATTAAAAATGTTAAGGCACCATTTGCAAATTTTATACAGTTATTTGAATATTGAAAATAAAAATTTAATAAATGAAAAGCACTTAACATGGAAAACTTTTTTAGTGGCAGCCTCACCCTGGCAAGCGAAGCGTAGGGCGTCCCCTCACTAGATAGAGTAACGACATATGCAAGAAGTTGATGGATGCAGGTGTCTAAGGTCCATGTTTTGTGGCATTCGTTGTGGAAGATCTATGTTCAGCAGTGGACATGTGAAGGATTGCAACTCAAAAAAAATGTAAAGAAACGGAAATCCTTTTAATAAACCAAAATTTTGTTATAATTATCTATTAAACCTAATAGATTATTATAACAAAATTATATTAAATAATATATAAAATTTTATTAAATAACATCAAGCACTTACGTGTTTATTAACCAATAAACACGTAAGTGCTTGATTTTGAATCTTTTAAGAAAAAAAGAATGTTTGTGAAAACTTGTGTGTCTTACTCTAACACTTTTTCGTTTTTCGTACACAACATAACTATGTTGACGAATCATTCTCAAAGTTATGGTTTTAAGATTTAGGTAAGGCCCTAGCTTTTTGAACATTTTGATCCTCAATCTCTAATAAATAATCTCTCTAATTATCCTCAAAACTAATACTCTTGATAAAAAAAGTCAATGGCTTTTTGCAAGGGAAAATAATATAAAAACAGAGCAAGGCTTAAACAAGTTTTTATTAAGATTTTAGAGAGGAAAAATTTCCTTTGATCTTTATTCAGCCAAGACTTTATTGAGTAAATAATTATTAAAAAAAAGCGTTTGCAGTCAAATATGTACTATAATACAATCATTACCTACGGTTAACAACATAAAAATGTAAACATAAATTTTATTTTGTGCAAACTATTTATTAGAAAATTATAAATGTGGCATGTCACAATGTTTACTTCGAAGGAAAACAATTGAACGGCGTGGTACATAGAGAGTGGATACTAAAAAGTTTTTTAGTTTTAATCATCTACAGAAACTGAATGCAAAATATTTTAAGTAAATCATAAGCTAGCCATGTGGTGGTTTATGGAATTTATGACGTCATTTCACCACGTGCGTGCCATAAGAGGTGACATTGGAAAATGCCAGTAATATCTTATAGCTTCTCAGATGGCGTTATGACATTTTCATTTACTTTGTATATAAAAACAAAGACCGGGGGACGGATAGCAGCGTTATCTTTGCGAGATATCTGGTACTATGATTATCAATCTAATTGCGAAGCGTGGCAATTAATATAAATTCTCACTATAACGGGAGAGATCTGTGTCCGTGGACTTTTGCGAGATGTTGGAGAAGAAGATAAAGGAAATTATTAGTATTAAATACACACATAAAGTATGACAACGTACTGTCTAGCTATCTTTTATGAACTATAACTATCTTAATTAAATCACAATAGTAACTTTTGTGTTCTAAAATTTAATTACATCACCGGCCGAAACAAATGTCGGTTACAGTCGTATCGTAGTATTAATTCTTATTCCTAAAATAGTTTTATCATAATGAAAGAGTTAAGAAATTATTTGTACCTATTTTTAAAGAGCATAATATTCTATTATTTACTATAATCACACATATTTAGGCGGTCAAGTTGTAAATTTTAATATATCTAAACTTTGAGCAAAAAAAATCGATTAAATATAAGAAATGTTCATATTTTGTGGCAGATTGCGCAAAACTATATATGATATCGCTTTCGTATGTATAAAAGGTTGATAGAAAATTCATCATGGATCATTTCGTACCTCCACACTTTTCATGTACTGTGTACAAATTATCTTTAAAACTGAAAAAAATCGCGTTTTGGGGCAATTTCTGGGGCATTCATCCGGGAGGGGGAAAGAGAGTGGATAAAATTTAACTTTGCTGTATAACATACATATGCCGATAGAATAAAAGTACTATATTAATTTTGCCAATTTTTTGCCAAAAACTAAATGAGCGAGGTGCATATCGCGCGGCGCAGACACGTGATATACGTGGATGAAACCGCGGGGCACAGCTATAAAAAATATTTTAAAACAAAAACAAGTATTATAATTTTTGTGTCTCTTTTTCTGTATGTTCCGGATAATCTCCAAAATAGCTGAACCAATTTTGTTAAAACTTTCACTGGCAGATAGCTGATGTTATAAGGAGTAACTTCGTCTTATTTTTATTTTATAAAAAGAATTGGGTTCATTCGCAAAAAAAATCAAATACATGGAATGGAATTAAATCGTAATAAATTTCATGCGATCGAAGTCGCGGGGAACAGCTAGTGTTACATAAAATAAAACTATCAAAATTTTGCGACTAATTCAGCTAGGTAAATATTGATTTCAACAAAACTAGTACATTTTGATGAAAATTGAAACCCTATATTCAACATTCAAATCGCACTCAACGACAGCGCTGTGTAATTACAAAGTATAAAACATCAAATTTGCAGTTTAAATTTACCTAACTATGTACGAGTACTCGTATGTCATAAGGTTTTGGTGACATCTGTTGTTGATTGCGCTCGTGCCGATAAGTAAAATTTCACAAACATGAAATGAATAGTAGCAGCTTTTTTCCCAAATTATGTATTTAACTTTCCGTTACCGTTACCTTTACAGCCTACTCAAGTCGACAGCTCAACATAGGATTTGTTCCATAGATAGCCTCATAGGAGGGATTTGTTCCATAGATAGCCTCATAGGAGGGATTTGTTCCATAGTTGCCACGCTTGGCAAACGTAGTTCTTATTTTCAGTCCTTGTTAGGAACATCCTTCTGCCCATCTCCTGATTAGTTTCCCTCTGTCGTGCGCACGAGATGATATGGGGTAGTGAATATGCTAACATCACCACTATACGTATGTTTCAGTTGGGATTCTTGGATTTTTGCTTCTCATTAATTACAACGTGTGCGACTGAGAATTTAAAACCTTATTATATTGCAAAGTATTATTTTATTTAACATCTATCTTATTTATAAACCAGTTGATCAAATACCAATAAATGTGTTCTTCTAGCCACTACTGAACACAAGCATCGCTAAAAGAACGTACTGGGGAATAACCATCTCGCTTACACAAGACGTAAAATACTAAAACCGGTGACGGGCAGCAGCGTCAAAGACGCTAGATATCCAGTATTCTGTCCGTCAATCCACCTACTAATCGTGAAAGAAGAAAAAAGCCCTCCCAAGTAAAGGAATAATACAATTTTCAATACAATTATTTCTACGTTAAACATCGATTTTTAATCATCGATTTCGTCGCTTGGGTCCGGAAAAATACAGCATGATTTTATTACGTTTTGAAATAATTGCTAACTTCAAGTTTTACTGAAAAAACTTTGCTTAATGAAGACTTGCTTAATGAAACGAATATATATTATAATTTATCCGTTGTTCGTGTCAGATTCAATTGTATTTTATTTTATTGAAAGTATTTAATACATGAGAAATTTAAACAGTCTAGTAATTTAGCAATAATTTGCAAACGAATTCTAAGTCTATCATATAGAAAAACTCCAAGTATAGCTCTCTACATATCTCCCTGAGCAACATTGAGTTCTCTCATAAGAACAGTGAAGAATTACGCCTCAAATCCGTTTGTATACATACGCCGGTTAAAGTGGTAGAGTTTTTTCGGAAACAGGCTTGTTTGAGAATAAACCTCCTTCCAAACAAGATTTCTTATCGAAAGTAATTTACGCTTTTAGCACTAGTTCAAAAAAAAAACTTCTTTCTTTAAAACACCTAGTAAGAACCCAGCGGGACTTTTATTTAAATATAAATTTACAGTATTATATGCAATGACTTCAAAAGGAAGGATAGGCCCATCAAATATTTTACTCATAATTTTTTCATACAAGAAAAAGTAGCGCATCTGTCATAATACAAACGTCTTAACATAACACGACGTAATCAGGGTCGGATTTCGTAATATAATTATCCTAACTGTACCATTATTTCATAGTTTGTAGTATATAGTATTGTAATACCTACTAAGCGCAAATGCCATCATTTAACCTAAAGATCGATTTGTATTATTATTAGGTCCTTATACTTTTTAATATTAACCCTACGATATCGAGAATTTCTGTATTGTACATGAGTATCGCGTTTTTTTTTTAATAAAATTAGAATTAGCTCCCTTTCTGGTCAATCGGTGCTTGATCGATGCATTTATGTTGCATTCTTGATACAATTATAATGACTACGTTTAAAAATTCTATGCTCCGGAAGCAATCGGTTTGAAAGCAGAATTTCAAAATATTTTATGAATCAGATTTTCAGATTCAATTAAGCAGATGTGGTTTCTTTTATACTCTTTTCGTTTTACCATTATTGAATATAAAATATTTTAGGTACCAATATTCAAAATTGAACTTATTCTAAGTTTTTTTATACAAAAATACAACGGAAATAAAAATAAAACCGTCAAAAACGAAACGTATATATAAACTAGACGCGTGACGCCAATATCCCGCCACATGGGAAAAAAGAAACATGAAACGTCAAACGTGATATATTTTTTTTAAAATAGTATAATTTTTATTTTTCATGTACAATATTTTTGAGGGTCTGAATCTAACCTTGGCCTATTATTGGTAACGTACCTAAACTAACCGTAAAATAAAACTTTAAAAAATTGCGTTCATATAATAATTTAATTGTAACAAAATTAATACAGGGTTATTAACCGATGATGCGATATCCCATGTTACTTTTTAATCTTCGTATCGTAATTTTTGCATTCTTTACCACGCAGCTTGACATATTTATGACAGAAAAATCTGTCCTGCGCGCGCACTACTGTAGACTGATTCGCGTTGGCCCTAAACTGTAATTTTAGGGCCAGCGCACTGGTCCGTTTTAGTTGTTCGGTCAGCCCGGTCCTTACGCTAGTAATAGATAAGTCAATGATTATATGTGATTATATATTAAAATATTTGTAGCATTGTAGCGATCTCACAGTTAATTTTTAGGAGTTTATTATAAATAATGTAACCTTTAGTAGTATTAACCCCTATTAAACAAATATTGTCAAAAAAAAAAATCAAAAAACAATTCCATTGATGACAAGCACGTAATATTAACACTATCTCGATGTAAATGAGGTCCAGTGACAAACCGTTTTGTACCGCATGCCAGGGTCCTGAGATACAAGCTGCGCTTAGTTTGGGACCCGCAGCTACCTGTGTTATTTATACTGTCACTTATTGTTAAAATAAAAAAATAAAAAATAAAAATAAATAAATATAATAAATAAATAAATTTTCTACAACCAAAATAAAGAAAGTAAATTGATTTGACCGATTAGATACCGAAAGTAACAATAAGCTGAATAGGATAAATTGAAACAAATACGGTTGATCGAACTATTGTTTTCGCATTCGAAGCAATTTTTTTAATATAAATCGGACAATAGCGGGTAGTATTCACTCCCTAAGGGTTCATTTTTCGACGATTTTTACCTGTTTTCGATACCAATACATGCATTATTTTAAATAAAACGAAATCGCAAAGATTTACTTATAAAGACCAGAAAGATATACCAACGTACGCCACGTATCTAAATAAGTACTTATTTTCACCAACATAATTAACCCCATTGATCCGAAGGCATGAGATATGTCTGTTGCAATATTAGTAGTATGCACGAATGGGCCGGGGAAGGACCACGCTCTCACAGAATGCCAACGTAAAATAATAGCGTAATGCTGCTGTGTTTCTTATGGTGAGTGCAATAAAATAATGTGTGTTGGAGGGCGTTTGAAAATTCCGATTACTGTTATGAGAAAAAACATCCCATACTTATACAGTCCACTCATTATTTTACCAAATTGCTCTTCAATTATGAGCACATAAGGTTAATGCACGCAGGACCACTACTAATGTTGGCCACTATAAGAGAGATGTACTGGCCGATTAGAGGTCGTAATTTGGCCAGATCTTGTTATCGACAATGTGAAAGATGCAATAGAATGAAAGGAAAAACAATCTCTCCAATAATGGGCAACCTACCACACCAACGCATCCTTTCTGGTTTTCCATTTCGGAATATTGGACTAGACTATGCGGGACCAATTCAATCTGTTTCTCGCCATGGCCGTGGTTGTAAAATTGTAAAGGTGTATATAGCTATTTTTATTTGCTTCGCGACTAAGTGAATTCATCTTGATTTAGTGGGTGATTTAACTAGCAATACCTTCATATTAGCTTTGCGCAGATTTATGTCAAGAAGAGGGAAACCTCTTAATATTTATTCGGATAATGGTACCTCCTTTGTAGGCGCATACAATGACATTTCAATATTTATTAAGACGTATTGTAATTCTTTATCTGAGGTAATGGCAATTGAAGGAATTAATTTCCATTTTATACCGCCTTATTCTCCGCATTTTACTGGGCTTGCGGAGGCTGGTGTCAAATGCATTAAATATCATTTAGTTAGAGTGCTGGGCAATTGTAATTTGACTTACGAGGAACTAAATACCACATTAATACAAATTGAGGCTATACTTAACTCCAGACCACTCACACCTTTGTCAACGAATCCTGAAGACTTGCTATCACTAACGCCAGGTCATTTTTTGATTGGACGCCCCTTGACTTCCTTGCCGACACCAGACTATAAAGATCATTCCGTAAGCTCTTTAACCCGATTTCAACGAATAGAACCATTACGTCAACATTTTTGGGCTAGATGGAGCAAAGAATATATATCAGAGCTTCAACTGCGGATGAAATGGCGTTCCTGTAAAGGATCTTTGAAGTTAAATTCACTGGTACTCCTAAAAGAGGAGAATTCACCGCCATTAAAGTGGAAGATGGGTCACATCGTCGCAGTCCATCCAGGCTCGGACGGCGTATCAAGGGTGGCGGATATTAAAACATCGACTGGTATATTTCGCCGATCATTTAGCAAAATTTGTCCGCTTCCTGAACCTGAAGAATCTGGTTGAAATGTAGACTTTCAACGCCGGGGGGGCATGTTGAAGCGCCTGTCAAATTATATTAGCAGTTCTAATGCCAATATTAGTTCATAAGCCGTGTAGGTTTTATATATATATATATATAGCCGTTATGTTTTTAAAACAAAATACAGTTGTATCTGTCATCGTTTGTAAAAAATTAAAAATAAAAAGAGTCGATTGAGCAAATTACTGCATTTTATTATTAAAAGGAGATCATATTCCTATTCAAAGAGATTAAGTATAAATATAGATTGTGACATTCCGTGTTATTTCTAAAAGGTGGCAATTTTTCGGCAGACATTTTATTTGAAGTTAGTTGCAGATGTCTATAGACTGCAATAGCTTCTTAAAACCAGATAGAAGCTAAGTTTGTTTAACATAATTGATGTTTGGTAAAAAAAAAATCAAATTTCAAAAATAGCATACAGAAAAAGCCTACACGAGCAATATTATAGTTAAATAGATTAGTTTAATACCTAAGCACTCAACGGTTGTCATTCAAGCACCGCATCCGAGTATAAACGAGTGTATGTTGACCGATTCACTTTTATGGCGCTATGTCAGCGGGAATGTGATCATTTACAAGTTTATTATGCGCTTTTAAAAAGTTGTTTTATTTGTGTACATGATTTAATAGAACAAAGATGACTATCTTGTGATATCTTCTAACAACATGCTATTTAGTGGCAGGGAAGGAAATCCGCTTCCCCATATCATACCGTGGAAGTCATAAAGTCGACTAAGGAAAACCGAAACAAGAGATGGCCAGTAAATAATAAAAAAACTTCCTTCTGTTAAAATCTCAAATAATTAAAAGCTGCGCGACAACTACAAAAAATTCCTCTGTATGAAGAATCTGTGGCGGGTCTATATTTAGAAGCAAATCTTCGATAGGGCCATTTAAAGAATATGTATAATCCTAATATCGCGATGTTTTTTGTAAAATAACACTTAATTTGTGTCCAGCGACTATGTATTATACAAGAAAAGGAAATAAAAAAAGTATTAATGTATCATACGATACGAGATATACGTATACGAGAACAAACATAGCTTAAACCCTGCGATAGAAAAAATGACAATGATGACAATTTTAATTGCCAGACTACTGACTCGATGGCGAAGGTAAACATTACGAAACTGGAAGTCTGCAAAATATAAAACATATTCTTGGACGTGTCCAAATCCACCTACACGCATCAGGGTAGCGCAGAGGTCTCCTCAAACTTTAAAAGAAATGAGAGAAGATATTTGTACTGCAGCAACGCGAAGGTAGTAAGTTTAATTTTTTTTTAATTTAGAGTTATGTAAGTTTTGTATATGCAGTTATGTAAGTTATGGAAATACAAGCAATAACAAAAAAACATAATGCTAAATCAACACCACATCTGTAATTTCTGTAGTGTTGTAGATTTTCATGCGGAGCGGCTATCAATTATCATACGTCGTCTGTTTATAAAAGAGTGCAGTCCAAATCATCATCATAATCACATATGTTATTGTTTTCATACATCATTAACACAAAACAGTCCACTGTTTGAAAGGAGGCCTCTCCTTACGTTTGATGGACGCACCGTTTAACTACCATCGGTCACATTTTAAATGCAATACTCCGTACAAAGATACCGAAACGGCAGTCAAAGACTGACGATTGCAATACCAGACGTCTCGCACTTCTAACGCTGCCTGCCGTTTGTGTATTTTATGTCTGTCCTAAGGATATGTACATACCACCGACTGTGAAACACATGATTGCCCATTAAATCCTATCGGGACGTATCCTACATCAGCTCGTAACTGTTGACTGATGAATATCGGCCTTCCCGTTAACAGCCGGATTGACGATAATACTGTTATCGTCAATTCGGATGTAAACGGGATGCCGTCATCGTTTAAAATATTTTAAGTCCGAGATGGTTATAGATAGTAACCATGATATTTTTCTGGGATTTCCCAAAAATATCTCTTACTACACCCACGGGCGTATTGAAAGGATAACCAACGTATAGCATACGGGAAGAGGTATCAATTGGCCTTCTTTATATATTATTATATTTGAGAAAGGAAAGGAGTATATAACTGTGACTGTGTATAATTTTTTAATTTATAAAGCATGCGTGAGTGACCCCATGCAATATGAGTGCTAGTGCTGAAACGTCGAGTTAATGATAATATAGTAAAACGTTCAACACTGCTATTCTAAAATTATTTGGCGACTGTCGTAGGTTCGTATCCGTCGTTCGATTACTGTCTTGAATTACTACTAGTAGAAGTATTTTAAGCCTACTTAAACTTAATCTTACATGGCATCGAAATATTACTAATACGCTGTGTTATGTTGTACTCTGAATATTAATAACGTTATAGTTGTCTTATTTTTAATTTTCTCTTAAATCTTCTTATAAATTTACGTTTTACTCCGTATCTTTGCAAAATTTATGGTCATGTGAAATTCCCATAATTTGTGTAACAGATAAGTATTTCTTGGTTATTAGTTTAGATGTTTTACGTTCTTATCGAATAGACCATGACGGAGTGCTATGCAATTATTTTAAATAACTTATAAATGAAAACTGTAATATTACGGAATTTGGTATATGTTGGTTCATATCACTTACAGGTACTTTTTTTACAGGTATATGAATTTTGCTGATTTACAAGTTGACATCTATACTTCTATAAAAAAGAACATACGCATCGAATGCACAGTCCATCTGAGTTTTGTATATGAATGTTTTAACCCATAGACCTACATCTAACCTCACTCACTCTCAAAAGGAACCAAAAATGAAGATGTTTTATCATACCTGAGGACTAACGGAATGTTTTTAATCATGTAAAAGGAGTATCTATAATTAAACTTGCCAAATTAAATACACTGTAGATGAACGGGACAGTTTTTATATAAAATCAGTTTATGAAGATTGTACATTCCTAGAGCTATGATTTAAGGAATTGTTATAGAACTTGGCACCGTTTCAGATCTCATTTATTATTGGTAAATTGTCCTATTGGCAGACAACCCTGATCGTCATTTTCACCGAACTTTGTCCCATTTTCACATTTATGTTTTTGGTGAAATATCATTAATTTTATAAAACTTTTAATCACTTTATTAACCGTTAATAAGTGTGTTAATGATCTTCATTGTTTTATCTTGCATATAAGCTTTACTATAATTAAATGTCAACAAAGTTATAAATAGGAAAAATAAATCACAATTACAATTTTTTATTATTTTACAATCAAAATGCATGCAATGTTATAACTGAGTGCTTATCAGAAATCCTTCATTGTTTGTAATTGAGTAAATGCGCCGTATGTTCCTTTGACTCTCTTTTTTATATATAAAATACTATACTATTCTTATCCCTCAAACCGAATCACAGCAGTTACGTCCACTACAACTTTGCAGCAAATTAAAAATGCAAAATAAGTAAAAGGTTGTAGCACCAACAAGTGCATTGCAGTAAAAGCAAGTTCACTTAATGTGACTTGCTATTAAATAGTGATTCAGGGTATCCCCTAAAAATTTATGAAGATTTTAATGACGAAATCTTAGTTCTATTAGATATTAACATTATTTTTAGTTCTTTGAGGTCGGCTTTTACTTTTAATTAACATTTTAATCTTAAATAAATTTATAGATTTATACAAACACCAAAATGTAGTATACTTATAATAAAATAATTTACATAACGAAACATTGAACTGCATTTTCTGTGTGCAGAACTGGATGTTTTCGTTGCTTAACTTTTATTTTAAAATTTAGCAACACCTACAAGCAGTTTTATAAATATTCGATATTCAATTAATATTTAATATAATCAAAAACAAATACAAAAATAAATAAAATAATATAAATAAAAGCCTTACGAATATTAGACCAATGACGCAACCTAGTCATCTTACATGAAATAAAACATGCAAATAATAAAATAATACGAAAAATAATTACGAATAGTGCCGTGGTTTAAAGGCTTACACCATCCCTTTTTACACCAATAAAATTATTAATAATGCAAATTTAAGTGCAGTTTGACCACAAGTTGGATGAGAAAGGAAAACATCCTGAGAAAACTTGCTCTCCTTTTTCCTTGCTCTTAATCCCGCTTAGAAATGACAAGAGTTATGTGGGACGTACATGTTGTAATGAACAAAATATTCTTTGATAATGGAAAAGTATATTAGAATTTAGAAATTGCGAAAATTAGAAAATGTATTTCCATTTTATCGCAACGCTGCAAGCGTATTACGGTTGCAGCTAAAAGCGAACGCTAAACGAGTAAAGAATCCCTAATTTCTACCTGATAAAAGGAAAATCTTTGATTTTTCCATTTCTCATTTGCAACTATTTTATTTCTAACTTTTTTATATTTATTACAAAATCGACTTTATAGAGCGTTCACGATGTACACCACTATGCGCTTGGGTATATCATCACCGGCTTACTATTACATGTGAACGGTGTCTTTACGTTTCTGCGATTGAAAGAGAGGTGTCGTCGACGCGCTGCGGCGCCGACCGGACCTTGTATAAATTAATCGAGGCCTGGGGAGGCTGAACAGAACAACCAGAGGATAGTGACAGTGCTAGTGTGTGGTGGTGTAGTGGTGGTGAATATACGTCACGTCACGTCACGTCACGCAAAGTGTTCCGGTATATATTACGCAAATCAGTGTTAAGTGTCGATTAGGCTACTCCTTCTATGACTAATCGTTCAATTAAGTTTGAGGTACCTATTGAGTGAATGCGTCGTGCACTATAACACGTGAACTATAGGATAATGTTATTGTTTAATATTATGTTGTAATATTAGGTAACACATTGTCGCATCTCATTAAACATGTATCATCTATCATTTATTTGCACTAGCTATAACTACTAAATCTTTGTTACAATAAAAATCCTTTTGCTTGTTGTCATGATATTATTTAATTATTAGTTAGTTGTTTTCTATTTCTTATTTTAAAGGCAGGATGTACGAGCTACTCGAAAATTTTTATTGTAGTTAAGTAAAATGTAACTCTAAATTGTCAATATTTTACTTTTATAAAATTAGTGTGAATTTAACACAACCTGGGAAATTGGTTGTTATCATTTATTATCAGTATTATTTTAAATTATCATTTTATATACTAAAAATGTAGACATCTCACACGTTCGGTATAGTGTCTAAATGCTGAGAGTTCATAGACTCGAGTTTGACCTCAAATATACGCCAGTCATACGATGTTTTTGGTCCGAGGGACCTCACCTACCGACCGGCTTAGTTGTAAAACGACCGCCCCGTGGTCGTAGGCTAGTTCAGTAAAAGTTCTTATCGAGTAAATAATAAGCCGGATATCTTTGAGTAACGTTACATCAAGGACGTTCGAATGTTGGCGTGGAGAGAAAAGATAGCGTGTTGGACTCTCGGGAGCGATAACGTTGAAGTTAAATCTCTCCGTAAGGTCAATTGAAACGTTTCCATTGCAATTATTGTTAACGTTTGAATTCCAATTAATGTGTTTGCTTTTTAGGTCCCCCGCGATTAATATGCTGGGGCATAAATTTAATAGAGCCGATATATCGACATGTAACAAATGTTTTAACCTTGACTGATATGCCGATGCAATTATTATGGGCGGATGGCCCGTAAGTAATATCATACAAACCGATGCTTCTAGGTTAGTAAGCGGTGGAGTATCTATCGGTGTCGCATCATATTAACGACGTTTGTCGCCATCAAACATAGTGATGATTTTAGACATTTAACCAGGAATAAGTCAAATTTTCTCCATAATTATGTTTTAATTTACACTCACAAACAATTTAAAAAAATGTAAAAGAAATCTAAATATCTAAATGTCACACGGAATTATTATTTATGAATAAAATGTGTATATGCTTATTAAAAATATTTCTTTATAAAATAATATTTGTCTAAAGTACTTATGGAAAAAGGTAAAACTTTAATTATTAATTGTATATAAACTTTCTTTTTAAACATATTTACTAGAATATGTTAAAATAAAACGGTTGTAACGGAATGCCGAGGTATTAGAAAGGATGGTGAAAAGTTTTACTCACCATTCACCAGTTGCCCTCCCTGTTCAGGATTGTCTCCGCTTCCTTGAAAAATTTGTTTTGGTTCGAAGATCGTCTCTTTTTTTTTTCTTCGCGGCGCGGATCTCTGATTCCGACAGATTTCGAATTCTCTAAGGACGTAACACTAACGAAGTGTGACGATCCTACCGCCTGCGCCAGTCAATATTACGGGAACCTTAATTTTTGAAAAATTATTAAAAATCTATTTTAATTATATATATAATTTAAACTTAAATAATTTAAATTTCTTAATTAATACGTCTTGACAGAAGTCGGTGTCAAAACGATCCGGCCGGTCCCATGAGCTCTACCTGATACCTCATGCAACCAAAAGCGCTAAATCTACAGTTACTGAATACTGCCTAATGCTTTTGCTGCCCCCTCTTTGTACAAACTCCAACAACCCTATGAGATTGTGGTTTCATAACTAAGCTTTTGTTGTTAACATTTTCATAACAAATAATCTTTGTTAAATGGCTGAGGATAAATATTGTTTATTTTCCTGGATTTTATTGTAAAAGTTTCAAGAATTAATTACTACTACTAGCTCTCTCTATTCATAGTATTAAGTGAATTAATGTAACCTATATTTTTAAACCACTTATACTTAGTTATATTAATTATCTAGAGACTAGGTATATCATAAATTTTCTTGACATTTTAGTTGCTAATTTAAGTTAAAGAGTATATAAAAATAATGTACAGGGGATCAAAAGTCTAATTCGAGTAGCTTATTAAACTGGCCGCTTGTCAGGTCCAAAGTACAGCAGCTGTCGAGTAGCGTGGCTCTTCTGGTTTGCTAATTAAAATACTTGTCCACTGTGAATGAACCAAGAGTATATAAAGGAAATAAATTAGCGTTGTAGAAATCAACCAGCTCAGTTACTTTTGCATTAGGAACGTGTTGATTAAATGAATATATTTTACTAAACGTATATAAGTTAATCAAAAATATGTTTTTGTCGATTAATAAATTCGTAACAAATAACCCTAAAAAATCCCTAACTACAGCTGTGAACTATTTGTAAATCAAATCATGTTATGATATTAATTATGTAAGATCCAAAATGTTCTTTTCGATAATTTTTATTCCGAGCACGGTAGCACTTACTCACTCAGTAATTGACATATTATTATTTGACTTATGACATAATAAAACGGCGGAACGAATTCTTTTCCGACTTATAGTAGATATTTACCAATGAAATTGTCGTTTTTTTATGAAATAAGTTAACGGATATTCTATATTTTTGTTTCAATTTATCACAGTAATCACCCATGGAATCGGTACATCTTTGCCAACGCGGTGGCGGTTTATTCATTCTTGAAGAAATAACCTGGACATTTTGTACTGCCTCTCGAGTATTGAAATATTTTCCCGCCAAAAAGTTTTTTACATTCTGGATAAGGGGAAGTCTCTAGGTGCAAGGTGTGGTATGTACGATGGATGACAGTGAGCTTTCCACCACAGCTCTCGCAACTTGGAGACCGTCTGTTGTGCAGTATGAGGTCAGGCCTAGTCATGCAGGAGGAGCGGGGACACCGATTGACCAAAGCTGGTTGGAGAAGTACGAGCCTCTTTATGATTGTGTTCACTTCTTTTCAGTACACATCTGCAGTAATGCTCATCCCGTTTGGTAGAATCTGTGATGTATCACACTGCTGCTGGACTACCAAACACTGACCATCACTTTTCTGGAGGTACCTTTTCGTTTAGGGCATTGTATAGGTGCTGAACCGGGGTCTAACCAACTTGCTGGTCGCTTTCAATTTTTAAAAAGTATTACTATTGGGAATTTTAGTTATTATAGTACAACTTAAAAGAATATGGTTTTGAGTTTTTCTAAATAGTATTGGAGTAACGAAGGAACACAATAGTGTGCAGGAATAGATAGGATAGTAGTAGTACCTATCCAGATGTAATTCTAGACAGAAAGCTAAAAATTTGACACCTATATAACATTGTATGGTTGCATGTCACCTACACCTACTTTTTTTGAGATTAATTATAGGGAAAGAAAATTTTTACTACCACAACATTTCAAAACTAAACAAACAAACAAGATATTATTCTTAATTTTTGCTGCACCGGTGATAAGACTTCAAATCAGCTCCATGGCTTGCACAGGATAGCATATTGTTCTATGTACTAAGTAAACTTGTTCTAAAACTTGTTTAAGGTATTGTTTAAGGGGTTAGCTTTTTCAGGTCACAGAGGGATGTAATACATTATCGTTAAAACGCTAACAAGAATTTATGATGCCGTTAAGTGTGAAATTTCGATCCTCTACCAATTTTTCATTCAATGAATTGTATTTGAAAAGAAAACGACTTCCATTTTAGTGGCTTTCTTAATTAAAATTAAATAGAAATATTTTTTATTTACAGTCTATCAACATTACATTGCTGAACATGCTTCATTATAAAAATCTATATTAAAATGGTAATACTTCGCATAAACTAACTTTTTTTTTAAACTAACATAATCAACTGGCGTTCCTTACCAAGTTTCAGACATCACCATAACTATTATAAGCATTACAGCCGGTCACAAGTCTACTATTAATCGTAGAATTTGACGGCTCCGTGGCACAGTGGCTTAGCAATGAGTTACAGCGCTAAGGGCCGCGGGTTCGAATCCCGCACGGAACAACTATTTGTATGGCCTACAAGTAATTGTTCCAGGTCAACATGTTTGTCCTTGTGAAATTTATGTTTGTAAACTGCCCCCATGATACAGGAAAAAATCCTAGTGTAGAGGTAACGTTTAAAAAAAACTATTAATCATAGTCTACCCTAATAGATTGACACAATGTGTGTTTCATCGCCACTTGCATTCACTTTTAGACATCTCATCAGGTTCTCCCCCCATCCAATGAGGAGCAAAAACTTCTATAATCCATTTGTTGTAAATAATTTCTCAAGATATACGATCAGGTCGTGCTGTATTGCTGAAGTGGTTCAACTTATTAATTTCTTTTAAATATAAAAATGAAGTGACGAATGAACTTGTTCACCTTAAATAGTAAGTGGTTGCCAAAGTTCATGAAAAACCTCTGATGATCAATATGGATTGGCTCACAATGCGTAATTATAATTGTTCTATATACCTTTTAGACCGGAACACATCTGTACATGCAACTTGGCGACAGAAATAGGTAAGAAGGTGATACATACCCAGACGAATAATAACAATTAAATTTTCTTTTATTTCTCATTATTCTTCTACTACCCGCAAAGTTGCACTGCTGCACATGGGTCTCACCTATTGTAGGAACGCATAAAGTACACAACCTCGGCAAAACTGAGCGATTACACCGCCATATATCGGTAGTTATGAGGACTTTTTTGGAATTTTCGATGGTGAAATGATATAAGGTGATGGATGTTTTTTACTTCCCCTATACGCTAACTTTCCGAATCATAATATATTTTTAGCCGAAGTACTTATATAAGATGCATTTATAATAAAGTTTCATCAAGTTACGACGGTAGAATATTTTATATTTAAATAGAAATAAATATGTATTTGAAGTTCGAAATATCTAAATGTATTCCATAATTGAAATAGTATACGATTAGGTTGAATCGCAATTATTTTTTTGTTCTTTAAATATGTTTTCTTGACAATTTTTCATTAAATGAAATGTTATCCAATTATTGTTTTGAAAGGATCCATCACAGGCTGGGCGTTAGCACTGAATTTTAGAATATGCAAGGAATCCGGCTTCAAAAAAATTTGGAGCGTTTTTAAGTGATATTTCATGCTATGTGCCTTACGAAATAAGAATTAGATGAAACTCTAAAACAACAAATGATATGAAACATTTGTTAAAACTGGTAAAAACCAATAAAACCAGTCACAAACACTGGCACAAAGTTGCCAGCCTTTCCGTTTTTTACAGGATGCATTTCGCAGAGTGTACCAAGGTATTGCATAACTTTATTCCTCCCTATCCCTTCCATCATCAGACAATCAGATACTCGGCTACCACTCCTTGGTTATTGGCCACTTAACACGCATTCGAACGAAACGGTTTGCTTCAGTTTTCGAGATGCGTACAGCAAAGGAGTGGAATAAGTTTCCAGCATTTGTCTTTCCATCCGATTACTATGTGGGTGTCTTCAAGTCAAGAGTGGGTTTTTGTAAGAAAGTATCTTTTACCATCTAAGGCTAAATCATCACTTACCATCAGGTGGGATATTGTTCAAGCACTTGCTTAGAGTAGTTAAAAAAATGGTTCGGAAATGTGTTTTTACACTTATTAAAAAATATTAATCAGGCGGCCAGTCTCAACAGAGACTAGCCATCTGACAGGATGCAAGCACATGTGCTCAGTCTGATATAAAGGCAATGTAAAAAAAAACCTTTTCAACCCTTTCAACGACCTCTTGCTTTAAAGATTCGCGAAGATCTTAAAATAAAACTTTGCTTGTTCATACATTTTTAAAATCACATTTGTGTCATTTATTTTTTCTTTTAAATAAAATATAAACTTAAATTTAAGCTTATTAAATTTCTGTAATATTAATATGCTTAGTACGCTTTTCAATTTTTCACTATAAGGGGATGGTAAAATAGAAGGTATTTTAAAAATAAACTATCCAGTTAAAATTGAAAATCAAAATTAGCATTTGTACTAAAATTCTATAGTATGTTTTATAGTTTTTAATGCAATAAAACATACTCCAACGGATATTTACAAAAATGTTTGGACACGCGCTGCATACTGGTGCCGATTGTCGGATCTTGGTGTATTTGTGTGCATGTATTAACTTTTGAGGCCTAGGGTACTTTTCACATTTTCAGTGTAATGTACTTCCATATTTTTTTAACGTAACGTGAATCATCTGAATAAAACCAATAGAAATAATTTTGTAATTTCAATCAACTCCTGCGTGTAACGTGCGTCATAGCTTTGGAAATTATTGCATGCCTTAAGCGCAAGCACGTACTACTAACGCCTAAAAATCAAGAATCCAACGTTTTGTCGCATGAAATCGTATATAACAATTATATTGAACATATAATTGTTATAAAAATCATATTTTCAGAAAGGTAAATGATTGTTAAACTTATTTTTTTAATCGATTAATTGCTATCTTTACATCAAAAATGTGGTTTCAGTGGCTTATGGTGCAGATTTATCAAGTCTGCATGGAGGGGTAAACACGATAAGTTTTGAAAATATAAATTGTACAACTTAATTTATTTTTTAATTTCTTCATCATCATGCGGGAAGCCATGAAATGTAAATAGCTTTTCAATTTTATTTTGTTTAGTTATAATAAATTTTTTTCGGCAGAGAAAATCCGAAATTTTCGGTGTTTGCGCAGCCTTGTAATAAAATAGTTTACTAAATACAGATACACTTTGACTCACTGCGGGCTAGGTCACGCTATTGTATCTTCTAAGAAATTTCATTGTTGGTTAAACTACCGCCACCTAGACAGAGAAACCTATAGACAAATTGGCACCTTCTTTCGCATTCGGACACGAAAAAGATAGATTTATGCAAACGTCGTGCATAGAAATGAGACAGAGCGGTGTAATTGTTTGTTCCTTTCTCCGTGCCGGTTTTTTTGTTTAGCAAACTACACTTTGCCAAACAACTTTGACAGTTCGTAGGCGTTAGGCGTTTACAAGTTTGTTGAAGTGAGAAAAAAGTGTTTTGTGAGCTTAAGATTGGTAAATCTTGTTTATTTCAGTTCTCAGAACAATTAAAAGTTTTATCTAAATATATTTAAAAGTCGTAAACATTATAATATAACCTAAAACTACGTTATCGCCGTTTCTCACTCTAAGCCACGCTAATCATTAGCCTATAGTTTTCTCAGTCTCCGTACCGCCATCTAGTCATTGATTTATGAAACACTTAATACTTTTTAATTTATAGCTGCTCTGGAATCTTGCATTTTTAGCTACTTTATGGTAATCGAATCAAGATAGTGTGGCCACCACAAAAAATTAAGTATTATTAATAATAATTCTAATGATAGTTATAAAGGAAATACTAAAAAAGAAATTATATTCTATTAAGCAAGTTATTGTTATATGTTATTTTATTTATTAACTACATTAAAAATATCACCATCATCATCATTACAGCCCTTCGCAAGTCTACTGCTGAAAGACGTGAACAAAAGACATATCCGTGTTACTAAATTAATTAATTTTGTCTTCCAAAATAATAAATAATAAAAAATCCCTTCATTGTTCTAAATTCAAGTTAGTTTATATTTGCTACATACATGAGGTTTATATTATAAGGAGTAATAGTTTAAAATTTGTTTCATTAGGCAACACTGAATCATGTTGAAAAAATATTTAAGAAATATGTCCGCAGAATTGTGCATGTACTTATTTCTTGTTATTTCGTATTTTTGAGTGTTTTATCGCAATTGCTTTTGAATAGCACAAAATAGAGGGCTTAAGAATGTGCTTCAAGGTATATTTTGTAATAGGTGGAGTGACAAATATAATAAAAGGCTTATAAAATAATATGTTTAATTCAACCCTGTAATTTTTATGATGGTTTGTAGCATTGAGTTATACAAAACTAGAGGAGCAAACAACATTACCGCGCGTTGAAAAATAGTAGCTTTGAAATTACTAAACATTTTAAATAAAAATATATCTGTCTCACTTACACAAGTTGCAAAAACAATACCGTCACTAAGATTAGATAAGGATAGACACACCAAACATACAATGGCGGATTAGTGTGGCTTACTATATGAAATTTGACCCAAAATACGCAATAACTTACGATTTTCTACGATTTTCTTATCAGGTGAATAGAAGTTAGCATAATTGAGTGAAATAAACCACATTTTTTATAAGTATGTAGCAGCCAGATTAATGAAACCTAAACGGGAATAAATAATATATACTCCGCTGCTACCATAACGCGGAAGGCGAGAATAAATAAAAAAAACATTTTATTTCCTAATTATTCTTGGCTACTGAGATACTGCGGACTGTATATAGATAATTTGACGTTCTTATAAAGAAACAAGAAGCAGCCGCAAATATCATTCAGCGCTACACCGACTTCACACGCCGCTATCGTCACGTATCCGTCGACCAATGGTGAGCCGTTTCTTCTACGCCGCAGTTCGTTTCCTCTTGCTGTTCCGGAAGCTGTATTCCACAGCGCCGCCGCCCGCCGACTACGCGTGCGCACCGATCTGCATGTCTTATATAGCCCGGTCCAGCGACGTAGCTTCGTGAACAACAAACAAGTCTCACGCCGGGAAACGAAACGTAGATAATTGTATATTTTAAATAGTTTTCATTGGTCATAAAATAAGCAATATAATTGGCTAGGCAAAATATTAATTGTTACCATTGGCTCAAATCAATAGTGAGCCAGCCATATAAATATAGGCAAGGTTGATGCAAAAGATATTCCATTCCGAATCCCATTCGACAGTACATTCTAAATTCATACTCCGCTTTGCTTATAAACAGTAGTTTCATTTCTCCACCTTAAAGAAAACCACTCGGAGTCTGTTAATAGTGGGCGCGACAGTTCGTCTCCACTATTACAAGTATTTTTATTGTACTAATAAATAAAACCATATAAAATAGACAATAAAATATAATTAATATAAAATATAAAACTTATATAAAAATAAAATTATAATCAAAATATAAAATAGGTGGTTGGGCGGCGGGCCTAGGGGTTCCCGAGTTCGATTCCCAGGTCGAGCCTTGACCCTATTGTGCGAGATGTTATATTAGGTGGACTGTATACGCGGTTGGCTTCTTATGCCTCAACAAGATGGCGGACGTGGCACGCTGCAACCTTGGCCAATGCAATCGCTCTTCCAAATCTATTGCTTGCCAAGGTTAGGATGGAATTCTAATTAAGCACATTTGAAGAAACAAAATTGGGCGGATTAACTAACAAACAAAATGCTCAAGTAGGAGCAAAATTACAGGAAACACACTTACCGCGGTGTGATTCTGATACGGCGGACGACGCTTCCGTTGCGGTGATGCGACGTGAGGGTTCTTCTGGGGCACCCCAGAGATGCGTTCCAGGTTAGCGGTACGAAAGAAGAGAGCGGTGCGCGACGATATCTCACACTATGTGAGGCGATTACTTCTGGGACGCGACTGCCCTAGGTGGTGCGGTTCAGACTAGCGGCGCGTGACAAGTGGCCGCTCGAGGGCAGCGCGCGAACCTATATTGCCTCGGCTTTCCCGCCAAAGTACCTCGGTCGGGCGCGCGTCTCAATGGTCGAAAGAATCGCGTCACCTTCTAGACTCCCCCCTTTCCCCTTTCAGTGTGTACGGAAGAGACATGAGGTCAAAGGAAGGACAAACACTTGGTAAATATACCATCGAACAAAATTAAAATAACAATCACCCCCCCCCCGGCTTGAAGGGTCCCCTTCAAAATAACTAACGCTAAGATTAAACCTAATTTTCGACTGCAGTTTCTAATCTAGAAAGCTAATTCAAACTATTGAATGGGCAAAGTGCACAAACGGACAACAGGGCACATGTAAGACCCAGTCGTGGTTCTAACGCGAGCTAGTTACCCCGTCGGAACCGGGAAAAACTTCTTTGACGATCCCTAATGGCCAATGAAGAGGCGGCGTATTCTCCTTGGTGAGCACAACCACAGTTCCGACAGTTAAAAGTTCAGTTGTTGTGTTCCATTTTTTCCGAGACTGCAACGTATGCAAGTATGCCATCTTCCATCGTTTCCGAAACGACTGCACCAACCGGTCCAATAATCTATGATGTGCAGAAATACTAAGTTTGTTCTCTTCCATGTCTATCGCGGGCAGATATTTCAAAGGCGTTAAATTCAAAAAATTCGCTGGAGATAGAGCCAGTGGCTCCGAGCGGTCACTCGACAACGTACGACAAAGGGGGCGACTATTCATGACACATTTAATTTGAGCGAGCACACTACTTAACTCTTCGAAGGACAAAATTTCATCTCCTATTACTCGGTATAAATGGCTCTTTAGACTCTTAATATTAGTCTACCAATTTCCCCCAAAATGGCTCGCGGCCGGGAAGTTCAGAGACCACTCGGATCGGACAGAGCTCGGTCTGCCAGGTTTTGCTCTGTGACAGTTAAAGATGGCTCCACCTCAGCAAAAAGACGATGCATCCTAACCCGATACGCCAAACCTCCAACTTCTCCCCCTTTCACTCTAAAATACGCCCGCAATGCGTTAGTATTCATTTCGATTGTCCATCGCATGCGGCGTACTCCACCAGTGGCGGGTGCCGATTGCTGGGCCCGCGAATACCCTGCTGACACCAAGCCAGCTGGTGGGGATGGAGGATGCGAGGGGCTGATGGGTGGTCGTGCAACACCTCTCGCACGGCTGGCGGTTCCCATGCTGTCGCGTACAGCAACAGCTCCAGACGCGCCCTGGCGATTTCCAGGCAGCGGCCCTTTGCGCGTTCTTCCGTGTCCCATCATCCATAGTGGTGGGAGTCATTTAACGGGAGACGCCCAGACCCGGCGCCGTTTCGTGGTGGGGCCATGTGCACAAGCAGGCCTTTGCACCATCAATTTTTGCCGAGGCAGGGCACTAACACCTCGAAATCGTATATAACAATTATATTGAACATATAATTGTTATAAAAATCATATTTTCAGAAAGGTAAATGATTGTTAAACTTATTTTTTTAATTGATTAATGCTACCTTTACATCAAAAATGTGGTTTCAGTGGCTTATGGTGCAGATTTATCAAGTCTGCATGGAGGGGTTGTGGCGGCGCTGTCGTCGCGCTACAAGCGAAATACACCGAAGCCTAAATCACGCTATCAACATTCCGAATCATAAACAGTATATATAGAACATCTCCGAACTATCACACGGAGTGTTGGCCGCTCCCCGGGCAGAACACCTTGCCCGGCGGGAGATCTCCCCTTTTCCCACCACTGCCACTGTGGTGACCATCCGACGTGATCTGAACACGCAACCAAACAACCTTCGGAAACTTCAAGCTTCATCATCGTCATAGAATACCCCACCCATTCGCTCCCGAGCAGATATCGTCTGCAGTCTTCATATCCTGCAAGCCATCTAGCTTCACAAGGTTCATCGCAGCACTGGAATAATAATGCTTCCTGTTCCTTCAAGCTACTCTCTGTGCCGTACAGTGTTTGGCACGGCTCTGAGCCTTACTGCTCGCCTCTGCTTCACGGCACTCTCGCAGATTACTTGCCTCCTTCTCGACTCACCACAGACTACAAGGCAATCTCGTGGGACTTGCACATTCATCGACAACGGGACTGCACTATCGACCTCCAGTCTGAGCAGGGGGGTGATGTGGCGGCGCTGTCGTCGCGCCACAAGCGAAATACACCGAAGCCTAAATGACGCTATCAACATTCCGAATCATAAACAGTATATATAGAACATCTCCGAACTATCACACGGAGTGTTGGCCGCTCCCCGGGCAGAACACCTTGCCCGGCGGGAGATCTCCCCTTTTCCTACCACGGCTACAGGGTAAACACGATAAGTTTTGAAAATATAAATTGTTCAACTTAATTTATTTTTTAATTTCTTCATCATCATGCGGAAAGCCATGGAATGTAAATAGCTTTTTAATTTTATTTTGTTTAGTTATAATTAATTTTTTTCGGAAGAGAAAATCCGAAATTTTCAGTGTTTGCGCAGCCTTGTAATAAAATAGTTTACTAAATACAGATACACTTTGACTCACGCTAGTCTAGGTCACGCTTCTTGTCTCGCTTCAATGTTCTAAGAAATTTCATTGTTGGTTAAACTACCGCAACCTAGACAGAGAAACCTATAGACAAATTGGCGCCTTCTTTCGCATTCGGACACGAAAAAGATAGATTTATGCAAACGTCGTGCATAGAAATGAGACAGAGCGAAGTGATTGTTTGTTCCTTTCTCCGTGCCGGTTTTTTTTTTTGTTTAGCAAACTACACTTTGCCAAACAACTTTGACAGTTCGTAGGCGTTAGGCATTTACAAGTTTGTTTAAGTGAGAAAAAAAGTGTTTTGTGAGCTTAAGATTGGTGAATCTTGTTTAAAAATTGTAATCATTACTTGTAGACTCGCTGATATTTTGACTTCATGTACTTCTTTTAGAAATTCATGTTTTATTTTTTGTGTTATTTGACTCTTGTATTTAATTAAAACAACACTAAAATTTTCTTTAATTTTTAGCGTTGTATTTGCTAAATAGTATGTTCTTGAGGGGTGGATTAAATGGTCAGTTCGAACTTGATTTATTTATTTTATCTTTGATTTAATATATATATATATATATATATATATATATATATGCGTAAAATGACTACATCCTGGGTGAGTCATATACATTAAAAGGAAAAATGTTTCAGACCAAAGAAGGCGCACTGGCCAAATTATTGGCACTTTTAAAAGTTTGAGTTTTAAAAGTTAAAAATGGAGCTGTTTCAAGAAGTTGGGTCAAAGTAAATTTCACGTGATTTAGAGGTATAGAAATGTATACATGCTTAAGGTTGATATTTAAAATTAAAAAAAATGATAAAAGGACTTTTATTCCACTTGATGGTAAATAGCTACTGCAGTCACAGCATCTTTAGACAAATAATGCTACATATCCATTGTCACCTTGTAATACTAAGGAGAAATTTCTCACAACCGGTAATTATACTGGATCATTGTATATCTTTGAGAAGATAGCATTGCACGCAATGTTATTTGACAGCAGTAATAAGCAAGATTGTTGTACTTACTCAGACGTACTCCTAGATATGTTGAGAGAACGAAGAGTGAATTTAGTGAATATTTGAAAAGATTAATACTATTGATGTAGATTAAAAATATAAATAATATGTGGTAAATATTATGTTTACCGCAAATAAGTGACTCATGAGGTATAATAACAATAATAAAGCTGTTATTTGCCATAGTACAGTGTAGCAAATAGCCTATAGAGGTTGGTTACATATCTGAAAGATGAAATATAGTTCTTGATGATAATCTAACTTCAATAGTAAAGTAAAGTAAAGTTACAGCCTATATACGTCCCACTGCTGGGCTCAGGCCTCCCCCTCATTTCTGAGAGGGTTTAGGGCAAGGAAGTGTCCGCCGCGCTGCCCAAATGCGTGTTGACGAACTTCACATGTCTTCGAAATATTTTTTTTTCTTATTCCTCAGACATGCAGGTTTCCTCACGATGTTTTCCTTCACCGCCGAGCACGTGGTAAATCAGCACTTAAAATTGCAATTAACAGTTTCATTGGTGCCGGTGGGGATCGAACCAGGGTTACTCGCGTTCTGTTATATTTACAGCGAGCTAACTTCAATAAGATGTTCAATATACTAGCTACTTTGTCAATACTTAATGCAATAAAAATATTACGCATTCTACAAGTACTTGTAGGACTACGCTTTCACAGAATAAATCCTTGAGTATAGAGTGTAAAACAATAGCTTAATGCTTGCTAATACCGTTACAGCCTTTCACAAGTCCAGAGCGGATCATACCCCTCCCATAGCTTGCCTTATAGGGCAATGAGGATATTTTCCAGAGTTGTCAGGCTTGGAAAGCGAGTTGGCAACCACAGTTTTTTTATTCAGCAGTTATGCAGGAAGATGCTGCTGCCAATCTCCTGGTTAAGTTTCCCTCGGCTTGTACGAGAAGATAGGGGTAGTGGATATTCTTACACCGCCACTACACGGAACACAAACAGAAACGGAAACTTTTTATTCAATATAGATTATAAACAATACTTATTGAAAGTCACTTTTTTCATTTACCGCTGATTCGCAAAAAAAACTTCTGTCCTGGGAAGAACCAGCAAGAAACCCAGCGGGACAATTTTTTTTTTCAAATAATAGCTTACAAAAGTTATTCTTTAGTACTATAAAAACATTTACTGCGAAGTGAATACTTGCGAGTGTTTGTAATTTGTTGCCGTGACCGCCTGTAAGAACAGCAGTGTATGGTTCATAGAGTGGTTTTAAATATAATACCATTCGATATGAAGTATGCTAAGAAATTCAAAAGCATAACAAGATGTTGTAAACGGTTATTTGCAAAGCCATTTAACATGTTATAAATATTAATGTTCAATAGCCTATTTATTTCAATAAAATACTGGTATGATTAGTTAAGACAAATTTGAATTACTAGCAAGAACAAAACCTGCAAATTTATTTAACGTTTTTGTTTAATGTGTGGAAGAATTCATCCTTGAATTTTTTTATTCCACTCAAACCCTTTATTAGGGTTATTTTAAATAAACTGCTTAATGAGTTAACGAGGGTGCGCTCTATTTACGGCGTCGGCACTTTATTTGGTTCTATTTTACACTAAGGGTATTTTATTCTTAAAAAGCGTTAATATTTATATTTCCGTCAATTCTAGCTCGTATCCGAGGTAACTCAGGGTCAGTCGTCGTAAATATGGCTGTAATAAAATAGTTTATTTTTAAGTTCTGATTTATCATGTGCTGGGAGGAGAAGGAAAAGATCGTGAGAAAACTGGCATGTGAGAATAATTTAACAAAAATATACATTTCTAAAACACATGAAAAGCGCCAATACGTGCAGTCCAATTAGTGTAGCGAACTGGACATTTCCTTGCACTAAAATCTTCTAACGCTGTCGTGTTTCTTATGGTGAGGGTAGAGAACCTTTTTTTATCTTACTTGCAGGTGACAACGCATCTGAATTCTGCATATTGATGTTTATGGTCCGCAGAATCCAATTACCGTTGGTGGACTGTATGCTAGTATGATCATCCATATTTTATAAAAATCACACTTTGTTTTTAATAATAATAGGTGAGATTTTCTATAGCTTCCACACTTGGTGAGTTCGTAACTGCAGTTTTTAACAATTTTGAATATTTTCAGGAAGGTGCTGTCGCCTTTCACGACACCCACGAAATGATATGGTTTAGTGGATACCGCCACTACACAGTGAAAATAATCTCTTCTCTCTTAAAATTATGATAAAAAATATAGTAGAACATTTATTATAGTACCAGTAATGGTTTTGGAATAAATAGTGATATAAAATCTCATCAGCACTCTTGCACATAACCATCATAGATACATTACCATCACCAATACGATTTTTATACGTAGTCACTACTACGCAACATAGATTCTGCGTGGCTGAACACGACTGGAGAAGGGTAAAGCTATCACTGAATTTCAGCGTCAAATAGCGGCTTAGAGTTGCTGTGTTTCGTATTCGATCTTAGTGCCCGGGGCTACAACGCTAAATTAGTTATGTATTAATATGCTGTAAATAATTATATTTGTTACGAAAGTACTAGAGTGTTTTTTAAATTACTAAGGTTTCGTTAGGAAGTCTTATTCTTCTTTAATACTTTGTCAAATTTTTCTTTAAGAGACCTGACTTTCAGAAATTGAAAAGTTTATTACGTCCTCCAGCTTGTTGACAAGTTTAAGAGGTTTTTCGAATCATTTTTAGCAACACATACAACTTTTAACGTAATTTTTTTCGTTTATTCCAAGTAACTTTATATCTTTCAATAATATTTTGATATGAAGGTTAAATTATTACTAACTTAATGCCCACACGTTGGTTTAAAGGATTTGATTTATTGTAACACACTTATCCAGTGAATCAATACTGTGAAATATTATAACGCAACAAATTGATCCCAAGGTACAAACCTGGTTTAGTTTGGGAACCAATTATTTATTTATTTATTTAGAATTACCAAGTACATATAAAAAATTGCAGCTACAATTTGTTATAACACTATATATATGTACTTAAATTATAGGTGAAGGGCAATTATTTTATTTAAAAACAAAACTAAAAATTTGTTGTGATTGATTTAAATTTTGCTGAAGGGAAAGGCAAATACAAAATTAAAAAAAAGTTTTTAACTAAAAAATAGATAAAGTCATATTTAATATGGTTATTTAATTTATTATCATTTAGAGTGAATGTTTGTATCTAATTACTTCTTATGCTTTTCAACATTCACTTGAAATCGACTAACACTGTCTGAAAACAATATGTATATCTATGCTTGTCTTTTTAAAAGTCGGTTATATTTGAATACAACAAGTGAGCCAACCCCTAATTGTTCCTTCTTCTTGGCTCAAATGACTAGGATCTATGCCCCACGCATACGTGTGCAGTCGACTCAATGGTCTGGGGATTATTATTACAACTAGTGAATGTAACTGAGAGCTGTCAATGGCACCATTAAGAAGCTT
>CAJQZP010001244.1:0-71088 GCA_907164705.1 Parnassius apollo
GGCTTTTACGTTTTGATACCAACTTACATACATATACATAAACACTCACGCCTGTAACCCAGAGGGGTAGGCAGAGACTACAGACTTCCATTTGGCACGATCCTGAAACACCTCTCTCGCCTCCTTCACATCTATATACCTACGCATACATGCTTGTCGGTTAAGGGTACTCGTAATTTGAACCGTTTTCAATAAATCGCCAATTTGGTCGATAAATTTTCGCCTGGGACGTCCCTCCCTTTCCGACTCTGCCATTCACTTCTGCAACACAAATTTTCTTTGACACTCTTTCCTCATTCATTCTTTCCACATAACCAAACCACCGAAGCACTCCTTTCTTAATCCTGGTCACAAAATCATCTTGCAAACCACACTCTTCTCTTATCACACAATTTCTCACCCTGTCATTCGATGCAGCCCTAACATACTCCTTAACGACCGCATTTCTACTGCATTTATTCTACTCTCGTGCTTCTTCTGCCGCACCCAACTTTCACTACCATACGTTAAAGTAGGGACCAACACAGCATTGTGAATTGCCATACGTGCCTTTTTTGACACATTTTGACACTTCACAATAGAGTGTAGGGCCCAATTTACTCTATTCCCCGCCTTCTTCGTTCTATATCCTTATCATATCTCCCATCGCTTCTAAATACGCAACCCAAATATACAAACTCATCTACTTGCTCGATCAACTCTCCTTCTATTCTTATTTCACATATCGTCTTACTTTCTTCTCTTTCAAAAACCATAACTTTCGTCTTACTTGCGTTCACTTCCATACCCCCTTTTAATGATCTGTTCATAAATGTAACCATCATTTGCAACTCGGCCGCCGACGACGCAAGAATAACTTGATCATCGGCGTACAAAAGGCATTTGACGGTTAACTCACCCATTCTTAATCCGCATTCTTCAACTTTCAAATTTTGCAAACAACTGTCCATAAATAGGTTGAACAGCCACGGGGAAGCCACACAGCCCTGTCTGACACCTTTATGGATGCCAAACCAGTCCGAGTAGACCCCGTTGATCCTAACACAAGCACTAGAGTCCCCATAAATAGATTCAAATGCCTGTATCAAGCCAGCGCTCAACCCAAATGAGTTTAGTGTTTGCCATATCACATTCCTATCCACTCTGTCATAAGCCTTTTCCAAGTCCATGAACGCACAAAAAACCTTTTGGTTTTTGGCCAAAAACTTCTCCGCGATCATGCGCATGGAAAAGACTTGATTTGTACATCCCATTCCCTTTCTAAATCCCGCTTGCACATCCCAATTTTTTTTCCATCAGTTTCTTTCATGACCCTTTCAACTAGTGTCTTAGCATACAGTTTTCCCACAATGCTAATATATAATAGTACCCGGTTGACCGTGACCGATTTGGATACAAATCCTCAATCTACCTACTTAATGGTAGAACCACGCTGTAGCTATAATATGTTTGTAGCATGAATGACTGCTCGACCGGGGAAAAACCACGTTCTCACAGAATACCAGTGTAAAATAGCAGTTTAATACTGCTGTGTTTCGTATGGTGAGTGTAGAGATCCGGAGACCCTTTTTTCTGGAAACGAGGCATTCGATCCTAGTCTTCAGAGGTGACAAGGCATCTAAATTTTGATTCTAAATCGAGGATAAATGTAGATGTCCGTGGACCACAGCATCCACTAACCATCAGGTGGACTGTCTGTTCGATTGTCACCCTTGTTCTATAAAAAATAACGGTTAGTAAAGCACTACAGAGTAACGAAAAGCAATATAGAATATTTACTTTATCACAAAAACGATGTTTATTTGCCTATATGTAACGTCCAACACCTCTCCTGGTGTACCTATACACCAGGAGAGGTGTTGGCCGTCGACGGATTGTTGGACAATTTGTCGCTCCTGTTTTGTTGCTTGAATCATGGTTTGTAGAAGATTTTGATTCGTAAAAGTGATGCGATTTTGAAAATTGTCTGCGCGTCTGAACTATTAGAGAAAACGACGGAGCAAGCGGAAAAAAATACAAAAACGTAGATTACGAAAGAAATGATGAAGGTCTAGAACCCAAAGCCGTAAAGCCAGTTAAATAAAAAAAAATTGTAACACTAGTTCATAATCCTATACCTTTAAACGAGCAATTATTCTTGTATATTGGGTGTAATTTATCTATAATATTTATGTATATAGAAATATATAAGTATGTTTATCAGTTGTCTAGTACCCATAACACAATCTCTGCTTAGCTTGGGACTAAATGGCGTTGTATAATATATATATATACACACATATATATATATATATATATATATATATATATATATATATATAATCGGAATCTCGGAAACGGCTCCAACGATTTTCGTGAAATTTAGTGTCCAGGGAGTTTCGGGGGCAATAATACAAATCGATCTTGCTAAGATTTATTTTTAGAAAATGTTTTTTGTCCGTATTTTCAGGCAATGATAAACTTCTACAATATAAGAAGGTAAATTTTGACCCGTGTTAATGACCGTAATAGCTCAAGTGGATAGCGAGCGGTCGCAAAATCGTAAACCCTTGGTTCGCGTCCCGTCTTAGGTCCGACTTTTTCCCTTTTTTTCAAGTTCCCTTCTTTTGTGAGAAAATCTATTATTTCCAGCACTTTTTTTTTAGTATTTTATAAAAATACAAAAATTTAAATTAAACTGATTGCCCCATGATTTTTTATTCAAATAACCAGTTCAGTTTTTTCTATTATGTCAATAAGATCAAAAAATATTGTTCATCAGTATGTATACAAAGGTAGAGTGAATTAGGAGATACCTATATTCAACAGTGGACTGTAACATTTGATAATGATAAAGTTATGATGGGGTTTTGAGTGTAGGTAAATAAAAATATTTTGTTTTTTTAGTACATTTATTTTATTGTACTTATAATTAATGAATTCTTAATAAAACTTCATTTAAGAAGGGGGCAGGCCGGGTAATTACCCTCATGACGAGCATGGCTTAGGTACCAAATAATACTCATAACATGAGAGTAGCATCCCAATGCTCTTAAACCTACAATGCAGTTACAGTACTGATTGCGTCCCGCCCAATCATGTTTGTTTCTGCAACTATAAATACAAAGTTTTAGTGGAAAAATGGCGTGACTTAATTTTGGCATGAATCAAGATTGGGTTTATACTCTCTAAACCATCTATTCTCTCTCGGGATACTTCTAGTGTATATATCAACCGTATACCGTCATGGGGAAACTGCATAGAAATCCAAAATTATTTATATATATTATCGCTCAAAACAATATATAAGAGTTCTAGCAAATATTTCATACAATACAAGATTATTAACTGTTACATCTTTATACATATTAGAATCATCTAAATTAGCATTGTCTAGTTTGAGATACTATGGGTACATACTAGAGATAATTTAAAACTAATTTTCTAAAATTAAAATGTAAATACATACAAACACAAAACACAGAACAAACATCTATGTCCATCACGCAAATGTTTGGCCTTCAGCGCAGAAGCCATATTTAAGTAGTTTAAGGTAATCATGGTCATTAGATATTCCATGCAAGAAAGGTACTTTAAACACACCGCTTATACCAAAGGAAGTTTTCTCTGAAGAGCAGTAGTTTATTACACTGTTCCTAACATAATCATCCATTGTACAGTGCCACAAGTGTTACCAGGACGTGGATCAAAACACATATTATTACGTTTTCATTTTTTTTACATTGTATTGTTGTATCTCTAGTGGAAGATCTTCAGCGTTTTTAGGTGATGAACTCAGTTTGTTTTTCTTTGGCTCATGTCATTTCTGTTTATTTTATATGGGTGTTTCTTAATACGCCATTCAGAATACTCCTTAAATCGTAAAATTGCATAACATATACAAGCTGTATGCTTACAAACTGCCCTTGGCCCTTTACCAACAGCGCACTCACACATAGACTGAACAATTTTTCCATCTGATTAAAAGACAATACTCAAAAAAATATGATAATGCTTTCGTGTTTTGTGAGTGGACCTGTTCTTTATAAAACGTAAATTATATTGTGTATATATCACTAGACCCACTAAATATTCATTTATCATCATACTATAGCCTTTTTTGTGAAATGCAGTATACTCAGTCATTCTCACATTGTCTTTGTAAACCTCTAAAAAGTAAGTGGTAATATTCACTATATCCAAGTTAGGTGATACTGCTATACAAACTGTCTGCAGGCCACTCAACAATATACGCCAACCCATTTTGTAGTATTTCATCTTCTATGTTTCTATTAAAATTATTATTTCTATCATAGTCCTCAAGTCTGTAAAAAGAAAACATTGCTGTAAACTTGGTAAATAAGCATAATTTTGACAAAAAAAATGTATTTGTAAGTAGTAAACAAACTAACCTCTAAATTAACTGTTCTTTCAACCCACTTAATTTTGCACCTCTTTTTCTTAGCTCAGCTTTTAAAGCACTGACATTCATTGACCCGTAACTTATATTAGCCATAATTAATCTCAGGAATTGCAATATATTCACAATATTATTCTAAAAGAAATAAACACGCGTAGCCCACCTACTACTAACAATGACATTTTACATATCGGAGACTTCACTCTACACTAGCGGTAGCGCCTCTAGCGGCGAATTCATACGCGATAGCCCTCATTGCGTTTAAAGTAAAGTAAAGTAAAGTAAAGTTACAGCCTATATACGTCCCACTGCTGGGCACAGGCCTCCCCCTCATTTCTGAGAGGGTTTTAGGGCAAGGAAGTGTCTGCCGCGCTGCCCCAATGCGTGTTGGCGAACTCAGTTCTCAGAGTTATTCCTCAGACATGCAGGTTTCCTCATGATGTTTTCCTTCACCGCTGAGCACGTGGTAAATCAGCACTTAAAATTGCAATTAACAATTTCATTGGTGCCGGCGGGGATCGAACCCGCGTTACTCGCGTTCTGTTATATTTACAGCGAGCGTTAACCATCTGAGCTACCACGGCTCTCTCATTGCGTTTAGTTTATTCTTATATTACGTTTATTTATTAAAATCTTTTTATTGATCTTTGATTTTATTGATTATTAACTAATCCCAAGTACCAAAAATATAAAAATTACATGAAAATTAATGGCTTAGTTGCCTTAATATCTGGTATTAATTCTATAATAAAACAACGAAAATAGTATGCGGTACTAAATCTGCCGTTCCCTTTTATGTCTTTTCCTACGGATAAGGAATATGAGCATGGAGTGTAGAAGTAAGGAGTACAGACTGTGTATTAAAAAGTGTCAATAAAAACCTTTAAATAAGCTGGCGCCACTATATGTGTAGCTACGGGGTAAATTTTAAAGACCGCACCGAAAAATATTGGTGGGATAGACGACTTTTTCGAGGTAATATTTACTAAATAAAATTATTTTAGATTTTAGAGCTACTGAGCAGTTTAGCAGCACACTTAAACCGTCGAAACTGCTAAGTTCATTTCATCCCAGTAGCTACTCCAGCGCTGTTGTGGAGAGTTTTTGAACTGTTATTTACTGCATACAGATGACCACTTTTTCAACTATTCTACTATGGGAGTTGGTACTCCTTACTTTTACATTCCATAAATATGAGATTTAAATTGTACATCAATATTTATATGAAAATAATTGTGATATAGGATGAGCGCTTTATACTAGAGCCTCATAATAAAATTGTTTAGTCTGCGTAATTGCTTGAAAATTTAAAATTATTGTATTCAGATTATTTTCAGAGGCATTTTTGGAATTTCTTAAGCAATTAATTGTTTTTAAGAAATACATGCAACATTTTATTCTGCATCTTAATGTTTGTTTCATGGGTATGTACTTAGTAGACCCACGAAGCACAATTTTGGTTAGTGTAGAGAACCGGAGTCCCTATTTACTAGTAACGAGGCGTTCTATATGATTCCTCAGGGGTGACAACGCATCTGCATTTCGATTCTAAATCAAGAATAGACGCAGGTGTCTATGGGCCATAGCCTTGCCTTCAAGTGGGCTAGTTTGTCGCCCTTATTGTAAAAAAAACACGTAAGTAAGTTATTTATTTTATTTTAGTTTATGTAAAAAGAGCGAAAACTTCAAACATAAATAGTTAATGCTAAATTGGAGTCTACGATACAGAATCACCTAATGTGGGTACCGTAGGCTACTTAAAAATGCTTTTTTTTACAATGCGCTAAAGATTGTAGCCGGGGTGAGAGACTTGCATAATAACAGTTCTCAACTAACTGGGTATGAAAATGTAAAATAACAACCCTAATTATGTTTTGGACGAAGATCGACGAGAACGTAAAGACCGAATGAAAAAAGGACAAATACAATTATGGCTGATACACACTGCCCGTGATAATGGGTGCGTTTGGCAGAAAAAAAGCGCTAGCAAGCGCTTGTAAGCAAAATGGCGATCGTTAGCGGTAAGTGCTGTCAAATCGTAAGAAGCCATTTTCCTCTAGGACACGAAGTTAGTTTTAACCGGGGAACCTAACGTAATTTAAATATATGTTTGTAAAGTATTCATATCCAAAACTTACCAATCATGAATTTTAATAACATGTATATGTTTATTCATGTCATTATATTACTTAAAACTAATATTGCGCAGAACAACCTATAAACTCTACTTCAAAACAAACAAAATAAATAAGCAAAATGGCGGATTTTGTCAGCGCTACTGAAGTAGCAATCGTGTCCTGGCCGAAAACTATTTCATCGCTTGTAAGCGCTTCCTAGCGCTTTTTTCTGCCAAACGCACCCAGTACATTATGTTTCAATTTATCTCTGAAGTGATTTGCATACAATGAAATATATTTTATTCGCTTTTAATTTCAAACAAAAACCGTCTTAGCCGTTCCCATGATCAAATAACGCGGGAAACCATATTATCGTTTTTCAGTTAATTTTCATTCATTTAATTCAAGAACATTTTAAATTTGTTAATTTGGTACTTCAGCGTATTTAGTAAAAAAAGGTTTACGAAAAAAGTGAATTCAATTGTTATAACCCATGTCACAAAAATTACCTCGTATACTACAATCCATTAAGCCGTTTAAGCTACAGAGCGTACCTACTAAGATTTAATGAAAATTTCTCTGTAGCTGACCATTGTGTCAAAGTTAAGAATAATCTTAGAAACTCAACTTTGCTATAAATGAAAACCTTTTTGTGCCCTATTCATCCGCATACATTTAAACGCTTACAAAATTATTGAAGTGAAACCCTTTATTTCGACGTAGTAGAGAAATTTATTACGGCATTAAAAATAAAAAACCTCACGATTTCTTGTACCATTTCCTTGTAACGTATCCCCGCTGGGGCTGCATGAGTACATTATCATTACGTAAAATATAAAATAAAAGAAGAATTATATTGTAACGAAGTTTCACTTCGTACGTGTATACGTTAGGTACGTTACATTTTTTTCTAAGAAGCCTGAAAAAAGTTATTAAATAAGCTACATCAGCTTATTTAATAACTTTTTTATTTTATTTTGTAACACACTATAACAAAATATGCAAGCTGGCCACGCATGTTCCGGCCTTTGTGACGACCCTTTGTCTTATAAAATAATCCTTAAATTCTCAATAAAAATATTGAATGTCACTTAAAGGGATAAAAACTATCATAACTCTCAAGTTGGGGAAACCAAGTAAGCCGGCTCGACCGGGGAGCGGTTTTGGTGATGATTTTTATAAATTGATATTATAAGCTGTCTCTTAACAACACAATGATTAAAAATTAAAAAAGAGTATCCGTATATTTTTATAATAATTATTTTCAGCACCATGGGTGCTAGAGAGTACCCAAAACTTCTTAAAATTAGTTTTTCCAATTAACAGTACATGTCCGCGTAATATAAGAGTCATTATCTTCTTCTTAAATTATTTCTTAAAATCACTTCGCTAAAGCAAAAATTGTTAGCCAAGCATTAAAATTTAAACAAAACGGTAGAAAATTGCGTCGTTTGCCAGGTTCGTTTTACACGCGATCATCTAATTACTTACTTACTTATCTTCACGCACAATCCCTAACGGGGTAGCCAGAGAGAACAGATCGCCAAGTGTAACGATCCTTACATACCTCTTTCGCTTCTTTCAGGTTCATTAACTTCTTCATACATGCACGTCTAGGTATCCGAGTACTCTTGACCCTCCCTTCTTCGAGCAATTTGCTCACATGGTCTTCGAAAGTTAGTCTCGGTCTACCTCGACACCTTTTAATATTTACTTTCGCTCTATATATTTTCTTCACCATTCGGTCTTCAATCATTCGTTCAACGTGCCCAAACCATTGGACTACGCCCCTATCAATTTTTGTGATAAGGTCATCTTTCAATCCTTGGAATTGAAAGATTGAAAGATGAAAGATTGAAAGATCTAATAATTGTTATATATTACTGTTTGGAGTAAAATAGTATCAATGTAATGTGTCTATTAGATTAAAATAGATTAAAATGAAACAAAGTTTAGGCTCTGAACGATATTTTAAAAGGATTAATAAACTTTTTAAGTTTTAAGTTTAATTTCATTTAAAAAAAAGTATCTAATATTCCCGTTGTCCCGTTTCAGCTGAGCACCCTTATACAATAATAATGAGAGAGACTTTAAAAAACCTTCTCTAATATTTTTTATATTATACGAATAAAGATGATACATGAACTTCACGTGGTACAGCCATGCTGCAGCTATAGTAATAGTGTGGTTGTAGCATGAATGGGTCGGCTCGACCGGGAAAGGAGCACGCTCGCAAAGAATATCAGCGTAAAATAGTAGCTTAATGCTGCTGTGTTTCGTATGGTGAGTGTAGCGAACCGGATAATTTTTTACTGGAAATGAGGCATTCCATCTTATTTCTCGTGATAGACAACGCATCTGCATTGTGATCCCTAATCGAGGATAGATGTGGATGTCTATGGGCTACAGCAACCACTTGCCATCTGGTGGTCTGTGTGCTTGTTTGTCACCCATAAATAAATAAATAAAAATAAAAAATAAAAATAAAATAAAAAAGCCTTTTATCCCATGCTAAATAAGTTTTACAATATAGCTTTTTTTGTAACGTAATTTGCATTTTATAAAGAAAATATAAATTATGATATTTTTTTAGATTTTAATACATTAGTTTGTTTCATTTTTTAGATTTTTTTTAGATTTTAATACATTAATTTAATTCTATATTTTTGAATGAATTTCATTGAGTTAATTAATGTCGTAATTTTGATTATGATAATTATTTTTCATAATATATGGTTAAAATTTAAATAGGTATTTTGTCATCCATAAGCTATTAAAAACACATCATAAGCCACCTGGCGATAAGTGAATGCTGTGACCCATCTGCTATATCACTATAACCCTTAAGTATCAGTAAGATGTATGTACGTCTAGTTATTATCGAAACACTTATACTGTTATTTTACGCTGGTATTCCGTGAGCAAACCTGCCGATAAATATAGTGCGGGCCCTCACTAGATGGAGTGACGACCTTTTAAGTTATGCAGGAAGTCGATGGATGCAGTAACTCAGAACTGTGCTTTGTGGTATTAGTTGGGAGTTGTCCTGTTTAGCAGTGGACTTTTGAAGGGCTGTCGTGATTATCATTATCGGGGGTATTCATCATCATTTTTTAGATCCTCCCCCAAGGTATGCCACAAAGCACGGTCCTGAGCCACCTGCATCCATCGACTTCCTGCATATCTTACCAGGTCGTCACTTCATCTAGTAGGGGTCGCCCTACACTACGCCTACCGGTACGAGGCTGCCACTCAAGAACCTTTCTTCCCCATCGGTTATCGGTTCTTCAAGCTATATGGCCGGCCCATTGTCACTTCAGCTTAATAATCCGTTGGGCTATGTCGGTCACTCTGGTTTTACTGCGGATATCCTCATTTCTGAGTCTATCACGCAGAGAAACTCCGAGCATAGCCCTCTTCATAGCTTGTTGAGCGTCCCAGCAGTGAAGGACCACGTTTTAGATCCGTAAGTCATCACTGGCAACATGCACTGGTTGTGCAATCTAGTTTTTAGAGATTGAGGTATACCTAAAGAGAAGATATGTTGTAATTTCCCGAACGCTGCTTAGCCGAGTTGAATCCGTCGATTGACCTCTCGGTCCATGTTGGACTTACCTAGTCGGACTATTTGTCCCAGGTAAACGTACTCGTCAACAACTTCGAGCTTAGTGCTCCCAAGAACTACCGGCATAGGTGTGACATGGACATTAAACATGATCTTTGTTTTGTCCATGTTCATCTTAAGACCTATCCGTTGGGAGGCACTATTGAGGTCATTGAGCATAGTGCTTAAGTTCTCCAGCGATTCTGCCATAAGGACTATATCGTCGGCAAATCGAAGGTGAGTGATGTACTCGCCATTGATGTTAATACCGTATCCTTTCCAGCCCAGTAGCTTGAAAACGTCTTCCAATGTAGCGGTGAAGAGTTTCGGGGATATAACCTATATTATCGGGGGTATTAAAAATGCAATTTTAAATGTGATGAAGTTATATTTGTTTTAATAAAAGTCTTGTATTCATTTTATTTGCCAATAATTAGATAATTACAATTAAAGATAATCGTCAACAGATTTGACAGCATATAGGCAACTGAACAGACAGATCTCCAAATGCATACGGCGAGACTTACGCAACTTTAATACTTCTCGTATTAAAGAAGCGATCGAGCGGAACCAGGGCTCCAAAGTCTTTGCCAGAGATCTGTCTGCCAGAAAGAGCCAACTGTCAAGGCTGAAGACTGAGTGTGGCAACATCGTTTCCGGGACACCTGAGATTTTGAGTGAGATTGAGAGGTTCTATGGGCAGCTGTACACATCATCGTTGGAGCCACACGCAAGTGTGAGTAACGATCCAAGAGCAAGTCTTATCCGACACTATTCCGATGATATCCCGGACGTCAGTCTAAGCGAGATTAGAATGGCTCTCCAGCACCTTAAAAACGGCAGGGCCCCAGGCGAGGATGGAATTACAGCGGAGCTTCTGAAAGCGGGTGGAACACCGGTACTTGAAGTCCTTCAGAAGCTCTTCAATTCCGTCCTCCATGGTGGCACTACTCCAGAGGCGTGGAGCAGAAGTGCGGTGGTCTTGTTCTTTAAGAAAGGCGACAACGCTCTCTTAAAGAACTACAGACCGATTTCCCTTCTGAGCCGCGTCTACGTGCTGTTTTCGAGAGTCATTACGAATCGTCTCGCACGCAGACTTGACGACTTCCAGCCTCCCGAACAAGCCGGTTTCCGAAAAGGCTTCAGTACCATAGACCACATACATACCCTGCGGCAGATTGTACAGAAGACTGAAGAGTACAATCTGCCACTTTGCCTGGCGTATGTGGACTATGAGAAAGCCTTTGATTCCGTCGAAATTTGGGCGGTGCTGCAGTCCCTTCAGCGGTGCCAAGTTGACTGTCGGTATATCGAAGTGCTGAAGTGTTTGTACAGTAGGGCTACGATGGCTATCCGAGTACAGAACCAGAGCTCGAAACCTATCCAACTGCAGAGAGGTGTAAGACAGGGTGACGTTATATCCCCGAAACTCTTCACCGCTGCATTGGAAGACGTTTTCAAGCTACTGGACTGGAAAGGATACGGTATTGACATCAATGGCGAGTACATCACTCACCTTCGATTTGCCGACGATATAGTCCTTATGGCAGAATCGCTGGAGGACTTAAGCACTATGCTCAATGACCTCAATAGTGCCTCCCAACGGATAGGTCTTAAGATGAACATGGACAAAACAAAGATCATGTTCAATGTCCATGTCACACCTATGCCGGTAGTTGTTGGGAGCACTATGCTCGAAGTTGTTGACGAATACGTTTACCTGGGACAAATAGTCCGACTAGGTAAGTCCAACTTCGACCGAGAGGTCAATCGACGGATTCAACTCGGCTGGGCAGCGTTCGGGAAATTACGGCATATCTTTTCGTCAGGTATACCTCAATCTCTAAAAACTAGATTGTACAACCAGTGCGTGTTGCCAGTGATGACTTACGGATCTGAGACGTGGTCCTTCACTGCTGGCCGTATGAGGACGCTTAAGGTCGCTCAGCGAGCTATGGAGAGGGCTATGCTCGGAGTTTCTCTGCGTGATAGACTCAGAAATGAGGATATCCGCAGTAAAACCAGAGTGACCGACATAGCCCAACGGATTAGTAAGCTGAAGTGGCAATGGGCCGGCCATATAGCTCGAAGAACCGATGAGGAAGAAAGGTTTTCGAGTGGCAGCCTCGTACCGGTAGGCGTAGTGTAGGGCGACCCCCCACTAGATGGAGTGACGACCTGGTAAGACATGCAGGAAGTCGATGGATGCAGGTGGCTCAGGACCGTGCTTTGTGGCATTACTTGGGGGAGGCCTATGTTCAGCAGTGGACTTGTGAAGGGCTGTAATGATGATGATGATGATGAATTAAAGATATCAGAAATTAATTTGCTAAGATCCACGCAATAAAATAAAATGATGAGTCTTATCTAATTTAAAGAGCACTTCACGCCCTTCCTTCAATAACGTGCACTATCCCCGTCACCACTAATCCCAGCACTACTACTCTCAATACTACTACACTAGGAAGGACGTGTTTGTATGTGAGCTCTTAGAGGCCAGCCACCGCAGAGTGGAGAGAGTAATAGAGCTCCGCAAAGTAACACCTGATTATATTTATTAAATTAATAAAATAATTTTGTAAATTACTTTTCTGTTCTGTTTTTAAGTATTATAAGCCAGTGCTTGGCTACTTCCCGCCTGATAATGAAGCCAAAGTTTCTATCAGCCTATTAACCCTTGTTTTGTAGACACCCTTTGAAGAATCCAAATGAGCTTTAGAGCTTATTGCGTGACCTAACAAGGCTATTCTTTTATTCACAGTACCTAAATAAGCCAAATTCGTAATTATAAATTTCATTAACCCTTGCCACGTCTCAGCGATGAACGAAAACCTCGTGAGAAAACGTTGTTCATGGTAGAGCCACGCTACACGTATTGTTTGGACGCATGAAACGTCTTGGCCGGGAAGGACCACACTCTCAAGGAATACCAGCGTGCAACATCAGAATTATGCTGTGTTTCATATAGTGAGAGTAGAGAACCGGATTCCCATTTTACTGGAAAAAAGGCAAATGATTCTACAGTTTGTTTCTTAATCGAGAACAGTTAAAGTCGTTTACGGATCAACATCCAGTTACCTTTTGGTGAACTGTGTGCTCTCTTCTAATTAATCTAAATAATCTTTTTTCTAATTAATTGTAATAGCGTTGCGCGTTTTCAGACTGGCTGTCAGGACGAAATTGCAGGCTGACATAGTCATCTCTATTTTGAACATAAATGCCCATTTTTAGGAATGATATTGCATATAAACTTTACATGTTATGTTACCTTTTTCAAATATCAACATTTGCGTTTAAATAAATTTATAATAACACTGTTAAGGGGAAATATAACCTCAAATGGCTTAGCAAGATCCTCCGTTATGCCGAAAGTATTGCAGCATTGAAATAAATATATGGTAAAGTTGAGGATTAATGTTAAGGTTTATGTTAGACGAAAACACGATTCCGTAAAATTTTCTCGATAGAAAAAAAAATCCAAAGTTACCTCCAAACTGAACAATAAACCGCTGTTATTCATAAAATACTTTAAATAAGATCATGAAACTTTGCATACTAACTGAACTAACCATAAAGCAGTGCTTATGTTATTTACTTTTTTTAAAATATCATTATTTTCACTGTAAAAAGAAATTACCTAAACTATCGGCGCGTAAGCTTGGTTCCTGCGCAGGAACCAAGCTTAAAAAGAAATTACCTAAACTATCGGCGCGTAGAGCGGCGCAGCCTCTTTTTACTGAAAACGAGGCATTCCATTTTAACTTTTAGGTGACAAAGCATTCTGCAAATTGACTCTTAAAAATCTGTAAAAAATTACAACCCAGTTATAATCACATATTTAATAATTATCTCCAATTGTATTAATCTACTGTTAACCCAAATCCGTTCACATTTACAGCGTTTCAAAATCATTTAACGGCTCTATTCACGTTGAGAGCAGTAAGCGTTAGATTAAGTATGTGGCCATTTTTCAAAGTCGTCGAGGTGGTCCGTTAGCTCTTCAGAATAAAGTGCCCCGATTACTGTGGTTAATGACAAGCGAGCACTTAGCGAATGATAATATGTTGTACATTATTACGTAATTTAGATACCGCTATTATTTATAAGCAGTATATTTTTAACGTTCTCTAAAATTATTCAAAATTTGTAAAACTATGTGGGTAGGTACCAAACTCTTAACTACTTCTACCGCCCAGCAGCAGTGCCATCACCGCTATGTCCGTGTATGGTATAGAGAGTTAGTATAATAAGGCTGGGAGGCATTCCGTCTTCGCCCTTGGACGTGAGAACGTGTCTTTAGCCTTATTTGTTTGAAGTTGGTTGCAGGTGTCCATAAGCTGCAGGAGCCAATTATCATCAGCTGTTTTTCAATTGTTGATATTACGATCAATACATCAAGAGACCAGCTGTAGGTCTCTCTCCTAAAATGAAACTAGAAGTCTTAGTCTCAGGGTCTTAGTCTCAAAGTAGCGTCAATGTTGAGCATTCCATGCGGCGAGCGTAAGACGTGTAAAACACACACTCTATTATTATATTGTTTTGAGTGGTGGCCGCTAAAACATTTGCTAAATGCGACGCTGTATCACACGCTGGTTCGAATTGTGATACGAGTTTTGTTCCGGCGCTTTGAAAAAATTAAAAATTACTAAAAATATATTTGTAGTATAGAACTACTTACAAAAGGGATTTCGCAGTCACGTCAACTGTTTAGATGTTAAGCTCGGACTTCCTTACAATGGGCTCTCGCTCGTAAGGCTCTGGAGTAATATTGATTAGGTACAATAAGAATAATGTACGGAAAGGGATGCGTAGCAGCGACGCAAGAATTTTACTCTCACTTTTCATCCCGTGGGTGTCGCAGTAGGACACGGACGGAAACTACGCACGAGGCAGCAGCAGTTTCCTGACAAAACCCAAAAATAATAAAAAAAAACTGCGGCTGCCAACCCGGCTGCTCAGCGTGGCAACTATGGTGAAACGCTGTATGAGGAAATGTATGGGGAGGACTATGTTCACCAGTGGACTTTTAATAGGCTTTAATGAATGAATGAATAAATGAATAAAGTGACGAGTACTGCAATTTGGACTACAATACATGGATAGGTAAGTTCTTGCTAACGAAACCGGACATAAGGGTACGGACTGGACATAAACTTAGGTCGTGATAAATTAGCAGCATCAATGATAAGAAACAAGATGAATGTGGCAGATTTAAAGACCGGTGATACTCTCAATTTAAAAATTTGTATTAAATGTCACTTAATAAAAAAGGGTATAAAAGCAAACAAGATACTTTTTCGTTCACAACAAAGAATTGCAATTAATAAAGATTAAATTTATTAAATTTTGCTAAGCTACGTGACTACCTGCAGGCAGTGGGGTTTCAACCCCATTAACCTTGTCTCGCCATGATTTAGGGCTGAAATATGAAATGCCCCGTATTTCTGTGTTCCTTTTATATGGAACCGATTTACCGTATTATTTAATTTATTGATTTGAATAATTAAGTTAATTAAGAAAGATGATACAGTAATACTATATTTTTTTGGTCAGAACAATTTATCATACAACGAAAAAAAGTTAACAATAGAAATATATACTTGCTGCTTCTTTTATTTTTATGTTATGATCACTTTTAAAAAACAAATAATCAGCTTAAAGTATTTTTATTAGAAATAATTATCTTCGTTCGTAGCGATGACAACACTTTAACATTTAGGCTCTTAATTAGGGATAAGTGTCTACGGCTTGTATTTCATAAGCATTCAGTCGCCGTCAGGTGGACTGTGTCCTCGTATCTAAATCTTATTGGTTTTAGCAAAATTTATTCATTTCTCGCGATCTTTAGTGCTTATTTTATTTCATTTTTATATTATTTAGCGCGATTATTGGTTATTGTGATTATATGGACGTCAGAACTGGGCTATCACTAAGAAAATAAATAATAAAGAAGTAACTAATACTAAACTACAAGTTTTTCAACGAGCAACATAACGCAGCATGCTTAATATCAAACTACGACACCAACATATAAATAGTGATATACGAAATAGAACAAAATATCATTATTTTTAATTATATATTATGTGAAAAATTCAATTTAAAGAAAAAGACAATTAATTGAATATAAAATGCACATTTACTGAGACGTTTATATAAGATGATAATAAGTTAATTTTTTACATTAATTTTGAACTTCTTTCTTTTATTTAATGCATAATGTACTCAAAAAATAAGAAAAATTATTGTCAAAGGCTACGTATATTTAATTTGTTATTTTGATACTTAGAGGCCAATTTAGGCTAAAAATATTATAAAAACATCACTAAATGTATAAGACAGCTATAATAATTATTTTTTGAATCTTTCTTTTGAGCCGTTGTCAACTGTCAAAGCATAACGACTACACACACATTTTCTCCAAAGCCTAACATATGAAAATCAATTGCTGTCCGTTAGTTTCGCTAAAACTCGCAAACAGCTCGACCGGTTTTGTAGGTGGCGCTGTTGGCGAGATCCAGAAATCAATTGCTGTCCGTTAGTCTCGCTAAAACTCGCAAACAGCTCGACCGATTTTGTAGGTGGCGCTGTTGGCGAGATCCAGAAATCAATTGCTGTCCGTTAGTCTCGCTAAAACTCGCAAACAGCTCGACCGATTTTGTAGGTGGCGCTGTTGGCGAGATCCAGAAATCAATTGCTGTCCGTTAGTCTCGCTAAAACTCGCGAACAGCTCGACCGATTTTGTAGGTGGCGCTGTTGGCGATATCCAGAAATCAATTGCTGTCCGTTAGTCTCGCTAAAACTCGCAAACAGCTCGACCGATTTTGTAGGTGGCGCTGTTGGCGAGATCCAGAAACCACCAGTGCGAAGCCGGGGTCGCCAGTATGGAATAAATCCTGAGGAATATTGTGATCATTTTTCATTTATGGAGCAAAGTTATTTTATTTAGGCCGTAAATGATTATCTTTCAGACAAAGATGCGGGGTACAACACATTCCACGTCAATATGAAGCTATGTAATAAAAGACTTTTGAGTGCTGCAGTAATCTGTTTAGATAACGGTATTTGTCCTATTGTAGTTGATTCCTCATTCCGTTAACTACCCTCAAAATTAGATTGCAACATAATACCGAATCTTAAGACGAAATTTGAGCCTACTCAAATAAGTTTTGACACAGAGGCGGCTGTCAGGCAGCGCCAGCGGTACATTAAGTGCGTACATTTTTAACAAACTCTAATGCAGATGTTCTTGTGAATGTTAACCTAAAGAATACTTTTAACTCTATCGATAGGGTAACCCCGCTGAAAGAAGTGGCTAACAATACCCTCGAAATTTATCATTACGTTTGACAATGTTACAGTCAAAATACTAACTTGTTTTACGAAAACTCTGTTATCAATTCCGCTGTGAGTGTTCAGCGGGTTAATAAAAATAACGAGTTGAATTCAACTTCACTTCACTTCAGCAACTTAATTCAAAATTTCAGTCATATTTCTGTAGGAATATAATATAAAACTGTCAGTACGGAATCAGTATACCTGCTGGGTCTCCCGTTGTTCTTCGCTAGTATTAAACGTGTTTTAGAAACAAAATTTGATCATTTTTTAAACCACGTTAATAAATTATATATCATAAAACATCACATTGCTCTTACTGTTTTAAAATATTGTCTTCTTGTACCTAGATTTCCAAATTTACTCTACTCGAGTTCAGTCTTAAAATGTTCATATATTTTAAAATATGAAATTGAATTTAAAGAATCGATGGATTGGATCTAAAAAAAGTTAAACCGCATTGACCTCTCGGTATATTATCGATTCTTCGCTTCAGGTAGTCTAAGCGCTCCGTTAGTTTCTGAGAATGGCGTTTGCTGGGATAAACTGATATTTGTCCCAGCAAACACCATTCTAACAATGTTTCTCTTGGCCTTAATTTTAATTTTATAATTCCCGACGTTTCGGGTACATTACAACATCCATGGTAACGGGGAGGGGGTGGGAGTGAGATGTTTAACATCCCAATTTCATGGTTGGCCCAGCTACCTTAAGCTTTTGAATATTAATTTTTGGTCCGATCTACGCAGAATTAGCATACAGTATCTTGTAGTACTGCAGTGGTATGCTGGACTTAGGATCTCATTTTATCAATTACAGGAGTTGAGCCGTGGTAACCCAGGGGCTAAACACTCGCTGTGAATTTCTTTTACGAGTTCTATTTTAATAAAAAAATCACCCGCAATTGTGTAAATAGAAATATAGAATAATTAAATTTAAAAGTCGCTACATTGCCGTTGAACTAGTGATATTCCTTAGTATAATCAAAGGGTTAAGTGTAATAAAAGGGTTAAACGAATAAAACTTCTAAAATGCCAAAATTATTTAGTTTCTCCATAGGCAGCTTTCTTGGCACCGACTTCAGAAGTTCTAAAAGTGAAATGTTTTTTGTTCTTGAAGTCAGTTTTACTTTCTTCTTTAATGGTTAATTATAACTGTAAGCAATTTGTTTTTTGAAATGTTATTTAAAGGTACCTTACGCCACTGTAGCAGCCAGATTAATCAAACCGAAACGGGAATAAATAATATATACTCCGCTGCTACCATAACGCGGAAGGCGAGAATAAATAAAAAAAACATTTTATTTCCTAATTATTCTTGGCTACTGAGATACTGCGGACTGTATATAGATAATTTGACGTTCTTATAAAGAAACAAGAAGCAGCCGCAAATATCATTCAGCGCCACACCGACTTCACACGCCGCTATCGTCACGTATCCGTCGACCAATGGTGAGCCGTTTCTTCAACGCCGCAGTTCGTTTCCTCTTGCTGTTCCGGAGCTGTATTCCACACCGCCGCCGCCCGCCGACTACGCGTGCGCATTTTTTTTTTTTTTGCGCCCGAAGCAATTAAAGGGCTACCCTGTACGTAGGGAGGCGGAAAATGCATTACGCATACCACGATAGCTGGTCTATCGTGGTTATGGGGGACTCACTGTCCTACCGGGGACCCTAAGTGATACCCCCTAAAAACCGCCTTTAGGGACAGGCAACCGGCTGATTAAGCTCTATTGTGCCTTATCATGAGCGACCCTCTTTTGGGAAAAGAGGGCGCAGGCGGCTAAGTGCCGCTGAGGGAGTGCCTATGAAGGCAAATTAATGTCAGATATTACAATAATTTTATTTAATTAGAGTTGGCCTGAGCCGCCAGGAGACAGTTCAGGTCGTTTGAAAGTTTATTAGGCGGGTCCGAGAGAGAGTTTCTCGGCCTGCGGACACGATAGCGAGAGGGGGGGTGGGGCTGCATAAGAAGCTGCCTCACGAATTAAGTGGTTTGGGTGCGACTCTGAGGCTTTGAAGAAGTTCTCAGAGAGTTTTTTAAAAAATTGTTGAATTGTTGGGAGCTCTAAGTCCCGATGAAGGTCGGCATTGCGGACGTACCACGGTGCGTTCGCAGTTCGACGACAGAATAGGTTCTGAACTATTTGGAGTTCATTTAAAATGTTAGGGTTTGCGTGGGCAAAGACGGGGCCCGCGTAGGACATGACTGGTCGTATACATACCTTATAGAGTGTACGCTTGTTTCGAAGGGACATTTTACTGTGTCGGCCCAACATACTGTTGAGCCTACTCAGATAAAAACGTGCGTGACGGGTTACTCTTTTGACGTGGGGCTTGAAAGTGAGCCCTGTGTCTAGAGTGACACCTAAATATTTGGCGGACGTATGCCAGGGGACAGGGGTCCCTAGCATACGTATTGGTGGAGTGTTTTTGAGACGGCGTCGTTTATAATCGAAGTGAACGGCGGAGCTCTTCTCCGGGTTCACATCGATGCGCCATTTTTTGAACCAAGCTCCTAGGTCATCAACTGACTTTTGGATCTTGTTTCGTATGAAGGGTAGTGAGACACCTTTGCAGTAGATGGCAGTGTCGTCTGCAAAGAGGGGAGAGTTGAACACCTTTCGACGGGATGGGAATGTCGTTGGTGAATATGATGTACAGCAGAGGAGCAAGTACTGAGCCCTGAGGGACACCAGCCTTGATAGTTCGCTGTGAAGAGAGCGTGCCTTCGTGTCTGAAACGAAAGGTACGATGTTTTAAATAGGAGGCCACGAGACGAACTAGACGATCGGGGAGACCTATTTTATAGAGCTTGTAGATAAGGCCTGTGTGCCAGACTCTATCGAAAGCTTTGGATATATCGAAAAAGACCGCGATGGTCTTATGACGACGAGGATAGAAACCGCTGAGGATATATTCCACAATGCGGTGAACTTGTTGGGGACATGAGTGTTTGGCTCGGAAGCCGAATTGATGGGGAATGATAAGAGGGTCGCCGTCTGTGGGAAACAGGTAGCGCCTCATACGACTTTGGATGACTCTTTCGAAGAGCTTGCCCATTGCCTTGAGGAGGCTAATGGGGCGATGGCTGGAGGGGGAGGTTGAGAGGCTTGCCTGGCTTGGGAATTCCAATCACAGTAGCCTCTTTCCACGTAGTGGGAAAATAACTAAGGTTGAAGCAGGCGTTGAAGATAATAGATAAAAAAGGTTAACACCTGCTCGGGAAAGTGTTTTAGGGCTTGGTTGGAGATGCCATCCGCGCCCGGAGCCTTTTTAGGCTTAAGTCCTTTGATGAGGGATGAGATCTCATCATTGGACACAGAGATAGGTTCAGAGGCCGTGGGGGGGTGAGCTCCGGCGGCGGACCTCATCCTCCACTGCCTGGACGTGTGAGGGGTCGACGGGTTGAGAACTGGGAGAGCATTGAGCGGCAATGCTATCTGCAAAGCACTCAGCCTTTTCCTCGTCCTCGAAGGCAACCGTGCCGTCGGGACGGGAGAGAGGGGGAGTGTGGGTGATAGCGTCTATGCGGAGGGCTCTAGCCATCTGATAGTACGCTGTGTGAGATGGAGAGATATTCTCCATGAGCTTACTCTTTTCGAGATCTTGAAATTCAGAGAGGCGGAAGCGGAGTTTTCGTTGAAGACGAGTGCCCGCGCGCCTATATTCGGGGGTGGGATATTTTGCTGCTCTCCGGAAAGCAGCTTTTTTGGCTTTTATTAGGTTGCTAATATGTAGGGGAAGCCCACTATTGTTAGCAACCGGGACGACCCTTTCGTTCTCCTTAAGGGAGGATTTAATAAGGGTGGAGAGTGAGTCGACCGCGGTGTCGATTTTTTCGGGACTATCTAAGTCCGACGATAGGGAGATGGTAGAGTCCTGTGAGTCCAGAGCTTTAGCTAGGGACTCTTTGAATCCCTTCCAGTTAGTGAAGGTTTTCGTGTGTGTTGGGGGAGGTGGCTGATGGCCAAGAATGAGGGAGACCGGTCGGTGATCTGATCCTAGATCGTCTAGTGTCTCGATTGCTCCGAGGTTGAGAGAAACTCCTTGGAGTAACGCAAAATCTAACACATCGGGGGCGTGATCGGTGTTATCGGGGAAGTGAGTAACACCGAGAGGACTATGGACGGTAATATCAAGAGACTGCGTGATATCGAGCAGTATCTTGCCACTAGGGGGACGTAGTGCGGCATGTCCATTCAGTATGCTTGGAGTTAAAATCTCCAAACATAATGACTGAGTTGCCTAAAGATAAAATGGCCTCAAAATCCTTTTTGAGGGGATAGGTTCCTGAAGGGATGTAACAGGAGGCTATGAGGATGGACTGATGTCCAGTCATAGCTAGCCTGCATACCGTGGATTCCATGTTGGTAAGCTGCGGAGTAGAAATGGGCGAGCAATGAAGTGTCTTCTTGTAATAGATGGCCGTTCCGCCGCCTCGGCGGTCGGGTCTGTCGTTACGAAGAAGAGAGAAGTTTTTAATAGAAAAGCCTCTAGTGTCCTTAGCTTTGAGATTAGTTTCCTGTAGGAGGAGGAAATCGACTTCACGATTCCGAAGAAAGAGCTTGAGCTCTGGGAGGTTATTTCGCAAGCCGCGAATATTAAATGATACAAGCGATAAACCCTTAGGTTTGATACGACCGTGAGATCTAGGTAGGTTAATTCTCTCAGTCATTGAAGTTAAGTTAATTAAGTTAACCTAACTTACAACGCTAACAAAAGGTTATTGTGCTCCGCAAGAACGAGGAGACGTTCTTGGGGGGACTTGGCCGCGCAGTTTGCGTGATACAACTGTTATTTCCCTAACGTCGATATTCCTAATAGCGGAATATAGCGTGTTGTAGTCGTCGATTGTGGGCTCTGCTTCATGAGCGTACGAGGTTGTCCTCGGTGGGTCTGCCTTTTTGGGCCCCCAGGGAAAGACTGGAGGCTGCATTGGCTTGGAGAAGCCCGGAGGGGGCCGAATTATGCCCTGAGGGGGCCTAGGGGGACCCTGAGGGGGCCTAGGGGGACCCTGAGAGGGTCGAGAGAAGCCCTGGATAGGCTGAGAGGGGCCCTGACGGGGCCGTTGATGGAGGGCTGGGAAAGTGCGGTCATTCACCGGCGGTGGAGCTTTCCTACTGGGGCGAGGTTGAGGTGCGCGTGGGCAACCCTTGTAGTTCGCCGGGTGTCCTGTCTGGTTGCACAGGACACAGGCGGGCGGGGATTCGGCGTCTTTGGGCCGGGGACACTCTTTAGTGTTGTGTGGCTCCAGGCACTTCACACACCTGGGTGGGGCGGAGCAGTTGGCCGCCGCGTGACCGTAAAGTTGGCAGCGGTGGCACTGCGCCGGGAAACCGGGCCTATGTGGGGGCTCTACCTTCACCCTTGACAGGCCGCACACTGTGCGCACCTGCCGGAAGATGGCTTTAGCCTCAGGCACGTTGGACAAGATTACGAGGGCAAGGTTGTATCTCTTGCCCGTACGGTTGTGCATTTTGTGCACTGCTTCCACTGGGAAACCTTGGGACTTAAGGTCCTCGAGGATTTCCTCATTGGAGAACTCAAAGGGGACGCCTCGGATGACGGCCCTGACTTTACGCTCTTCAGGGAGAGCGTAAGTGTGGTATGAGATGCGCTCGGCTGTGAATAGCCGGGTGATTGCGCGGAAGTCCTCGATCGAGGTAGGGATTATTTTGATTGCCTCCCCGAGGTTGACTGCATGATCGTATTTGATGCCTGCGTCGTAGCAGGTCTTAGACAGTTGGGTGAACTTTGCCTTGTCTCTTAGGAAGACAGGGGGCGGGACTTGCTTCTTCGCCAGCACTGGAGCACAACGAGAGGCTGGTTTAGATGGAGTGGGGATGTCTAGTGACATCAGTGGGACAGGGTGCAGCGTCAAGGGCTGCGGAGGTTGAAGGAGCGGCAGGGGCCGCTGAAGTAGGGGGGTGCGTTTCAACGCGGCGCGCTTTCCGTTGCGCTTGGAGGTGACGGTGGTGAAGTTTGACTCACCGGTTCCGTCAGAGTCAGAGGACTCCGATGAACCGGAGCCTAGGGTAGTGGCGGGCCTCTTCCGGGAGGTAGACGCCGAGGATTCGGAGCATGCGTACTCCATTTCTAAGGGGGCAGATTCGAGTTGGGCAAAAGAGTTCCTCGTTTCGAGGTAAGATGCGATTACCGGCGGCGGGAGGTGTGCCTGAGGGGCAGGGGTGGGAGCCTGGGCGGCGATGGTGGCGATGGCGGCGAGGACCGTCTCATTGCCACTTAACCCATATTGGGTAATGAGGGCGGCTAGGGACTCAGTAAAACTGGAGTTGGCCATTTTAGGATAAGAAGCAAAAGGTGAGAAAGCAAAGATGAGGACGGGTCCCTGCTCTCGGTAGAACAGGGACTAGATCGCGAGACGTACTACGACACACTATACACGTAATACAAGAATAACAAGAACACAAGAAAATAAAGGAGACAGTAAAAAAAAAAAAAAAAAAAATGATAATGAAAATGAAATGAAATGACAAGTGAAAATGAAGAATGAAATGAAAAGCGGAAGTCAGTCAGACCTCCCTGCCCGAAGACAGGGGGGCAAGAGCTGTAGCAAAAAAAGTGACTCACCGGCAGCCTCGACGCTGTTCCGCGTGAGCAGGACAGCGGAGGCGCGTGAGAGCGCGACAGCACTACCGTACTGTACGGGAGCGCGGACCACCAGGAGGCGACCGTCCGAGAGCGGTGCCGCCGGCGGACTGAGCACTGCGTCGGCGCTGTACAGCGCGAGCGGGACAGCGGGGGCGCGAGAGCGGGGAGCACTACCGTACAGGAACGAAAGCGCGGACTACCTGGATGCAACCGCTCGGAAGCGATGCCACAGGCGGAATGCTGATGACGCGTGCGCACCGATCTGCATGTCTTATATAGCCCGGTCCAGCGACGTAGCTTCGTGAACAACAAACAAGTCTCACGCCGGGAAACGAAACGTAGATAATTGTATATTTTAAATAGTTTTCATTGGTCATAAAATAAGCAATATAATTGGCTAGGCAAAATATTAATTGTTACCATTGGCAAATCAAAAGTGAGCCAGCCATATAAATATAGGCAAGGTTGATGCAAAGGATATTCCATTCTGAATCCCATTCGACAGTACATTCATAAACATAAACAGTAGTTTCATTTCTCCACCTTAAAGAAAACCACTCGGAGTCTGTTAATAGTGGACAGTTCGTCTCCACTATTACAGTGGTGACCCCGTACGAACACCGAGGGGGAAGATCCGGTACGAACACCAAGAAGGAACACCCTGCGACGTACCACTACTATTGCACGAACACCGCGAAGGAAACCCGTACGAACACCGAGAAGGAAGACTTCAGTTTATATAAAATCAGTGTAATCAAGCCGTCATTATGGAGTTTCTTCTCGAAGAAATTCGGAAGCTATCATTCGAAGTCGCCGCGCTCAAAGCTTCCCAGCATCATACCTTTTACCAGCAACAGTACAACCAGCGCAATCAGCAACACCGAAGATCACCTTTTCGTCGCAACCGCTCTGCAAGTAGAAGTCGAATAAGCTCAACATCAAGATCCCCTTACTGCTACTATCATCGACGTTTCGGGGTCGAGGCAAGAAAATGCACAGCACCGTGTACATTCAAAAATGAAAATACGAATACGGAAAACTAACTAGTACGCTCGATGCGACGGGATCCAGCGTAACAGCAAAGTCCTACCGTCTTTTCGTCACCGATAAAAAAAGCAAGCTTACTTTCCTTATCGACACCGGAGCAAATATCTCGGTGTTACCGCCGAAGCAGGGACAGAAGTTGAAGCCACTAGATTTTCAACTCTATGCAGCAAACAATACGGTTATTCCTACATATGGAGAAAAAACATTGGAACTTGATTTTAATCTACGCCGACCATTCAAATGGAGATTTATCGTCGCTAAAGTCAGCAAACCAATCATCGGTGCTGATTTTCTTCAACATCACCAGTTGGTCGTCGACATCAAAAATAGAAGAATCATCGACGGGAAAACCAATCTTGCATCTCAGTCTTTTGTACAAGCAACCAATCTGCCCACAATAAGAAGCATAGATGTGCAACAACCGTATCACAAGATCCTCGAAGAATACCCTGGTATCACAAGAATAACTTCAATGAAATTAACACCGAAGAACGACGTTGAGCATTTCATCGACACCAATGGACCACCAATGGACCACTTCATTGTCGTGCACGTCCAATCGCACCACACCTATACGAGCAAGTTCGAAAGGAATTCGAAAACATGATTGAGCAAGGAATATGCCGTCCAAGCAAAAGCCCTTGGTCATCACCACTTCACATTGTACCGAAGAAGAACGGAGAATTACGAGTTTGTGGAGATTACAGAAGACTGAATTCTATTACCACTCCTGACCGCTACCCAATACCGCGAGTCAGGGATTTCACTCAACAACTATCAGACAAGACTATATTCTCCACCATCGATCTCAACCGAGCTTACCAACAAATAAGAGTCCGCGATGAAGACATAGAGAAGACAGCAATAATTACCCCAATGGGATTATTCGAATTCCCAAGAATGATCCCAGGATTAAAGAACGGAGGTCAAACTTTCCAAAGATTCATACACGAAGTACTTCATGGACTGGATTTCGTTTTCGCATTTATTGATGATCTCCTTGTTGCAAGCCCTGATAAAGAAACGCACGAAACCCATCTACGCACCGTGCTACAGCGATTAGAAGACAACGGAATCACAATCAACCCTTCGAAATGCATATTTGGACAGCAAGAAGTTCAATTTCTTGGTTTCACAGTCAGCAAGGAAGGAATAAAACCGCCTGCCGAAAAAGTCAGAGCAATCATCGATTATGCAAAACCTAAAAATATCGAAGAGCTAAGGCGTTTTCTTGGGATGATAAATTTTTACAGAGAACACATACCTAAAGCCGCTGAAATCCAAGCACCACTTCACGCCTACCTTCACAACACGAAGAAAAAAGATAAAACGTCAATCGAATGGAACGATGAAGCCACGAAGGCATTTGAAGCTTGTAAAATTGCGATCCAAAATGCAGCTTTACTCGCTCACCCATCACACGAAGCAACCCTTGCTATCTTCAGCGACGCATCCGATCTCTCAGCAGGAGCAGTTCTCCAACAATACAGCAATGGGAAATGGCAACCACTTGGATATTTTTCGAAGAAGTTCTCCGATACTCAACGTAACTACAGTACATTCGACCGAGAGCTACTCGCTATTTACATGGCTATCAAGCACTTCAGAAAAACGTTCGAGGGTCGAAACCTGATCGTTTTTACCGACCACAAGCCATTAACATATGTACTTCCAAAGAAACCATCACTATCGGAAACACCACGAAGAGCAAGACAACTTATTTTCATAAGTGAATTCACGACCGACATACGTCACATCAGTGGAAAGGACAACATAGTTGCCGACGCACTCAGTCGCGTACCAATCGACAGTGTAACGTGCCCTACATCAATCGACTATCATAAGATCGCCGCAGCACAAGACAGAGATAGTGACAACATAAAACATCTAGCGAAGCAAGGTAACTTGTCCATCAAGCAAGTTACAATGCCAATGACGCATCTACCTATATACTGTGAAGCCTCAACGACAACCATGCGACCATACATACCAGAAGAATGTCGTCGCGAAGTCTTCAATACACTGCACAACATTAGTCATCCAGGTGTTAGAACAACAAGAAAACTCATCACTGAAAAATTCTTTTGGCCTGCAATGCAAGCGGATGTTGGCAACTGGGCGAAGCAATGCATTCAATGCCAAAAATGCAAAGTTCAAAGGCATACATCAAGTAGTCTAGCTACATTTCCACCCACGGAGAGATTCGAACACTTGCACGTTGACATCGTTGGACCATTACCTACTTCACCGCAAGGACATCGTTATCTCGTAACAATGATCGACAGAACAACAAGATGGCCAGAAGCAATACCTACCGATGATACTTCAGCCGAATCCGTCGCGAAGATAATTTATGAAAATTGGATTACTCGTTTCGGATCACCTAAAACCATCACAACGGATCAAGGAAGGAATTTCGAAAGCAACCTATTCCTCAAACTTCTTCAAACTATGGGAATACAGAAGACGCGTACAACAGCATACCATCCTCAGTCAAACGGAATAATCGAACGATGGCATCGTACATTAAAGACTGCACTCAAAACTCGTTTATCTCAACATACAAAGTGGATTGATGAGCTACCTACAGTGCTACTCGGACTACGAGCAACACCGCGTGCAGACACTAGTCTTAGCGCCGCTCAGCTAACCTACGGCTGCAGCATAAGGCTGCCGTGTGACTTCTTCAGTTCAGCAGCGTCAAACAAACAAGAAATGGATTCATCATCATCATCATCATCATTACAGCCCTTCACAAGTCCACTGCTGAACATAGGCCTCCCCCAAGTAATGCCACAAAGCACGGTCCTGAGCCACCTGCATCCATCGACTTCCTGCATGTCTTACCAGGTCGTCACTCCATCTAGTGGGGGGTCGCCCTACACTACGCCTACCGGTACGAGGCTGCCACTCGAGAACCTTTCTTCCCCATCGGTTATCGGTTCTTCGAGCTATATGGCCGGCCCATTGCCACTTCAGCTTACTAATCCGTTGGGCTATGTCGGTCACTCTGGTTTTACTGCGGATATCCTCATTTCTGAGTCTATCACGCAGAGAAACTCCGAGCATAGCCCTCTCCATAGCTCGCTGAGCGACCTTAAGCGTCCTCATACGGCCAGCAGTGAAGGACCACGTCTCAGATCCGTAAGTCATCACTGGCAACACGCACTGGTTGTACAATCTAGTTTTTAGAGATTGAGGTATACCTGACGAAAAGATATGCCGTAATTTCCCGAACGCTGCCCAGCCGAGTTGAATCCGTCGATTGACCTCTCGGTCGAAGTTGGACTTACCTAGTCGGACTATTTGTCCCAGGTAAACGTATTCGTCAACAACTTCGAGCATAGTGCTCCCAACAACTACCGGCATAGGTGTGACATGGACATTGAACATGATCTTTGTTTTGTCCATGTTCATCTTAAGACCTATCCGTTGGGAGGCACTATTGAGGTCATTGAGCATAGTGCTTAAGTCCTCCAGCGATTCTGCCATAAGGACTATATCGTCGGCAAATCGAAGGTGAGTGATGTACTCGCCATTGATGTCAATACCGTATCCTTTCCAGTCCAGTAGCTTGAAAACGTCTTCCAATGCAGCGGTGAAGAGTTTCGGGGATATAACGTCACCCTGTCTTACACCTCTCTGCAGTTGGATAGGTTTCGAGCTCTGGTTCTGTACTCGGATAGCCATCGTAGCCCTACTGTACAAACACTTCAGCACTTCGATATACCGACAGTCAACTTGGCACCGCTGAAGGGACTGTAGCACCGCCCAAATTTCGACGGAATCAAAGGCTTTCTCATAGTCCACATACGCCAGGCAAAGTGGCAGATTGTACTCTTCAGTCTTCTGTACAATCTGCCGCAGGGTATGTATGTGGTCTATGGTACTGAAGCCTTTTCGGAAACCGGCTTGTTCGGGAGGCTGGAAGTCGTCAAGTCTGCGTGCGAGACGATTCGTAATGACTCTCGAAAACAGCACGTAGACGCGGCTCAGAAGGGAAATCGGTCTGTAGTTCTTTAAGAGAGCGTTGTCGCCTTTCTTAAAGAACAAGACCACCGCACTTCTGCTCCACGCCTCTGGAGTAGTGCCACCATGGAGGACGGAATTGAAGAGCTTCTGAAGGACTTCAAGTACCGGTGTTCCACCCGCTTTCAGAAGCTCCGCTGTAATTCCATCCTCGCCTGGGGCCCTGCCGTTTTTAAGGTGCTGGAGAGCCATTCTAATCTCGCTTAGACTGACGTCCGGGATATCATCGGAATAGTGTCGGATAAGACTTGCTCTTGGATCGTTACTCACACTTGCGTGTGGCTCCAACGATGATGTGTACAGCTGCCCATAGAACCTCTCAATCTCACTCAAAATCTCAGGTGTCCCGGAAACGATGTTGCCACACTCAGTCTTCAGCCTTGACAGTTGGCTCTTTCTGGCAGACAGATCTCTGGCAAAGACTTTGGAGCCCTGGTTCCGCTCGATCGCTTCTTTAATACGAGAAGTATTAAAGTTGCGTAAGTCTCGCCGTATGCATTTGGAGATCTGTCTGTTCAGTTGCCTGTATGCTGTCAAATCTGTTGACGATTGCAGCCTCATCTCCCGTCTAACAGCCATGAGATTAAGAGTGTGATCGGAGAGTTTTTGTGTTCTTCTGCGGCGGGTCTTACAGAACTTAGCTCCGACCGCATGGACAGTTTCCACGAGCTTGTCGTTCATATCGTCCACTGCATTGCAATCTTCTAGGCACTGGAAGCGGTTACGTAACTCGAGCTGAAAGGTTTCGGGATTCTGGATTAGAGCACGAGGGGGACGGAGCGTTGACTTCATTAGACGAGACCTCTCCAACTTAACGTTTAGGTTCAGTGTGCCTCTAACCATTCGGTGATCGCTGCCAGTTTTCACCCTTGCGATCACTGAGACATCACTGAACAGTTGGCGTCTGGTCGTCATAATGAAGTCAATCTCATTTTTTGTCGAACCGTCGGGGCTCGACCAGGTCCACTTCCTGTGGGGTCGCTTCTGGAAGAAAGAGTTCATCATAAAGAGTCCCTCTTTCTCCATAAAGTCGGCCAGCTGCTGGCCCCCTTCGGTTCCGTTGCCCTACTCCAAATTTCCCTACCTTCAGCTCACCGCTTTCTCTTGTGCCCAGTTTTGCGTTGAAGTCTCCCATCAACACCGTGTAGTAGGTTCTGGAGGAATGTATGGCTCTGGAAATATCCTCATACATTTCCTCCACCTCCTCATCGGGATGTGCCGAGGTTGGTGCGTAAACCTGAATGACCTTCAGCGAATACCGTTTGGTGATTCTGAGTATCAGGTACGCGACCCTCGTCGACACACTCCCAATCTTTACAACGTTGTTGACGAGAGATTTGTGGACGATAAATCCGACACCTCCTTGGGACAGATGGTCGCCCTCCCGGTGATAGAACAAGTTGCCGGACTCGAGGATTGCCGTGTCCTCTAAAAATGGATTACGATTACGTAACTAAACTTCGAGAATCAATTAACAAAGCCTTATCGTTGAAATGCACCGAAATGCAATCACACAGAAATAATAAATCAGTATTCATTCACCAAGATTTGAAAACATGCAAACAAGTTTTTGTAAGAAACGACGCAATGAAAAAACAATTTCAACCTACCTACGATGGACCGTATAAAGTATTAGAGAGAAATAGCAAGACTTTTAAACTACAAATACCCGGAAGGAAATCTACGATTATATCGATCGACCGACTAAAGCCTGCCTATATTATTAACGAGGATACTGCAGAAGATTCATCATCATCATCAAAACCACCAGCGAGGAAGCTTGAAACTTCATCATCTAAATCAACCCAGTTGAAACCTATTTTAAAAACTACGAAATACGGGCGAGTCGTCAAGCCTCCGGTACGCTTTCGCTGGGGGAGAGTGATGTAGCAGCCAGATTAATCAAACCGAAACGGGAATAAATAATATATACTCCGCTGCTACCATAACGCGGAAGGCGAGAATAAATAAAAAAACATTTTATTTCCTAATTATTCTTGGCTACTGAGATACTGCGGACTGTATATAGATAATTTGACGTTCTTATAAAGAAACAAGAAGCAGCCGCAAATATCATTCAGCGCCACACCGACTTCACACGCCGCTATCGTCACGTATCCGTCGACCAATGGTGAGCCGTTTCTTCAACGCCGCAGTTCGTTTCGATCTGCATGTCTTATATAGCCCGGTCCAGCGACGTAGCTTCGTGAACAACAAACAAGTCTCACGCCGGGAAACGAAACGTAGATAATTGTATATTTTAAATAGTTTTCATTGGTCATAAAATAAGCAATATAATTGGCTAGGCAAAATATTAATTGTTACCATTGGCAAATCAAAAGTGAGCCAGCCATATAAATATAGGCAAGGTTGATGCAAAAGATATTCCATTCTGAATCCCATTCGACAGTACATTCATAAACATAAACAGTAGTTTCATTTCTCCACCTTAAAGAAAACCACTCGGAGTCTGTTAATAGTGGACAGTTCGTCTCCACTATTACACCACTAAGAATAATAAAAACTAATGGTATATGTTTAATTATTAATCTGTTGTGGTTTTGAGATTAATAAACTAATATTTTTCATTTATTTTAGAGTTCCGTTTTGCTTTAAATAAAATAAGCTCCAATAAAATAAAATCTTGAAAGATGCAATATATTCACTTACATGATCTAACGTAGAATATGCGGCGTCATCAATATTAAACTGAGAGACCACAAGTGCGCCAGGGGCTTAAGGGGAAATATAACCTCAAATGGCTTAGCAAGATCCTCCGTTATGCCGAAAGTATTGTAGCATTAATTTTGAAATAAATATATGGTTAAGTTGAGGAATAATGTTAAGGATTATGTTACACGAAAACACGATTCCGTAAAATTTTCTCGATAGAAAAAAATCCAAAGTTACCTCCAAAATAAACAATAAACCGCTGTTATTCATAAAATACTTTAAATAAGATCATGAAACTTTGCATACTAACTGAACTAACTATAACGCAGTGCTTATGTTATTTCCTTTTTATAAAATACCATTATTTGCACTGTAAAAAGAAATTACCTAAACTATCGGCCTCTTGAAGCGTGATTCCTGTCGCCCCGTTAGTATCGCTTAGGCTTTTGAAGGGAGAAGTTATGTCGCTAACGATCAGAATACATATTACGCAACAGGACGACGTAAAAATAAAATGGGAAATAACCATGATAAAAATAAGAAACGACTGGCTTGGCGTTAAGAAACAGGCATAAATATGAAATATGTGTCTAACGACCTATCTACTTACTGTATTAGTGATTACAAACATGTCGGTACATAGCATACGACTCGGGCAAGTGGGGGCGAAATTAGAATTTGAGCTGACTTACTTTATCCCTTAATAACGTGTTTGTACTTGACAACCACTTAAACACATCGCCCCTTTCAGATATCTTTGATGAAGCCGGATTCACACGTCGGCATATAAGTCATTTTATTGGTAGAATATACTTATTTAAAATATTTGATTGTAATAAATCAAATTTACTATTTGCCAATATTTATTACAGCTTCAAATTTGTATACGAAAGCATTAAATGTAGGGTATCTTTCAATTTTAATTAATTTTTTTTTTGTTATAGGAGATGGGGTAAACGAGCATCCGGTTCACCTGATGGTAAGTGACTACCGTCGTCTTTGAAAAACTGCGTAACACCAGGGGAATAGCAGATGAGTTACCGGTCTTTGAAAAATTAGTAGGCTCTTTTCTTGAAGGTCCCTAAGTCGTATCAGTCCGGAAAATTCTAGTCAATTCAACAAGGAAGTTGCACGAGGAAGAAAAATTATTTTATATCGTACAGTGTTAGACAGCCCGTCATCCAGATAGTATGGACGGTATCGCGAGTTTTGTCACGATGTGCGATGGTGAAATCGTGTGGCTGGAATTAGTCCGAACAATTCCTCAGAGCACTCTCACAATTCAACATCTCTTCGCAATGCCAGTGAGTCAAGGCGATCGAAAAGAGCTCGGTCGCCGACGATTCCTACGGCTCAGCGCTGGATGCAATCAAATGGAACGAGCTGAAAATGGGAACAGTAATCCATGTACGGCTGAATCTGGGTCTTGTAAAGTTGTAGTTGGTGTGCCGGCATGAAATACTGTCCCGCTCTGCAGAGCACGTCAAGATTTTTAGAGGCCAATTTGGCCTTCTCTTTCAAGCGATCACGAAACTGCACTTCAAATGCGCAAACTTGTGTCTTCTGGGAGTTGAACTGGACTAGATTTAATCGCCCCCAGTCAAAGAATTTTTTTAAATTATAGAATAAAGGTGACGAACGAGCACACAGTCCACGACATTTATCCTCCATTTATCCTTGCTTGATAATCAAAACACAGATACGCTGTCACCCCTTTGGACTAAAATGCAATGCCTCGTTTCCAGTAAAAAAGGGTCTTTACACTCACCATATGAAACACTATGTATAATTTAAGCTGCTATTTTACGCTGGTATTTTGTGAGAGTGTTGTCCTTCACCGGTCGAGCGACCCATTCGTGCTACAATTATAATATAACTGCAGCTCTACTACAAAAGGAATACACTCTTACACTAAGTCTGGAATAACTCTCAAAATGTCGTCATTGAGAATAAAATTTATATAAACTTCCACCTGATAGTTATTAATTATCTGTATAGTACACAACATCTTGACTATTTTGTAGAGTAAGCGTGACAAAAGAGCGCACTGACTACCCTATCAATTAAACAAAAATTGCAAATGCGTTGTCAGCCAGGAGAACTTAGATGAAATGCCTCGTTTCCAGTAAAAAAGATTTTCTTAATTATAGAACCCAAGCAGATGCCATCATCTCACCCAGCCATCTTCTCATTTGAAATTAGAATGTTTTTTTTTATTTAATAGTCTTGCGAATCACCCTTGGAAGGAATCATAAGGTTATTGTTTTCATCTGGTTATCTATACAAATTAAATAAAATTGTTTGTAAATTCGAATTAACAGCTTTTTACTTAATGTGTATGATTGTATATACGGTATTTGTAACAAAAAATTTAAATTCTTTGTTTGTCTATCTGTCTGAGTAGATAGGTAGTACCACTTCTGGATCACTGATTCAGAAGTGGTACAACGATCGTCGACTCACGATCCTAAAAAAAATAAAGAAAAGGTTTTGGCATGCTCTGATCACGAATCTGCGGTCCGTTTTTGCGTAGGATGCACGGTTCCGGAGATGAGCAGATCAATTAACTCTTATCTAATTGATATCCGGTGAGGGCCTCCACCGTCATAGCGCCCCATTGTTTTTATCTATTTATCTATTATTCATTGAATACCGTCATTGTCTATTTCTCCTCGGCGTATGCGTCGGCTTATCAGTGCTATTGTATTATACTTCTTTGTTCCTATCTACAACGCCAATCTGAATCATCAATAAAACACATTACATAATTTTGTTACAATTTTTATTCACAAAATACAAAATCTTATTACTTATTGCCTCTAAAATAAGAGCGAAACATCTCATCCACTAAAATATCATTGTACAATGTGTTCCCTGTAATTGTACTCGTAAAACTACGCATTGAACATCCCTGAAACTTATATAGCAAATACATTAAGCAATATTCGCCACAAACTAAAGTCCACTCATTCTGAATCCTATCAACATTCCAGTTCCATCTTTTACTATTCCTTTTTAAAAACTCTAGATGATATCGTACAGGTGATCGACCATATGAATCAAAATATTGACCGACGTCATTCGTATCGATATATAAAGCTACCCAATGTGACCCTGGTTTATCATCTGTATCCAAATTGCATATTATATACGTTGGTACGTGGGTATACATGGGCAGTCTATTAGCAGCATAAACATTATTTTCTAGACTGGGGTGAATCTTTTTCAGTTGTTGTTGTACATCTAGTGTATCCATGATATTACTGCTATTAGTAGATTATTACAGTACCAATCTACTCAATGACTAACATAGGAATGATCAACTATAGTGTGTAATCAATTCTTTTGTGTTATACAAGTGGTATTTGAGTCATCAATACACAGAACGAGACGCAAAACGAAGGAATATTGAGATAAGCAACAGAATGCGAGATAAGCTTGTTGATGCATAAAGTTACTCTTACTATCAGTTCCGCTGCAGAAATTCTTTAGATTAGAATTATTACTTACTGGTACTATATAAGACCGAGCAGCTGCAGTCACGGAGTTAGTGTATGGTCGTTTGACCGCAGTGGATCTATCAATACTACATTTGTGTTACTTCAACGCATCAAAGGCCATGGATGTAAGTGTTTATTCTATTGACAAACTTACTTTTCTTTCTGTTATTTTCTTACGTCGTATGATTTAGTGTTAACAAATTATATTTAAATATTATGTGTGTATATAATTAAGCCGCGGTAGCTCAGATGGTTAGCGCAAGCTGTAAATTTTACAAAACGCGACCCGGGTTCGATCCCCGCCGGCACCAATTAAATTGTTAATTGCAATTTTAAGTGCTGATTTACCACGTGCTCAGCGGTGAAGGAAAACATCGTGAGGAAACCTGCACGTCTGAAAAAATTTCGAAGGCATGTGAAGTTCGCCAACACGCATTGAGGCAGCGCGGCGGATATTTCCTAGCCCTGAATGCAAAGACAATAGCAGAAAGTGAAAAAGTTAAAAAATACTTTTTTAACAATGACAGTCATTAGTTGATCATTAGTGAATGTGATTCTGTTTATTGAATAAGACTAAATTTACGAATTTTATCGCGTTTATTTCATTATTTTTACTTATTTTTAATTCCCGACGTTTCGGGTGCTTTACAGCACCCATGGTCACGTGGGGGGGGGGACTGAGATGTTTGACGTCATTTTATTCAATGTGTAGTGTTCGCGTAAATTTAAGAAATCATTATGATTCTGTTTACTTAAATTACAGGAAGACAAGAGCAGAAGGAAGAGATGGGACGATGGAATGTAATGAAGCATTGTTATGTGAAGTTTGTTGGAACAAACATATTTTTAGTCACGTGTAAATACTTTTAACTTTTTGGTTCAAAATGACACAAATTCTAAAAAATATTAGATATGTCATCGACATGGACGGATTTTACATTACATTTCCTCATAAATATTTTCAATGTAGAGGAATGGCTATTCTAGACGTAAAACTTTCTAATAAAAATTATGCGTGTATCGATCATTATTTGTTTTGGCCAAGTTATCCTTTCAATTATTTGTTGCCAAAAAACAAAAAAAACTGTTCCTGATTGCGAAACACACGTGCACAGCATTCCGTATTTTGAAGTGACCGGGGAATTAAAATGTGCCTACAAACAAGAGAACATCATTCCCTTATTAAATTGGTACATTCGAAATTTGTGCAAAGACGAAGTGATCGCATACAAAGGTGGTTCAGCAGAAAAACGATTTTTAAAAATGTTGACGACGAATGATAGAATTTTTAATATTGAAGAATACAAATGTCCAAAATACAATGATTTGGTAAATGTCATACATTTAAACTAACGTTATGTGTGTAATAATCATATATTTGCAAAAAAATAATCACAAAATTTTACATTGTTCTTGTGATGAAGTGTGGGTTTTTTACAAGTGGTTATTGCTTGAAAATAAAATTTTTTATTAATCATAAATTTTGTTTGATTTCCTAGAAACATTAGTTATAGTACACAATATATATTAATTGTTTACCTACACCAACACTTTAATTTTTTATTTCACCCCTAAGAATGTATGTAATGTTTCGCTTTATACATCCGTTTACTGCTATTTTGGCAGGACCAAGTGACCAGTGGACCAGTTACAGAAATATGTTATTGTGATTTTAATCAGATCACATAGTGTTTTGATGAAATGCAACCTTCACATAATTTACCAAATGTTAACTATCATCAAGGAATTCCAAATCTTAATATGTTTGATGGTGAAAACCCACATCTTGTTATTATTGATGATATAATGAGAGAGTCTGAAGGAAGAATTGTAGATATATTTACAAAAGGTAGTCATCACAGGAATCTCAGTGTATTTTATTTAACACAAAATTTATTTCATCAGGGTAAAGAGCAAAGGGACATATCTTTAAACTCAAGTTACATATATAATATATTTTAAAAACCCTCGAGATAAAACTCAAATAAGATATTTAGCACGACAAGTGTCACCAGATAACACAAAATTCATTGAAGATGCCTACAGCGATGCAACTCTAGAGGCGCATGGATATTTAATGGTAGATTTAAAACAGAATACCAATGATTTTTGTAGTATCAAGACGAATGTCTTCCCATTTAATGGTTTCTGTACAGTCTACGTCCCCACAAAAGAGTTTAAATACACCAAGAATCAAACAATTCAAATCAGTGCTAAATGATGCATCGTCGACTCACAATGCATAAACATTGCTAAACGCTTTGCATACGCTTAAATCAAAATATCAAAGAGCATTACTTAAAACGTGTGATGAAGAAGAAATTAACTGTATTTGTGAGTGTATTCATAACGTTTTACAAGGAAAAGTACCTCTTAAAGATCAAGATAAACTAAAATTGAATAAACAAAAAAATATACTCCGTAAACTAGTGCGTAAGTGTAAACATAAACTAAGAAAAAATATAATTATACAAAAAGGAGGGGCTTTCTTACCATAGGTACAATTTTGAGTGGATTAGTGAGTGGACTAGCCAGTTAACATTGAAAAATGCAAAGAAAATGATACTTATCGAACCTGGATTGATTGAAAAATTAAAACAAGAAAATAAGGTTAATAGTAATTTATCTCGATTAGATATTGACATGCAAAATATTATGAATAGTAAGACCGAAAGAAATGGATGTTATATTTACAAACACTGCAAAGATACTTTAATTTTACCGAAGAGGATCATCAACAACTCAGATTACCAATTTATTCTGATACATCTAATGAAGATTCAAATGAGTCTAAAATTGGTTTTAAAAATAAAGATAGAGGTCTAAGAACTTCAGTTGATGCTAAATCTTTGTTGGAGGAGAATCGATCCATTAAAAGTAAAGAAAATGATGAAAATCCACTATACACACCAGCTCAAATACTCAGTTTAATACCAAAAACATAATAAAAAAGGACAATTATTATTAAACTTAGTTGAAACAAGTAAAAGTAAAATACATTGGGATAATGAAGGTACAGTCATAATTGATAATGAAAAAAATTCCTGGAAGTAATATTGTTGATTTAATAAATGATTCACTAAGACACTTAAAAAGAAGTGATCCAGTAAGGTGGGACCCCTATGAGATTGAAGTTCAAGAGTTTTCTAAACTGAGCAGTAGAGATAAAAAGTCTACAACTAAAATACGTAAAAGCTTGAGTGGGAAAAATGGACCCCGTACTAGAAGAAATTAACAGGATTTATTATGATCCATCTAATTCCGCTGGTTTTGGTAGTATTGATAAATCATCAAAAGCCATGAAGGGTAAAATGAATAAAAGGCAAGAAAAGGAATGGTTAAAATCACAAGAAACATACACATTACATTAACCCATTTGAAAAAAATTCCCGCGTAATAGGTACATTCTATCAAATATTAATGAACTGTGGCAAGCTGATTTAAGTGATGTGCGAACTTATTCTCAATATAATGATGGTTTCAAGTATATACTTTGTGTTATTGATGTATTTAGTAAATATGATTTTGCAAGACCAATGAAAAAAAAACTCAGAAACAACTAAAGAATGTTTTGAAAGTATATTTACTGAAAGTAATTTAACACCTACTCACATACAATCTGATAAAGGTACAGAATTTGTTTCAAAAGATGTACAAAAATACTTTAAATCCAAAAAGATTAATTACTATACCTCTAACAATCCTGACATTAAGGCCAGTAGTGTTGAACGATTTCTCCAACACTAAACATGAAAATGTGGCGTTATTTCACTCATAATAATACTTATAGATATATAGATGTTTTACAAGATTTAATATACCCTTATAATCACAGCTTTCACTCTAGTATTAAGATGTGCCTATGTGATGTAAATTCCAACAATATTATGACAGTTTGGACTAATCTTTATAATAGACGGTCAAACAAACTTTCTTTAGAAAAGCCTAAACCAAATTTCAATGTGGGTGATTATGTTCGAATAACTAAATATAAACATGTTTTCCAAAAAGGATATAAATCAAATTGGAGTGATGAAATATTTATTACATCTTCAATAATTTATAGATCTCCATGGGTTGTTACAATAACAGATTTACAAAATGAACCAATAGTTGGTACTTTTTATGAAAGAGAATTAGAGGAAATCACTTACAACCCCACCTCACAATATAAAATAGATAAAATAATTGACACTCGTTATTGAGGTAACAGAAAAGAAGTATTAGTGAAGTGGAAAGGTTATCCAGATAAATTTAACAGTTGGATTTTAGCTTCTAGTTTAAAAAAAATATGAATAAAGAAAGTTTTTATTTAACTTTGCTCAAGAATAGTTCAATGGAATACTTTCCTGATAACAAGACCACAAATTTTTCAACGAAATTACCAAAAGATATTAAATTAGAAGGTGAATGGTCGGTTGGAGTTATCGAGTTTCAATATCCATGTACCATGTTTACTGTTCGAGATCATGAAAATGTTATATACATTACAAAATCTATGTTAATGTCTGTGAAGATAAACCATCCATAGTGTACTACAAAAAACATATTCTAGCTACCAACTATGATAACGTTGAGCATATTTTAAGATTGTTAAATGGTATCGGAGAGAACTTGAAATTTTGCTATGATGAAATAACAAAATTTGTGTCTATTTCTGTTTTGGATAAAAATATAACATCCATAACATTTTGGTTATGAAACAAATAAAAATCTCCAAGAGAGAAATTTTGGAAAGTGTCCTGCTAATTTACACTTAGGGTTACCATCTCAACTATTTCTATATTGCGACATTATCGATCCTCAGATTGTGGGTGATGTTATGACTCCTTTACTAAGAGTCATTTCATTAGATCCTACAAAATACATTTATGGTGCAAATAAAATACACGTTTTCTCTCAACCTCACTACTTACCTGTTATGCGAAGAGAGTTCGATACGCTGGAAATAGTTATAAGATCGAGCACAGGACAAAAACTACCATTCCAGTTTGGAACCGTGTGTATTAAACTACATTTCCGAAAATTATAATAATGAATTCTCTTCGTGATCATCATAAATGTCCATATGAAAATTATTATACACATCAAGCTGAGTTAGGAGTTGGAGTAATTTATAAGGGGTCACCATACCAACGCGGTCATGGTATTGGGAGCTTCTTAGGGGGATTATTTAGATCGGTTTTACCTTTACTTTCAAGTGGTGCTCGAGTGATTGGTAAGGAGGCATTAAGCGCTGGGAGTAGGACTTTTATCGGATATTGTTCAAGCGCGTCCTATGGAAGTCTCAATAAAAGATCGTTTAAGGCAAGTTAGTACGAATTTAAAACGAAAGCCTGGTGAGAACTTTGATCAATTTAACATGACAGGCTCTGGGTATAAAACTAAAAGAAAACGATTGACCTCATTCATTCCACCATTAACTGCTAAAGTGAAAGCTGCGAGAAAACTTGGTCTAAAACCAAAAAATATCAAAGATATATTATCAATCTTCTTTATAAAGTTATATTTTCAATTCTTTCCTTCATAATCATTCTTGCGAGTGCGTTAAGTCAGAATTGGATTTGTTAGCACTACCGTCTACATAAACTAGCATTGAAAATGGATTGTGGATTCATTATAAACCAATTTCATCTCTTGGTGATGATGGGCCTATCGAGTTTCAAGTTCCTGGGACAGGCGATGACTAAATAGATTTGTCTCATACATTACTTCCCATAAAGGCAAAAGTATTAAATCAAGATGCAACTAACTTGATATCTACTACAATAATAGTACCCGTAAATAATTGGCTGCATTCACTTTTTAGTCAACTTGATGTTTATTTAAACCAAAAACTTGTATCTCCACCTAATAATACCTATGCATATCGAGCATACATGGAAACTCTTTTAAACTATGCTCCCGCTGCTAAACAATCTCATCTTACTTGTAGTCTTTGGTATGAGGAAACAGCAGGAAAAATGGATTCTACAGATGGTAAAAACATAGGATTTGTTAAAAGACAGGAATTGATTAGTGAAAGTAAGGAAATAGAAATGATTAGTCATCTTCAAGGTGACATTTTCAACCAAGATAAATTTTTAATTAATGGTGTTGAAATGAGTGTTAAATTGGTTCGATCAAGAGAGAGTTTTAATTTAATTGTTGGGTCAAACGATGTAAAGTTTAAAGTTTGCATTACGGACGCAACTCCTATTGTTCGACGAGCACGAATTAATCCAAGTGTATTACTCGCACATCAAAAAGTTTTAGCTTCCACCACTGCTAAATATGCTATTACTCGAGCTGAAGTTAAAGTTTTGACAATTCCATCGGGTGTTCAATGAAAACTCTTGAATATATTTTTAGGACAGGTATTTATAAGGTGTATAATTGGATTTGTGACCAATTCTGCATTTAATGATTCCCTTACTAAAAATCCATTTAACTTAGAAAACTATGGTATTAATTCCTTCAGCTTATATATTGATGGTCAACAAATACCTTCAAAAGCTTTGCAACCATCTTTTAATAATAGTATATTTACATCAGCATACCATACTCTATTCTTGGGAACTGATATTCACTTTCTTAATGAAGGAAATGGAATCTCTTTTGAACAGTATGCCAAAGGTTACTGTCTATTATCATTTGACTTAACTCCTGATTTATCAGGCAACTCATCAGCTTATTGGAATCTCATAAAGCATGGTAGTGTAAGATTAGAAGTACGATTGAATCCTCACAAATACAAACAATTAACTGTATAGTTTATACTGAGTTTGATAATATTATAGTGATAGATAAAAACAGAAATGTTACTGTAGACTATAGTAGTTAAGGTTATAATATGTGTAGTGTGTTAGATTTTATGTGTTATGTGTGATGCATTTTGTGTCTATGTAACTATGTGAAACGTTATAAAATTAAATAAAACAAATTGTATGCAATATATTATTTTTTATTTCTTTATAAATCTTCTATTTAATCTAATACAAAACACTGTTCGAGTTTAAAGTTACATCGGCCTCTCATTGGATCGTCAATAATAACAAGATGTGGGTTTTCACTATCAAACATATTAAGATTTGGAATTCCTTGATGGTAGTTAACATTTGGTAAATTATATAAAGGTTGCGTTTCATCAAAGCACAAAGTGATCTGATTAAAATCACAAGTACATATTTCTGTAACTGATTTTATGAAATTTGTTACAAAATTTGACTTCCCACATCCACTTAGTCCTGCCACAATAGCAAAAAACGGATGTATAAGGTGAAACATTACACACTTCTAAAGTTCTTAGGGGTGAAATAAAAAATGAAAGTGTTGGTGTAGGTAAACAATTAATATACAACATGTAACATAATTAACGCCCATTGAGAAAGTAGTTTGTTCAGAATCGTTTACTGAATCGATTCTTATCATTTTATCCCAAAAATAATTAAAACTACGTAAATTACAGTCACATTAAATCTGTACAGTCAAAACAAACTGAAATGGACCGTAATTTAAGGCAATGAGACTATTAAATATTAATTCTGTCATTCAATAAAAATAAAGAAAAATGAAGTTTATTTCAAGCACGTTAAAGACTTTGCGTTCGTGGATTTGTACTGTGACCACAACATTCTTCCGGAATTAGTATAGTTAATTTGATAAATAATCAGTGCATAAAAATGTTTAACTAAAAATTCAGTGTATGTATTATGATTATAACATAATATACTAATTGGGGTGTCTGAGGGTGTGCGTAAATTACGTTACATATTGTATATTGTGTACTATAACTAATGTTTATGTATAACTAATGTTGTTTTTGGGAAATCAAACAAAATTTATGATTAATTAAAATTTTTATTTTCAAGTAATAACCACTTGTAAAAAACCCACACTTCATCACAAGAACAATGTAAAATTTTGTGATTATTTTTTGCAGATATATGATTATTACACACATAACCTTTGTTTAAATGTATGACATTTACCAAATCATTGTATTTTGGACATTTGTATTCTTCAATATCAAAATTCTATCATTCGTCGTCAACATTTTTAAAAACTGTTTTTCTGTGAACCACCTTTGTATGCGATCACTTCGTCTTTGCACAAATTTCTAATGTACCAATTTAATATGGTAATGATGTTCTCTTGTTTATAGGCACATTTTAATTGTTCAGTCACGTCAAAATAAGGAATGCTGTGTGTTTCGCAATAACGAACAGTTTTTTGTCTTTTGGCAACAAATAATTGAAAGGATAACTTGGCCGAAACAAATAATGATCGATAAACGCATCATTTTTATTAGATAGTTTTACGTCTAGAATAGCCATTTCTCTACATTGAAAATGTTTATATGGATATGTAATGTAAAATCCATCCATGTCGATGATGTATCTAAGATTTTTTAGATTTTGTGTCATTTTGAACCAAAAAGTTAAAAGGTTTTCTCACGATGTTTTCCTTCACCGCTGAGCACGTGGTAAATCAGCACTTAAAATTGCAATTAACAATTTCCATCTGAGCTACCAAGGCTTAATCATATAAACACATAATATTTAAATATAATTTGTTAACACTAAATCACACACACGTAAGAAAATAACAGAAAGAAAAGTAAGTTTATATTATTTTAATTAAGTTAGTTTTTTAGTTAATAACAGAAAAAAAGTAAGTCCATGGCCTTTGATGCGTTGAAGTAACACAAATGTAGTATTGATAGATCCACTGCGGTCAAACGACCATACACTAACTCCATGACTGCAGCTGCTCGGTCTTATATAGTACCAGTAAGTAATAATTCTAATCTAAAGAAGTTCTGCAGCGGAACTGATAGTACGAGTAACTTTATGCATCAACAAGCTTATCTCACATTCTACTGCTTATCTCAACATTCCTTCATTTTGCGTCTTCTTCAGTGTATTGATGACTCAAATACCATTTGTATAACACAAAAGAATGCAATTTAATATTTAGAAATCACTATAATTGATCATTCCTATGTTAGTCATTGAGTAGATTGGTACTGTAATAATCTACTAATAGCAGTAATATCATGAATACACTAGATGTACAACAACATCTAAAAAGATTCACCCCAGTCTAGAAAATAATGTTTATGCTGCTAATAGACTGCCCATGTATACCCACGTACCAACGTATATAATATGCAATTTGGATACAGATGATAAACCAGGGTCACATTGGGTAGCTTTATATATCGATACGAATGACGTCGGTCAATATTTTGATTCATATGGACGATCACCTGTACGATATCATCTAGAGTTTTTAAAAAGGAATTTTAAAAGATGGAGCTGGAATGTTGATAGGATTCAGAATGAGTGGACTTCAGTTTGTGGCGAATATTGCTTAATGTATTTGCTATATAAGTTTCAGGGATGTTCAATGCATAGTTTTACGAGTATATTTACAGGGAACACATTGTACAATGATATTTTAGTGGATGAGATGTTTCGCTCCTATTTTGGAGGCAATAAGTAATAAGATTTTGTATTTTGTGAATAAAAATTGTAACGAAATTAGGTAATATGTTTTATTGATGATTCAGATTACTGTTGTAGATAGGAACAAAGAAGTATAATACAATAGCACTGATAAGCCGACGCATACGACGAGGAAAAATAGACAATGACGGTATTCAATGAATAATAGATAAATAGATAAGAACAATGGGGCGCTATGACGGTGGAGGCCCTCACCGGATATCAATTAGATAAGAGTTAATTGATGTGCACATCTCCGGAACCGTGCATCCTACGCAAAAACGGATTCGTGATCAGAGCATGCCAAAACCTTTTCCTTTTTTTTAGGATCGTGAGTCGACGAACGTTGTACCACTTCTGACTCAGTGAGCAAGAAGTGGTACTACCTATCTACTTGTCTGTCTGTTTGTTCTGGCTAGTCTCCGAAATAACTGGACCAATTTTGATGAAAATTTTACTGACATATAGCTGATATTATGAGGAGTATCTACCTACATATTAGAATAATAATTAGGGTTCTGCGCAAAAAAAAATGAAACTCATGAAATCCGTGTAATAACTCTACACGTTCGAAGTCGTAGGGAACACAGCTAGTGCTGTGTTAATGTATAAAAGAGAATAATAAATACACATAATTTACATTAATTTTCAATCATGTTCTAAGTAAATGGGCGACCAAGTTTTGCTTGGCATTAGACAACTTGAAAAGTGAAATATTATATACGTAAAAAAATGTATCCAAATTGTTAGAGTAGTTTTCGAGAAATCGCAGATAAATATAGATATGATTATAATTTTTTGTTCTGAAAAGTATAAAAAAGGTTTGATTGTATATAAGAATAAAACAATACAAAACATAACATAAGATAAACTCATATGCCTGTTACTCAGAGGGGTATCGAGAACTTCTATTTGGCACGATCCTGCCACACCTCTCCCGTCTTTTCCACATCCATTTACCTACGCATTCACGAGAATTTTTAACACCCGACGAAAACAGACAGTGCTATAAGTTTGTAGCGTGTGTGTTGTGTACTGTTTGTCTATCTGTGGTATTGAAGCTTCTGAACAGATGATCCGATTTTCCGCAAGCACGCACACACGGACCCACGCACGCACACCCTCGCACACACGCTCGCACGCAAGCACGCATACATACAGACATACGGACATCAGCGCAAAAATAGCCTGAATAGCTTCCTAGAACATCAAAACGCCGAGATCTGATGAGAACTCGATTTTCGAAAACCGGGGTGACTAAAATAACTCCCCTATTTTTTTAAAATCATTTATTTTCTTGGCGGGAAGTTAAAAATTGGTATTTCGTTTTGTCGTCTATCAACTGTTATTTTTCCTAGTCGATCCACTGGACATATCTTTTTTTATATTTAGTATGAAACTTTGTATATTAATCCAAGATTGTCACAGTAGCTGTTATTTAGGTGAAGAACATCATAACTAGTGGGAATAATTATGAAGTGACAGTATCACAGGGTGTGGATCGCGAACTTAAAATTTCGTCAACCACTCATATCACAAGCATTTTAAGCTTATCAGGAGTGCTTAAAAAGAATATTAGTATTGTTAATAGCGTTCTGTGTATTAAAATATATATATTGAGACAACTGTTATCCTTCCCGGGTGTTGACAGTATAAGAAAATCTATCAGTTCAATTCTGCTCATAAGAGGTGACGTAGAGAAATACGGATTACGCCAGACGTGTGATGAACAGTGTCAACGTCTGGTGTGAGAAGTCTGGTAGTTTAATCGTCGGGTGAGGCTTATGTCAAGCAGTAGATGGATTCATATAAAAGAAGACGGAACAACTATAATTAACATTGTAGTTATTTCTATGCAAATCGAAATTAAGAACAGCGTTGGAAACAAAATTATTTTCAAATTAAAATGAACAAACAACTCAGTACATTTGTAAACATTTGTAGGTTTAAGCAAATGCTAAAATAAGACTCTAATAGCACTGACGCTACACTCTTCAACAGTGTGTAATAAGGAAATGCTATTGTAGAGCAAAAGACATTAAACATGCATCTGTTTCTGGGTAAATAAATGTCAGACTGAGAAACTTGCACTGCTTTGTCTTAAAATACATGAGATTGTAAAAGGAATATAATAGCAAAATTAATATTTGTTGGCAAATTTTAGTAGAAATAGTTTCGAATATTTTTTTAATAAAAATGTAATTTATTTTTTCATTAATAGAATTTCTTTTTGTTAAAACCGTCGGTAAATTAGTTAATAAAAAAGCTAGCACTAACTTACATGTAAATAGTAAAATTTTTAAAATTATGTATTATTTTTTATTATAAGAAGTTTTTTTTAATATTCTTAAAATAATATTAGATTCTAACCTGTTTAAATTTAAAGTCTTTATATAACCTAGTTCGACCCGCACAGACATACACAAAAGTAAGTTAATAAAAACGTGGTAAAATATTGCTAAAAATTGATAAACTTAATTTTATTTTTGCCATGTATATAACATTAAATAAAAAATTAAGAATTAACTAAGGAAAAGAATGTTTACCATTCTTTTCCTTAGTTAATTCTTAATTTTTACTCTTCTTAATTTTTTATTTTAACTCATAGCTTGCAATAGACGACACTTATACTGTCACATTTTTGCCAGATGTAAAATATCCAAATTAGTAAGGAGGATCAACATAGAAATTCGAATGCCAAAGTATAGCCAATTCTGACAAGCTTGTGTTTGCTTGTGCCAGCTCCGTGTCCCCCATCAGCTGTCTATATCGCGCTCTCACATTCCATCAAGTTCGGGCGTCCACCACTCATAGCCGGCCTCCCGTCTAGGGCGCGCAGGCCACTGAACATCCACCGCAGATGGACTACAATGCCGGTGAACTGCGCACAAAGACAGTCTGCCGGCTGCATAGAATACTATAATACATACATAATAGAACGTGGGAGTGGGCGGAGCCCGTGTAACCACTAAAACACAGATTACCTCCTAATAGATTCCGCATACAGGGCCACAAACGCGCGCAAAACATACTTGCTGTAGCTAGCATATGAAGTGACGTTAAGAATCACGATATCATTGTCGACCAAGTTTGTGACCCGTAGGCACGTCCGAGTTTTTGAAAATTTAAAAATAATTTTGGTATCCAAAATACATTACAAATGGCTTCCTATGCAGTGAAATGGTGTAGCAAGTCAGCTAAGACATCCAGTTATCAAAAAGATGGCATAATATTTCATCGGTAAGTAAATTTTATTCTTATCACATTAACCTATTTTAAATGCACCGGAGTTCAACTTACACTGGATATATAATTTTGCAAAGTGATATCATTTCAGTACCCGTTGAGGTCTTTTTGAAATGTCCCTTTCACTCATTACGTAAATTAAAATAGTTGTCTTTGTCTAACGACAGCACGTGTATCGATAGTGTTGTGATTTATGAGTCGATATTTGTTTGGTCATCGTTTACTTTTTTTGTAGTCATCATTTTATACAAATAGTGGCGTATAATTGTGCTACCTATATGTTATAGGTTTCCTAAATGCCCCGAAAGGAAAAGATGTGGATCGACGCTACATGTCGAGGGGACGATTGGTTTCCCACCAAAAATAGTGTGCTATGCTCAAGACACTCCACAGAAGACAATCTTCATATTACGAAAAACAGTAGAAGGCTGTTGGATTCCGCTATACCATCTCTATACTTGCCAGTTTTAGTATGGACTTTTACATATTTTTAAAAAGTATAATACCAATGGTGATTACACAATAAGTAATAGCATTAAGTTGTTGATTGAAACGTGATATTCTAATATTTAGGCGAAAATCAACGTCGAAATTAAACTATTTTTAACGAATTTATAAATCATAGAACAATTGAAAGTTATAATGTGATTAATGTTATTCTAGTGTTACATGGACTTCAGTAATATTCTATTATTATTATTATTATTAAGTACATCTAAATTTGAAACACGTACCATATGGTTTTTTAATTAATACTACTTTTAGGTGCAACACTAGGCAGAAATTACTGTCACCACCGAAAGGACATACCAGAACACACACAAAGTATTCACACCATTTTGTTAGTGAGATAAAAGACCTACATCTCGCTGACAATGAAACTATGGTCAGTTTTGGTGTTCAGTCACTATTCACATGCCTACCTATTGAAGACTGCTTCTCAATTGTAACTAGGAAGCTAAGATAACAACATGCCTGCAGAATATGCAGTATTACTCAAACAATGCTTCACATCTGGCTATCTATTGTAGAAGGAAGAGTTCTACAAGCAAGTTGATGGTGTGGCGATGGGCTCACCTATATTTCCTATAGTCGCCGACATATATCATGGAGGACTTTGAGGAGAAACCCTTCCTACTGCTCCTATAAATCCAAGATTCTACAAGCGGTATATAGACGACACTTTCAAAATTTTACCGTCTGACAAAGCAACTGCATTTTTAGACCACCTTAACTCAATAAGCTTCAAAATACAAATCACGATGGAGTTAGAAGCAAATAATACTTTAGCTTTCCTAGATGTTTTAGTCATCCGAAATCCTGATAACACTATTGGTCATACTATGTATAGGAAAAAGGCCTATACCAACCGATATTTAAATGGTGTATCTCACCATCATTCTTCATAGTTTGCTACTGTGGGTAAATATTTGTTTCAGAGATCACAGGGGATCTGTGACAGAATACATCTGACCGCCGAGCTTCAGCATGTCAAGCAAGTATTGCAAGACAACAAGTTTTGGGTCCCAAGCCTACGTCACAGCGACCGAGTGAAGCCGGCCACAGTCGGTGGATGGGTGCTGCCATCTGCTTGGGATCCTATAATTGACAAAATCTATCCAAAACCAAGCATACCGCTGCAAGACTTCAAGATACTGTAAGCTCGTAAACGAGCGATATTGATTTTGGGCCCGATCTACATTAAAATGTAGATCGTAAAAAAAAAAAATCAATATTCAAAAACTGAAGATAGCTGGGCTAACTATGATATTGAGATGTCAAACATCTCAGTTCCCTCTCCTCTCCCCCCCCCCGTGACCGCAAGTTAATTAAACACCATAAAATCCATATAATTATATAGTTTTATGCAATTTATAGTGTACAAATATATATATATATATACATATATATATATATATATATATATATATATATATATATATATATATATATATATGTATGTATATATATGTATATATATATTCTTTTATTTTTGTACACTGTTTTATTTTTTAATAAATTTCAAATAAAAATTGATCAATTCATTTATTTATCATTAATCAATAAATCCCAAATTTATCGATCAACGTCCCAAACCTGTCCCATCACTATGATTCGGAGCATTCTAAGTTCAACCTTGAATTATCCAATCACAGCGCTTTTGACACGTCCCCCGCAACTCGAAATTTGATGAAATCGAAACAGAACAAATATTCCATGATGCGGTATCTATTAGGAGGTAATCTGTGCACTAAAATGTCGCTAACATGTCAATTCACACGTATAAATGTCAAATGTCAACACGAGAGGTGTTTTGACGTAATAATCGTTTCCAAATTTCGCATGCAAATTATTTAGAAAATACCAAGTTGCACACTATTTACATATAAATAATTATTCAAATTTAAACGATTTTTAATGATGATTTTGAACATTAATCAAAAGTCTAAAATGTGTAAATTTACTCAGTCTGTCAAAACAACGAATCGGGTTTGTAGTAGTTATAATGCGACGTAATTGCTTGTATGTGTGCCCCGGCGACAAGGAATCTCGTATAAAATAGGTTTGACAGCCCTTTTATCGTGTGTTATAGTATTCAATGGCTGGCCGTCTAACTTTTAATGAGGGGGTGTATTAAAGGTTAGACAGCCATTAGACAGGTTAGATAGTTTAAAGGTGCATTCGTGTATGAACATTACCACGAAAGAAGCCCCAATTAACCCCCTAGTCTCGAAAACGGGCAGGCACTCTCACCGGCCCCGGGTTCCTTGCATAGTTTACTCCTCCAACCTTGTATGTGATGAGCCGTAGATCGCTTGAGCTGACGCAATCCAGGACTCGCCACTCTGTAACCAAAACCCCTGTGGATAAAAGAATGAAGTCAAGAGTCTCCCCTTGCCCCCGAAAAAGTGCTCGGTTGGCCTCCGACGTTGGCCACAACCAGTCCCCGTGACAAAATAAAATCTTCCACTTTCACTTTCTCCAAGAAGATTATGGCAAGTATTCTTTATTATAGAAGAAACCTGTTTGCAGCAATGGGATATTAAGGAATTGTAAAGATGACAATACGTCATCCACTCCGTGAGGAAAGATTCTTACGACACACAACGCGGAAAATGATTATTTTGTAGTTTTTAAATTAAGCATTTCTTTACGAAATTTGCGATGTGATGTCAGTAGGGAGTGGATGGCGGACATATTTTGGGAGAAAGAGCGTACCATGCAGATTAATCACATTTTTATTTTTAGTGTTTCTTAACAAATTAATTTTCTTATCTTTAGTAATGCACCACAGTACCGTTGCTGGGGGTTGAGATTTCTTCAAATCTGAACTTCGGACGATTCATTGAGTCCAAGGCCAAAGCGGCTGCAAGGAGGCTAGGAGTCCCTGCAAAGGTGCGACGATACTTCACGCCGGGACAGATGATGCGGGACTTTATATAAAGCCCAAGTCCTGTCGTGCATGGAGTATTGCTGCCATATATGGGCTGGTGCTGCGAAATGCCACCTAGCCGCCTTGGACTCAATGGAAAGGCATGCTAAGAGGCTTATTAGTGACCCGAATTTGGTTGAAAACAATCTTACTAGCCTCGAACACCGGCGTAAAGTAGCCAGTAAGTAGCCAGCAAGTAGCCTTTTGGTCTTCTACAGGATGCATTTCGGAGAGTGCGCGCAGGAATTGCATAACTTAACTCCTCCCACTCCTTTCCACTATCGGACAACCAGACGTTTGGCCAGTCTCCACCCTTTCGTTGTTGACTTACCACACATTCAAACCAAACGATTTGCTACGTCGTTCGTCATGCGTACAGCAGAGGAGTGGAATAAGTAAATGGGAGCACCCTATTGGATACCGCAAAAAGAGATTTTAGACGTGGTAGACGCACGCTTCAGCTATATTATAGTCGTAGCACGAATCGGTTGACACGACCGGAGAAGGACTACGATCTCACAGAATACCTGCCAGCATCTGTCTTTCCATCCGATCACAATGTGGGTGTCTTCAAGGCAAGAGTGAATATGTTTTTGTTAAGTCAGTGCGCTTTACCACCTTAAGCTACATCACCACTTACCATCAAGTGGGATTGTAGCTAAGTGCTGGCTTAAAAAAGTAAAAAAAAAGGTGAGACTAGCAGACGGGCCTTTAGACAGAATAGGATTCCTACCACCTAGATATTATATAGATCTTAACTACTACAATTATTATGAAGTTTATTCACCTTTTATATTTTCTATTATAATATATTAGTGGAGGCTATCTTTTACTGAAAAAGTTCTTTTTTTTCTTTTGTTTAACTATAATATTTTTGTAAAGCCCGCTTTAGTATTAAACAAAACCGGACCTTTTATTATTTAGCAATTCCACAATACGGTAGTAAAATTTACAAAGAAACACAAAAGCTCTTTGAAATGACATTTATTTGCCGCTTCTTATACTAACCCCCTTTTGTTTTTCAACAACGGTAGCCTTTTGTTCGATTCCTTAATTGAATTCAGCAGTGACCTGATTAATTTCTTATTCGATAAAACATTTTTATCAAAGGTCTAGGTCAAGGTAGGTCTTACACATATATAAATATAAATAAATAATAAATAAATACCTCATATTTGCCATAAATTCCATGCTTGGTAGGCAAGTGACAACAACCAGCAGATGTGTCGTAATTTCCCGAAAGCTGCCCAGCCGAGTTATTTAACGTATTTATGTCAATTGACCTCTCGGTCGAAGTTGGACTTACCTAGTGTGAGTATTTGTCCCAGGTTAACATACTCGTCAACAACTTTTGTATTTAAAGCACCCAATAACTACGTGTGACTTGGACGTTACACATGATCCTTGTTTTGTCCATATTCATCTTAAGACATATTCGTGGGACACTTATGTCAATGGGTATACTGCTTAGGCCATCGATTCCGCGAAAGGGCTACGGGCTATATCGTCAGCAAATCAAAGGTGAGTGATGTACTAGCCATTGATGTAAATACCATATCTTTTCCAGTCCAGTAGCTTGAAAACGTTTTCAAAGATAGCGGTGAAGAATTTCGGAGACACGACGTCACCCTCCACTCTGTAGTTGGACAGGTTTCGTATTCTAGTTCTGTACATCAATAGCCATCGTAGCCCTACTGTTTAAATATTTCAGCACTTCGACATACCCACAATTAGCTTAACACCACTTAAGAGACTGAAGGACCAACAAAATTTCAGCAGAATAAAAAAGCGAGAGATAAAATGGCAGAATGCACTCTTTGGTTACATGTATCTACAATTTGCCGAAAAGTATGTATAAGGTGTAAATCAACTTGTTCGGGAGGTTCAATACGAGCTGTATTGAAGTTCCGTAAGTCGCGCCGCATGTGTTTGGAGATTTGTTTTTTAATTTTCCCGTATGATGTCATATCTGCTGAAGACTGCAGCAACTCTTTGTCTCTAACAGTCATAACTCTCTCACTCCAACTTAACTTTAAGGTCTAAATTACTAAACAAACGCAACATGAATAACAGTCCTTACTAAAGCGACAACGCCATAAATATAACAAACGGCCTATAACTTAACCTTGAAAAAGATCAATAGCGGTTTGTATGGGTCTTTCTATACAGAGTGTGACCTATGGTGTTGTTAGGATTTCGGATGATGGCGTTGTCGCTTTAGTAAGGACTGTTATTTAAGTTGCGTTTGTTTAGTAATTTAGACCTTTTAGGTGTCTCTTGGAAGGATGAATACTGACTAGAACAATCGAAAGCTGTTGGTAGTATCTTAAAATTATTTAAGCTAAAGAACCATTTCACTAAGAAAGGGCTCAAAAAGATTAAAAACATTAAATCGTCCCTATTCCACGTGTATCAAGTTCACCTCAGCCAACTCCTTATTAATTAATTCCTTCTCGCTTGAGAATGGCTCAAAAGATTTATATAGAATACTCAATACAAGTGATTTGCATTACTAAGGTTTTAAAAAAAATGTGGCTCCATACACGCCGTGTGAGGTAAGCACTCCCCCCAGGAAGGAGGTTAAGTTGGGAACTGGACCGTTGTCCACAGCAAAATAAATGGACAACTAGTAAAAGAGGACTTGGCCACTTGATAGAGCGTAAGCACAAACAACAACTGAACCAATACGTCGAATAATAGGCACACTGGCCGTATAAAACCCTCCGTGAGCGCCGCCACCTGCCAAACGACTGTCAAAAACAAAAAAAATTAAAATTTTTGTCTGCCTGTCTGTTCCGGCTAGTCTACAAAATGGCTGGCCCGATTTTGACGGAACTTTCACGTGGAGATAGCTGATGTTATACGGAGTAACTCTATCTACTTTTATTTTAGTAATAGAATCAGGGCCACGCGCAAAAAACCCCATGTAATCCAACCGTTTCGGGGGAATATTTAATATGAAAGAAACATTTAGCACAAACATGTGTTAGCAAATAATACAATTTATGTTACAGCATATCACTTTTATTTTATCCGTTTATAACTCACAATTTATTTATCGTACAAATAATCACTGTTACTTAGTACCTTCACTATATCTTTACACCAAAAACTGTCAAGTCTCTTAAGTCCCAATACCTTAGAACTGAATAGAACTGAATGCCCCGCTTGGGTCGTGACGGCCATATTTATCCTCTTTTGTTAGGAGTCAAATCCGAAACTATTACAATAAAAATCTTACCGGAAATTCAAAGCCACAAAAGCGGAAATCCGATTTACATTTATTAAAGTTAGATGGATATTTCAAGAGATAACTACATTAAAATTAGGATCATTCAATATGTTATGCTTAATTGTTCTTTATACTTAATTGCTAACAATCGGACTTTCCTGACATTTTCACGTCTCGTGAAAGGAAAGTATAAAATGTATTATCATATTAAGTTAATATTGTTTGTAATTTTACAGTTTATTTTAAATTAATGAAATTACAATGCAAAGAATATTGAAGCCCAATTCATGTCTTCAATATTTACCTGCATGAGACCCCTTCATGTTCTCAACAAGTAAGAAAGAAGTATAGAATACTGAAGCCTCATTCATGTCTTCAATATTCACCTGCATGAGACCGCTTCATGTTCTCAACAGGCAAGAAGTAAGTAAAGAATACTGAAGCCCCATTCATGTCTTCAATATTCACCTGCATGAGACCCCTTCATGTTCTCAACAAGCAAGAAGTAAGTAAAGAATACTGAAGCCCCATTCATGTCTTCAATATTCATTTTCTTAATAAATGATGACATTAATATAATGTACTATGATAAACAAAAATAATTATAAACAAATATCAATATTGTTTTTTTACAACTGAAATTATTTAAATAGTAACTAACTAAATCAAAAATATTATTTATTTCTAATCATTACATAAAGGAAGAAAATGATCCTTGCAACACTAATAACAAATTATTTGTAATCATATACTTATTCATTCATCGGTATTACTATTTGGACTGTATTAGTATTTTATATTAGTATCAGACTCATAGTTTCGTTGATAAACCAACCAAGGATTAATTTTATCAACGGAAAATATACCACTAAAACGTCTACCCTTGTGTGATATAGGTGTATCTTCGACTACATATCGATCGTTATCAAGAACCTTACATATACGATAAGGACCGCGAACTTTAGAAATTAATTTTCTACTTTTACTTGTTGAAGGAATCTCTCTCTCTATTCTAACCAAATCACCTACAACGAACTTTAAGATTTTCCGCTTCTTATCAAAACGTTCCTTTTGTTTTGTTTAATGCCCGAAAATCTATACAAAGACGATAATCTCCTGTTTTCTTCTTAATAAGGATAACAGGTGACGCGTATTCTGAAGTAGACTCTCTGATAATTCCACAGTTTTCTAATTCTTTTACCATAGCTCTAACACGCTCGCGTTCTAGTTGAGACAAACGGTACAGTCTATTTACTACGGGATTATTGTCATTTAATTTAATATTCAATTCTGAACCTTGTACGCATCCAATTTCATTTATTGCAAAAGCAAAACATTGTCTGAATTCGTTTAGTTTATCACTATGACCCAATTCTTTATCTATATTTAACATTGAAATTTCTAGTAATGTAACAGGAGCAGCAGAGTTATGTTTAATTTTATTTACATAAATATTTTGAACATTTTTTTTAAAGGTAGAGCTCGAACCAGTAGCATATCTTTTGTTAAAGAATATAGAGTTGAAGATACACATTTAATCACTACTCGTACCTGACCATTGTTTAGCTGTATGACACTCTGAATAACTTCATATTCACGTTTAGGTAATTGGCAACAACTAGCTTCTATAAATAACTGACCCTTATAATTTGGAGATGAGTAAACATATATTTCATTATAACCAAAAGCAACTGACGTAGATTCAGCGATGAAGCAAAACCTTAGTTTCTTTTTGTGAATCTCTTGAAATTATTTTTAAGCTATCCTTTTATAAACAACTATGTGATCTTGTTCAGTATACGTATGTCCCAGCAATAACGAAACTCTTAGTAACTCATCTGCCACAATAAGAACTTGCACCGTAGCTTTAATAAGATCCACTTCAATTTCGACTTCACACGTACCGAGACATTTCACTACAGAATCTCCAAAGCCTCATAAAACTGGCAAATTATTCGTTGACCACGAACCAACTAGACTTTAGCAACAGATTCCTTCAACATGGTACATTGACTACCAAAATCTATGAAACAGTTTAATTCTATATCATTAACCTTGGCTGATTTAAAGTATTTTAAATCATAATCAATATTTTTGGATATAACTAAAACGATCTTGCTGTCTGCGGATCCTTGTTTCGGACAACTATTAGTTAAATGACCTACATTATGACACGTGTTACACCTTTTAATAGTATGTTTACACTTAAAATATGGGTGTCCATCCTCACCAAAGTTATTACATTTTGGTACAGTTTTAATATCAGAACTACCTTGTACCGGCTTAAAGACTTTTGGCCGTCTGTTGTCAGAAGTGCTTGCTTGAATTGTGGTGTTTTCCTTTCAGGTCTCCTAACAGTTTTAAAATTTCTTAGGAAAATTAATAATTTATCTAGTTCCGTAAATTGAGCCGCTTCGGCACTTGTTCTAACAGACCTATCCTCAATGCCAAATAAAATACTGTCTGTAGCATTTTTACCAAATATTAAACATCTGTTCAATAAAACAATCTTTTCATAAAAAATACTCTTCTAAAGACTCGCCAAATCGAGCCTAGCAAGCATTTCTGTTAACAGTTGGCCATAATTTTGATTACTTGGAAATGCTGACCTTAGTTTATCCTGCCATTCAGACCAAGAAAGCATTAAGCTTGGCAAACCTTGACACCACTTTTGCGCTAAATCAACTAATTTCGGAAGAGCATAATGAATTATCTGACGTTCTGATCAACCATAAACAGCCGCACACTCGTTCACCTTAACAATCCAGGTATCAACGGTTTGATTACTCTTCGACGGATCGAACTCTCGATGTACTGCGGTCACGCGGCGCATACGCCTGGAGGCGCCGCGCTTATTCAGCGAACATTTGGAACCACTTCGCCCGCTGCATCGCAAGCGCTTGCGTCGAGTGGTGCTGGAGTCAGTTCGATATGTTGATCTCGACTGTCGCTCGGCCCCACTGCTAGACGACATTGGTGATGAGCTCGGGCAAGACCTCGTGTTCGTTCGCTTACGAGATCGTCGGTCTCGTCCCATGTTTTTGTCACTGAAACATTAACAAAGACTAGAAAGGAAAATTTTTTTTTATAATTTCTATTTTATTTATTATATTTGATTGTTTAATATTAAGGAAACATTATACATGTAGCTACAAATTAAAAGTAATTAATTGGGTTGCGTATGTGAACAATACAGGTTTCAGTTTTTTTTTATTTAGTTCTGAACACAAAATAAATAGAAAATATCTTAAATCCTGATACAGAATTAGTTTTAAATAGTTTGGCTAGTACGCTTATGTGAAGCCAAAAAATGTTACTATAGAAGGAGAAAAGAAAACTGACATAATTTAACAATTTGAACCTAACTTGAATATTATTATAAATCAACAATGAACGATATGGATAGATGTTAACACATTATAAATTGTGTATAAAGTAGAGGGAAATAAAACTTACCTATTTATGTTTTGCCCAATGAGTCCGAAATACCGAGTTATCTTAGCTCGATATAATCCCACTTCTGATTTGTTAGCAAATAATACAATTTATGTTACAGCATATCACTTTTATTTTATCCGTTTATAACTCACAATTTATTTATCGTACAAATAATCACTGTTACTTAGTACCTTCACTATATCTTTACACCAAAAACTGTCAAGTCTCTTAAGTCTCAATACCTTAGAACTGAATAGAACTGAATGCCCCGCTTGGGTCGTGACGGCCATATTTATCCTCTTTTGTTAGGAGTCAAATCCGAAACTATTACAATAAAAATCTTACCGGAAATTCAAAGCCACAAAAGCGGAAATCCGATTTACATTTATTAAAGTTAGATGGATATTTCAAGAGATAACTACATTAAAATTAGGATCATTCAATATGTTATGCTTAATTGTTCTTTATACTTAATTGCTAACACATGTATTATGTTGTATAACAAAGAGATATGTAAGTATGCGGATTTGAATCGAAGTTGTCAACTAAATGTATTTTACATTCTATTCATTGTTACAACGCCTACTTTACCTATGTAACTATATTTAAGTCAACCTCCTATATCTATACATAAGAGTTCTATAAAACACAAGTGTTAGTGATTGCCTTAAGAGGTTGCGCGTCCTGGTCATGTTATATGTATAATAAATCATATTATGTAATGTTATACTTTGTTTAAGCACCGTGACCTACCCAACCCACACCAATCCCGTACACCAACCAGTCTACCAAGTGTGGTAAAAATATGAGAGAAATAATCTACGGAGGAGGTATATGTTCAGCTGTGTCTGTGAATAATGAGTAAATAAATAAATCTTAATTAAAATTTTTAAAACTAAATATGTGGCATTCATTCATGCGCTTCGAATACAAACGCGGCTCTTCATTCGATCAGATATCACAAGTAGGAAGCACTACCTGCATATATTCTCGGGATTTGGCCGGTTCGTGACCTCACATACGACTACAAACTTTGCACTCGTTGTTCCCTTTGAGTACTAAAAGGCTTGTTGAATAAGACTTGCAGCGTTACACGGATTGAATAAGCGATATGACTTTGATTTGCTTTGAGAGTTTTATAAATGTAACGTGGCACATATCTATATTATATATGTCGCAGGTTTATGATAAAACCAATCTTGGCAAATCTTTGCTTTTGATCAAGAAACGGAAGAAGAAAAAATTATAACGTAATCTTATCATAAACGGGAAAAACCATGTTTCTTTAATTATAAAACTTGAACTTGTTTAGGTTTTTTATAAGCTTTAGTTAAGTTAAGTTAGCTTATCTTTTTGTTTTATTTATTTAAAGAAATAGCAACCGATATGAATCAAAATCAGTCTAAGTTTTTGATTGAAAAACTGGAAAATCTCAGGTTTATGCTAACATGAAGTAAGTAGCAATTTTGTCTTCTTCCTAATAAATTCCTGATTTTGTCATAAACCTGCGACATATACATATCAATATTATTGAAGTGTCCATCTGTAATATCGAAATAACTATCTTCTATTAATCTCGGGGGTTGTTTTCATGCTATTGAGATATGAACTGCCTCGTTCGTGTAGTGGTCGTTAACGCGGTTACTGATTAAGAGGTCCTGGGTTTGAAAACATGATCGAACCAAAATCACTTATTGTGTTTTTCTGTCTAGAAATTCTCAGTAGCAGCCCGGAGTCAGAAAGTTCACGATGTTTCACCCGCCTCATCACCGTGCCTCAGAAAGCATGTAAAACCGTTAGTCTTACGCTGTTTTCTCTCAGGTAATGTCGGATAACCATCCCAGGCGGATAGAGAGACAAATACTTCAAAAATGGTTATCTTGTTAATATCATCCAGACTGAGTTTCGGTCATGATGGCCAGTCTCAACGGAGACCAGATATCTGCGCGGAACAGTATTATAGTGCCCAAGTGAATGTACAAGCACAAGTGCAATCTATCTCGTCCTTTCATAGTCCGATAGGATGGCTTTCGAGACGACCGGAGAAAGTTCAGGCGTAAGACAAACGGATTTACATGCTTGCCGAGGCACGGGGGCAAAACGCCGCCAACTCCCTAACTCCGGTTTGCAATTCAGAACTTCTTGACAGAAAAACCACTGATTTTGACCCAATCCGGTACTAGCAGTTACTTTAACGACCACTAGACTAACGAGACAGTCAAATTGTTACGACACCTATTCTTTTAATAAATAATAATTAATTTCTATATAGTCATTTAAAATATCATAGATATAAAATTTGAAACAATTAAAATGCATTAATAAGTATAAAGTAAAATAAAGGCTTAATCGTCTTTGAAAAAACCTTAAAAATAAAAGTCGATTATATCAGAGTAACAGAGACAAATAACATAATATATAAACTTTATATTATAATAGGTCCTTACATATGAAATTGGCGTTTTGTAAGGGAGGAATAAAAAGGCAATTTTTTTAAATATATTTAATTAACCAAAGTATGCACCGTTGTTATCTATGCACTTTTGCCTTCTCACAGATAGTTCATTGAACCCTTTACTAATAAAACCATGGGGCGAGAATCAACAAACTCTTTGAAGGCGGTTTGGACTGCCGCATCGGAGTTGAATTTTTTTACTTGTAAGTTATCCAAATCCCGAAAAAAAAACGGTAATCTGTTGGAGCAAGGTCCGGGGAATACGGTAGATTTCACACACATTCCAATTGTAGCTCATGTATCTTAGTGGTTGTTTGTTGTGCAGTGTGTGGCCTAGACCGATTGACCAATCTCGGTTGTTTAGCAGCTAGTTCTTTCTTCATGGTTTACAGGTGCTGACAATAGATATGCCGTAATCGTTGGGCCAGATTTTGGAAAGCTGTAGTGAACGGCGTTAGTCCACCAAACACTCACGAGTAAATTTTTATGAGTCAATTTTCGTTTAGGGCAGGATTTGCCTGATATCCAGGGTTCAGCCATTGCGACGAGTGCTTCCGATTATCTTTCAGTATCCACTTTTTCTCACAAGTAATTATTCGATTTGAAATCCCTTCATTTTTGTTTCGGTTGAGCAAAGTAACACAGCAGTCGACGCGTGTTTGGAAGTTCGATTCACTCAATTCATGAGGTACCCATCGTTCAAGTTTTTTTACTTACCCAAATTGATTCAAGTGGATTAATACAGTTTTATCACTGCGCCCTGCAGCTATCACTGAGGTGCTTTGTGATGGATCCGCTTCCACAATAGCCTTTAATTCTTCATTTTCCACTTTGGTCTCCGGTTGGCCACGAGGTTGGTTCTGAAGGTTGAAATTTCTAGAACGAAAACGTTGAAACCAAAAACGTACCGTGCTTTCTTTTGCAATACCAGCGCCGTACACATCATTAATCCTTCGAGCTGTTTCTGCAGCACTGGTGCCACGGTAGAACTCGTACACGTAAATATACCGATATTTCATGTTTTCCATTGTGCGGTAATAAGCGACGCCAAAGAAAAAAATAATGAAGAAAAAACAAATGAATGATTATTTTCAAAGCTTGAATGTACCAACTAAATGAATAGATATACTACTACATTTAGGATAAAATAAATCGTATATCAAATAAAGTTATACAAACACTGTTATTTCTCATATCACATATACGCAGTGAGCGGTATACTTAATTAAAAAAATATACAAAATTAATTTCGAACAAATTACGCTTACCAATTTTTCTATAATCAGCATACCGAGCTTAGATATTCTAATAATTGAATATCGTTTCAACAGTCAATATCCAATGTATTAAAATGGCAACCAGAATGAGACATCCATTAATAAAGAAAAATATATATTTAATATAAATTATAATCTATTTCCAATATCGTTTATTTATTTAAAAAAAATTACGTATGCTTAGGGTTTTCAAATGGGCAAGCTAGGTAATTCTAAGAAAAAACGTCACATTTGTTTTATTTACTAAAACATCATTGTAATTATCCTAAATCAATTTCAATAGATGAATAAAAAAAATCAGTCTCACAGAATACCAGCGTAAAATAGCAACTTAATACTGGTGTGTTTCGTATGATGAGTTTAGAGATCCGGAGACCCTTTTTTACTGGTTACGAGGCATTCCATCTTGCTCCTCAGGGGTGACAACGCACCTTCGTTTTGATTCTTAATCGAGGATAAATGTAGATGTCTACGGGCCACAGCATCACTCACCATCAGGTGGACTGTGTGCTCGTTTGTCACCCTTATTCTATAAAAAGTAAAATTTTAAGCACAAATTTAAATCCTTAGGAATATTACTTATTTATTTATTGATTTAAGGAACATAGCAAATTATTGTAATCGTTTGTAGATTCGAGAATCTCAACTGCAATTATTAGATTATAATTTGATAACTTGAACGCAACAGTTATAATCGTCGGCACTATTACAGTATGTACTCATTATTTCATGATAAAACGATTAAACGCTTCAGGCTCCCCTCTCGGCAATGAATAATTACGCAAACGATCCTCTACAGATATTTTAATTGATCTTTAATAAAATTGAGCAGTTATTATTCGTATTAAAAAATTAGGTTATAGCTATATGGTCACGAATATCTACTAAAGTATAATCCAAATTGCTATCGAAAGAGCATAATTGCCATCAATTTAATATGGGAAATGAGGTACGTAACATAAGTGCGGATAATATGAAATAAATTACTATGATATGTTCTATGAAAGGATATTTTAATAATTCTTATTATTTTATTACATATTTATAATGCTTTTTCATTATTTTATAATTATATTTTTAGAATATTTAAATATTCTCCTGGCCTATTAACCAAATCGTTTTAGTGCCCTAGTGATTATGAAAACTTAGATTGACTAATACTTTTTAAATCAAACGTCAATGCTGAGGTCAAAATCCTACAGAAAAAATGCACAGAAGTTTACACTACATAACACAGTCCAGTCATAGCACATCATAACAACAGAAGTACTGAATGTTAGTTAAATAGTGTTTATGGTTTTCCAACACAAAAATTATCTAAGGATTTGTCCATAAATTAAGTATACTTAGTGCCAAGTAATGATTTATACCCTCCTGAATCTGTAAAGAGTAGATTTTATACATTTTAAACGCTTAAAACTGAGGGTTTTAACCTGTAACAACCTTTCTGTTACGTTTTCGTTATTGTTTAAGTTTGGCTGTTTTTGGACATTTTGTAACGTTTTCGTTATTGTTTAAGTTCGGACCGTTTTTGTTAGTTTTGGACTATTTTTGTTACTACTCATTTTTTAACATGGGGAAAACTATACACAGTGAAGAGAGAAATCTTGTGTTGAAAGTGCTGCAGTTTTTCGAGAATGAGAAGAAAAAATAAACGCTTTTGCACACCTGTAGATCAGGTTGATAAACGAACCTGCGCAGCAGCTGGAATATCAAGAAGTACTCTTACTCGTATAAATGCGTGCATGTAGCTACGCAGTAGTGGACAAAAGTTATGAAGATTTAAAAAGTTGATTTTGGCAGTCGGTTTTTATCATTATTACACATTGTAGATATTAATAAAGTTCCAATTCATGAGTGTTATGTAGGTTAATGTATATGCATGATGATTAGGATGTATCCTAATATGGTTTAGCTAAAAAAAACAAGGACAGCAGTTTTTTTCAGCCTTTGAAATTATTATTTTTAACTAGTTTTTGTAACATAACTATTATTGATCGGAATTATATTGGACAGAAAACAATTAAACTTACGTATGATACCGTTTATAATTATTGGAGCACTCGCGGGCTACGGCACTTATTAAATAAAAGTATAATAAGATAAAACACAAATACGAAGGAAAAACGTACATTTAGCATATACCAAGAAACGGCGCGTAAGTCGGAAAACGTGAATCGTTGTTTTTATTATTCGCTCGAGAGCAGCCAAAGGAACTAAGACATACAGCCTTGTCTTTTTTTTTAATTTTGAATATGTAGAATTTTGAAGTGTAAAGGCCGAAACCAATTCTTATTTTCTTCTTTCCATCTCTTCAAAGTCCATAAAGGCCGAAGCCAAGTCTTATTTTCTTTAATTCTTCATATTTTCAAAAACCAAAAAGGCTTAAAGCCGAGTCTTCTTTATTATAATATAATCTTTATAAGTTTCAATCCATATAGATTTATTAGTCCAGTTTCAAGGTTCCCGCGTTTTTTTTTCTTTTCTTCACAACATGCTGACGCGTCACATTGCGAAGCCCTTGGAAGATTTTGACGACAGCTCAACCCAGCGGACAGTTGATGACGACAGCCACTCAAGTTCATAAGGCGCCTAAGCGATCAAAATAACTTGAGGTTTATATCGACATCAAAGCACTTGTTTCATCGTTTTTCTCTAATAGGTCACACGCGCAGACAATTAATTCACAAAATAACATCACTTTTACGAATTAAAATCCACTTCAAACCATTATTCAAGCGACAAAAGAGGATCGACAGTTCGTCGTCGGCCAAGTTCCCGCCAAAACCCCACATCAAATCTGACATTGACACTTTTGATGCTTGACGGACGGATTCAGTGTTGCAAGTACTAAAGTAAGATAACCCTATCCTATAATGTAACGCTACATGTTAAAGCTGTTGCTGTATTAAACAAATACATAAAATCCTATCCTTTAATGTATTTTGATTATTTTGATGTATTAATTCATTATTTGAGGGCTTGTTTTTATACATAACATATCATAAATAAAGTATTTTATGGGTTTAACTAGTGTTTTTAAGTATTATATGGCCACATTAAAGGTACTATAGAGTGACTTCAAAGAGAAGAAAGCATTTTAAATACTTTTAAACTTGATTATTTTTCAACAGCTGCTATGAAATTTTAATAGTTATTCAATATTATTTTTTTATTTTATTTAAATTAATATCAATAGTCTTATTTTTGTACAGCTTGGGGCACATTTTGGCTATCTCATTTGCGATTGTAATCGATCTCGGGTTGCTTGTGGTAAAATTAAATGAAATGATGAGTCTTACCTAGTTTGAAAAGCACCCACTCCCAACACCACTACTCTCAACACCACTCTTTTAGGAAAGACATACCATCGACGATAATACGACGCGTGTTTCGCGTGTGAGCGCACCTCTTATTGCCAACTATGCCAAACGTAAGCAGATGTTCTATAGATGCACCGTGATTGACGCCCATGCGTTAATGTCCTTAAGAGGTGAGAGTAAGTCAGCTCAAATTCTAATTTCGCCCCCACTTCCCCCGCGCGTCGTATGCTATGTACCGACATGTTTGTAATCACTAATACTCTAAGTAGATAGGTCGTTAGATACTTATTTCATTAGGTTTATCATATTTATGCCTGTTTCTTAACGCCAACCCAGTCGCTTCTTATTTTTATAACGGTTATTTCCCATTTTAATTTTACGTCTTACTGTTGCGTAATGTGTTTTCTGATCGTAAGCGACACAACTTCTGCCTTCACTTCAAAAGCCGGAGCAATACTAACGGAACGACAGGAATCAAGCTTACGTGTCGATAGTTTAGGTAATTTCTTTTTTACAGTGAATAATGGTATTTTAAAAAAAGTAAATAACATAAGCACTGCTTTATAGTTAGTTCAGTTAGTATGCAAAGTTTCATGATCTTATTTAAAGTATTTTATGAATAGCAGCGGTTTATTGTTCAGTTTGGAGGTAACTTTGGATTTTTTTTTCTATCGAGAAAATTTTACGGAATCGTGTTTTCGTCTAACATAAACCTTAACATTAATCCTCAACTTTACCATATATTTATTTCAAAATTAATGCTGCAATACTTTCGGCATAACGGAGGATCTTGCTAAGCCATTTGAGGTTATATTTCCCCTTAAGTTATTAGTTTCATACGGTAAGAATTTATTATATATTATGTAGACTTAAGCAGATCAATAACACACGGGTATGAACTTTTAAAACGATGTTTTATTAATCAAACACAAAATACTAACTAACTTACTGGTCCTAAAAAAGTATTAACTTACTAGATATTTGTCGACTGTTTACTTCATCGCAATCTTAGGTACAAGTTATTTCATTGTAATGTTTGATGTTGACATCGTGTTTGAAATAACATGTTTTGAAGATACCGTGGACAAACACACGTAAATATTCTAGTAGGCATCTACATTAATAACTTCCGGAGTTTTTATCGCTTAAAAATAAATGTTCAAATTAAAGCTTTTCTTTGCACTCTAACCACTTGTTTTTCAAAATGGATGAGGCACTAAAATGGATGATACAAACGAAAGTTCCAGTTAAGTCTTTTTATCGCTACCGCCTAATTATTTGCCAATTCACGGCTTTTTTGGAAATCTGATCTGAAATCAGATAAGTATTTAAAACAAAGCTATTAAAAAGTTTTATTTTAAACAGTAATCTACTCGAATATGGGTTAGTAACAAAACGAATCTTAATTTCTAATAGTATGATTATGTTATAATTACGGAAAAAATATTATTTCAAAATATTCGCGTAGAACGTTCTAATTTAATGAAATTTCATGCGTTATGCGGGGGGAGCACGAGCACGTACTGTGTCAACCCGCCCGCGCGCCTCCCGCAACACCCTTAGACACACTTTTTTATAGAAGATGGGTCAAATGAGCATGCGGCTCACCTGATGCATAGTGTTGGACTGTCAAGCATCCAGATGGTGAGCATGGTATCGTGAATTTTGAAAAAAATTTTGTTAATACTTTATTATTATTTAAAATTAGTTCTCTCACTATGCTGGCCGTGGTAAATTATAACGAAGACATTTTTAATCCCAGAAGCATTGTAACGTAATTAATAACATAATATGTCTTATAGGTTATCCTAAATAAAAAACACCGATTTCCTCATTAAATAAGTTTTGCTACTATTTAATAATTTAATGAAAAATAAAAAAAAACGTACAAATTGCTATGAAACTGCCGCCTTACTTTACAAGCTGCAAAGTGTTGTGCCGTAATGGGAAGAAAAATAAACTAAATGACCACAAAATTAACTCCGAGAGTCTTTAAGAGCACTTTCAATGTAGGTGGCATTGTTACCGCATTGATGTTTTATTTTAATTTACTGCTGGTGTTTTTTTAAGTAACTCTGGAGAGTAGAACGTTTGGTATTGTCGTAAAATGTACAAAAAATGCGTAATCTTTATTTACAAAAAAAAAAACTAACTGGTCTGTTTATTTAAAAAACAACTATATTGTGATTTTAAGCATACTTTGTGTTTGTTTTTCCCATTACTGAGATTTCACAATATGATTGAAAAATATTATCTTTTTTATTTATTTTTCTAGCTTTCGTTCCTAATTACCGATCCATTTTCGTTGCTCACAAATATGTAAAATCTTGTTTCGTTTTAATATTACTAACGAAATATCAATTGAATACCAAAAGAAGAATTCCAAAATGAATCTTACTATCAGCATTTTTCGATTATATAAAACTCTCTATTTGAACTGTCTCATTTAGCGTTGAACAACGCATCAAGGTAGTTCAACTCATACAATTCGCCCAATAAAGAAGCTGTATTGAAAGCTACGTACCTAACAACTTTTCTGGCGCCATTATACAAGTCTAGTCCCATCTAACGTAGTGTGCCTTTCAAATGCTCTTACCGCTCACGGAATCGAAGCTACCTGAATCTGAGTAGATATGACAATTTGCCAGCGCACACCCTAATATGGTCATGCCTCAATTCAAAAAAAAATGTTATTTAATGTGCTGGCACTTACCAAACATTATAGAATATGGAAAACATTAAGAGCACCATATGGTTATAATTTCATATAGCTACAGCAAGTCAAATAACTAAGTCACCTTAAGTGGCTCCGTGGCGCAAAGGATTAGCAAAGAGTTGCAGCGCTGAGGGCTGCGGGTTGAATCGCGCACGAAACAAGTATTTGTACGGCCTACAACCCAGTGAGCAACCCGGGTTTGGGCCCCGCCGGCACAAATGAAATAGTTAATGCAATTATACGTGCACGTGGTAAACGTGCTTTTCGGTGAAGGAAAACATCGTGAGGAAACCAGCATGTCTGAGAAAGAATCGTTTCATTCAAAACATTGTAAATCAGCACATTAGTGACAAGTACATAACCTACCCAATATTAAGGAACTACTGCAGTTCATGGATCCCGGTAGCCCACATCAAAAAAGAAAGGTTCAGTCCAGAACACTGCAGTGTAAACACTACCACCTGGCGGCGAAAATGGTAAAACCTACCTAGACGGCTTACACACGGTAAATAATTAAGCCATTTTTCATAGTCGCCACTCTTGGCAAGCGTGTTGGCGACCGCAGTTTTCATTATTTTAAATTGTTATCAGGAAGACGCTGCTGCCCAGCTCCTGATTTGTTTACCTCTGTCGCCTCTAGCGACATCCACGGGACGATACAGGGTAGTGGATATCCTTACACCGCCGCTACACGGCCAGTAGCTAACACTACATTATTTACTTTGTAAACTGATTTTTTCGAAAAAAATTCATAATACTGACAGTTAATTATTAGCGTTCATAATATACCCTTTCAAAGCACTGGAATGAAGTCGATTTTTGCAAACAACCTGTGCGTGACTGCGTGGGCATTCATTATAAGGCTTTACCGGTACGTGTTGGCGCATAATGTTGAAAAATAGGCGGAGATAATTTGTTATGTTTTAGACAACCAAGCAGCTGAATGAGAACTGAAAAACCTTTAAAGCTACAGATATTTTGTATTTAAATTAAAATACCGATAAATGGTTGTGTAAGCAATTTCGTACTATGTACTCAATATTCGGTATGTTACTTTCATACGCGGCCTGCCATCCCAGATGATGTAGGTAGAGTCTAATGTGCAGCGAACTACTCGGACCAAAGCGAATCAAAGCTCATATTTTTTTGCTAAACGAGGATTTAGCAAAAAAATATGAGCTTTGATTATGCTAGGTAAGTAGCACAGTTGACATTTTCTCTTTTGATGATTCTTATCCCACATTAACATGTGACTTCTAAGTCACAGACTAACTAAGTACATGTTACTTTTCACTGAGCTATTGTATTATTTCAAGTTATTGGGATATGATTGTGTTATAATAAACCATTTATTCCTGTTCTATGAAATAGTGGAAGAACAATGTCCAGTTCTGCCCTGCTCGATAATATAGGCAGGCATTATATACAAATGTTTGTAATAATACCTTATAATGTCCAACATACGTGCGTTACTTGTTTAACGTGTCAAGTTAGCGTAAGAGAATCTAAAAAAAATATGTGAGTTTTAAAAGTTAATTAAGAGATATGTCAAATACTGCAATAGCTTCCATTAAATGGCAATATAACCTGCGAGAAGAAACAGCGTCAAAGGTGTGAAAATTCTGGTACTGTGATGGTTAAGGCATATCCTGCCTACAAGGAGTAACGCCCAAGTCCAGTAGTAGAATTTAATGTGCTATTAAGAAAAAAAAATACATATGATATAGTTATACTTAAAAGTTTTCGCAAATTTTTCAATAAGGCTTCCAAAAATGTAATTAATACTGATGGATTTTTCATGCCCATTAATATTTTTGTAAATACAGTTATCATTTATATCATTACAACTTCTTATGAAATAGTCTAATAGCTGGCGACAAAAATTGGCAAGAGTTTTTTAATGGCCCATAATTCAAGATTTAGTATTGAGGGTGTACATGAGTTAGCACCCACTCGCAAGGTCAGGTGGTGGTATATCCAGCGATGGCAAGTTTTGATGTATGTAAATACACATGCTCTACAAGTGTTTTGAAATAATTGAAAATTGGCAGTAAACTAGTTTACAGTACAAAAATGCGTGGAAAAGTGGTCTCGACTACATTACTGTGAACGAAGCGAACGTGGCGAGGCAGCATGCCACATAAGTTATCGCCATAGTGAAGTCTTTGTAAGAGTTTATTATAGCTGAAAGTTAATTTACTGCTTAGTTATTATATAAAATTTTGAATAAAAAATAGTCAGACCACAGATTAATTGAACGATGTATTCAGCAGTCGCTCAAAGTGCGGATATCGAGCGCGAGCGGCTGTTTGGATCGCGTAGGAATATATCAATGTCCTAATCCAATGTTACTAATAATATTTAAGATTTTTTTTTATATAGATCAACGCAGATTAAATATTATAATTCAAAATATATTACAAAAATTATAATAATGAACTTAACTAGTATAAAAAACTTAAATAATAATTAAAATTATAATATTTACGATTAAAACTAATTATATACAATATAAAAGAAGAAACTATAATATAGAAAATCTAAAACTAAAAATTTTAATAGTCAAAAAGACCTGCTCCCCGTGGTATAGTGCCAAGAACGCTGGCTGCGTTTCCTCGCTGAATAGCTATACTTAGCCTTTGAGCGAGGAAAGAACCAGCCCTCTTATCACCAGCAGCGACGACCAGTCGTGGATACAGTTCCTTTAGAAACTTCACTGCACGCGGACCCCACGGACCGATAGTCTCTACAGCAAATGGCACAAATATGAAGTCATTTCTCAAAGACTCATATTTGCGCCATTTACTAAATTCGGCTGCCTCTGATGCCGCCCCGGCTCTAAAAGAGGTACCCTTGAGATGAGAGGCCGCCAATGTGTCACGCAAGTAGCATCCCACACTAGGGCCTTACCTCTCTCCCAAGGGACCAAAGTCATACCGTCGGGTCTCCTGCCATCGTCTTCAAATATCCCGCAATGCTCTAAAACCGAGGGGACATTTATGGAGACAAGAGCCCTTCGGATGATTTCGTTCAAAAAACCGTGACGGGAAAACCTACCTGCACTTTTCTTGCATGAAAGTCCGTGGAGCCCAAACTCATCGACGGTGCTACCACAGGGACACTGGTGAGGTTGACAAATTGCCACTCCTAGCCGGATTCCTAC
>CAJQZP010001246.1:0-25000 GCA_907164705.1 Parnassius apollo
ACGGTAAAGAGAAACATCGCATATAATATTTCGAAGACTGGGCACTTCCTTGTCTCAAAACTATCTCAGAAATTAATAAAATTTTCTGTAACATGAAGTATATCAAAATATCATAAATAATTAGTACTATAACTCCTTGTAAGGATGTAATGCGCAATTGTGCGATTCCAGATTCCATACATTTATTTCATTTTTTTTTTCGTAAAATAAGTCATAAACCCTAAGTTTTTAAGCCAAATTACTTGTGTGAACTTTTTGACCATAGTAATAATAAACAAAAGCCATTACAAGCTTAAAAAACGACACTTAAAACTTAAAAGCTCGAAGTCTTCGAAACGCGATTTTCGATCCAGTGTGCGCCCTACAGTAGTTACAACAAATCTCTTATTTATTAACACAAAGTTTTGGCATCGTCGATAACGGTCAGACCCGTTACTAAAAATACTATTAGTACCTACTGTCAATCAATGACAAATGTAAAATATAATTTTATCTTTCTCTGGAGTGCTGGGCACATCCTATCTTAATGTGACAAACATCATCGATAACATTGCAAGTTGAACAGTTTGGTGAGGTAGTTTTTCACCAACCAGCGCCCATGTAGTAATTTTCTTACGTACAAAGACCGCGAAAGATTAAAAGCAATATAAAATATTAGAGTGGTAGTATTGTTCATGTATTTTAAGTTTTTGTAATTTCATTGTACATGTGAAAATTTATATTTAATAGTCGATTTGCAATTTATACGCAATTTATTCATTTGAGCATTATTAAATCGGTACCGTTCAATAGTAACTTATAATATATAATTATTAACAAGATGTCTACTAGATGGCACTACTTCGTTATTACGTCGCGGTATGGTTATGTTAGTAGAGAGAAATAGACACGAACGCTTATAATTTAAGTTACTTGACACTTGACAAACTCACAAGTTTACATCACCGTAACACACTAACAAGTTAACAACTAAACTAAACACGTCGCGATTTATTTTTGAATTCCTTTCTTTTTGAAAGGATAGCATTTAGCAAACGTTGGTGGGTGACGGATAACTTAACTAGACAAAATGACACCCAGCAAGCCGGTTATTTGTATTAATTTAAAATCGGTTCATATCGAAATCTGACGAATAGAAAAAGAAAATCCTAATACTATATATGGCACAGTACGTATGCAAATTTGAATTTAAATGAGTTGGTTTTTATATTTCATATATTACACATTTTCCAGAAGGCTATGTTTATTTAAAGCTTAAATATATTCCATCTAAATACTCCTTGTAGCAACGCATCTGTAGCCTCTTTGTTCGAAAGTAGGTTCCAGTTGCCTATATAGAAGCCACTTACTGTCAGGTGGACTCTGAGATCGTTTGGCGTGTCAATTTTGCATCATATAGCCTATATCATATATTGACACCATTGCCCATAAAGTTATTTAGAATATGATTTAGAATTTGAAGTGTGTTATTATTGTACGATTACGTTTGAACGTCTAGCCGCCTACATAACTACCATACTATATTAATTATATTTTTCTACAAAATAAGAGTGACAAACGAGCACACAGTCCATCTGATGGTAAGTGGTTGCTGCGGCCCATAGACATCTACATATTATATCCTCGATTACGAATCAAAATGCAGATGCGCTGTCACTCACGAGGATTAAGATGAAATGTCTCTTTTCCAGTAAATACAGTCTGCGGTCTCTACTACACTCACCATACGAAACACAGCAGTATTAAGCTGCTATTTTACGATGGTATTCTGTGAGAGCGTGGTCCTTCCCCGGTCGTGCTGATCCATTCGTGCTCCAACTATACTGTTAATATAGCTGCGGCATGACTTTACCACTTATAAAGTAGGAATATAAGAACAATTCTGATCAAAACAATATTATTAGTTCGTGTGTAAATAGTAGGTGATACGTATTTGATATAATAAAAGTACTTTTATATATAACAATTTATGTACACTTAAAGTAATGTTAAACGGTAAAAATAAAAGATATTATACAAAGGAATTGATTATTTCATATTGAAATTTCTTCCAGCAGGCCTGTAACTGGAAATATTTTATAAAGATTATACAAATAAAAAAACAGTTTGTGTTCTTATTAATATCGAACTCGGGAACTTTTCTTCTTTTAAATTTTTTAAAGAAAACTTGATTATAACTTTAACATAACCTTTACGAAAGAGTAAAGACGACTTTTCATAAAGTCATCAACAATTTGGTTATTAACAACATTATCTAATTTAAATATTATTTGACATTTTACAAAAAAAATTGATACTCCACGTAAGCATTTTCATTTCTCTAGTGGTGGCGATTTACATATATAAATTGTACGCCATACAAACACTTGATCCGTACTTAATTCGAACTTGCGACCCCACAAGTGCTGTAATTCCGCCGCATGCATAGCTACTGCATTGCGAGCAGTCACAATCATTTATTGACACTATAGTCATATAAGTCTTAGATTCTGAATAGGTAGCAAAGCATTCATTTTATGCGAATTGACAATAAACTTTTTTTTTACTTTATTAAAACTAAAACAGCTAATCCAAATACAACAGTACTAAGACATTTACACATTTAGTATTTAGATAATTACTAGCTTGTCAGGCTGACGTTGTTCTGCCCTTTTCGACGACTCTTTGTCACGTCCTATTAAAAAAAAAACCTTAAATTCGCAAAAAGAATTGTGTGTGATGTTGCTCGCCATTTCCTGATTTGTTTCCTGTTGCGATGCTCACAGGATGATATGGGGCAGTGGATATTCTTACACCGCCATCACACAGTTAATAAGATTGTAACTGATAAATATTAATCAATTGCAATCAGATTTTATAATTATAAAATAATCACTATCGAATATAAGTAAATATAAATATTTATTTATATGTAATTAGTCATATTAAGGGGATATAGTAAGTCAGCTCAAAATCTAATGCTACGTACCGACATGTTTGTAATCACTAATACTGTAAGTAGATAGGTCGTTAGACACTTATTTCATTAGGTTTATCATATTTATGCCTGTTTCTTAACGCCAAGCCAGTGGCTTCTTATTTTTATTACGGTTATTTCCCATTTTAATTTTACAGTTTGGCAAGCGTATTTTTAAAATTATTTGAGTAGTTATCACAAAGATGCTGTTTTGTATATAATAAGGGTGACAAACGAGCACACAGTCCACCTGATGGGTAAGTGGTTGCTGTGGCCCATAGACATATAACCGACATTAAGAATCAAAATGCAGATGTGTTGCCAACCCTGCGGAAAACATAGAATGCCTCGATTCCATTAAAACGTATCTCCTGTTTTATACACTCATCATACAAAACACAGCGCCATCAAGCTGCTATTTTACGCTGGTGTTCTGTGAGAGCGTGGTCATTCCCGGGTCAAACCGACCCTTTCGTGCCACAACCATAATATAGCTGCAACGTGGCTCTACTACGTATAAAAATGCCTATCATCTGTATCATCTCCTTTGCAGCACCCACGTAATTACGGAGTAGTGAATACTACTTCAGCTCATTACCATGCCCCCAACATTATCTATAAATAACTTCTTCAATATACGTCTGTCTAATCAACTGTTATCCGTTAGTCTCGCTAAAACTAAAAACGGCTCCACCGATTTTGATGAAGTTTTTTGTGTGTTTGAACGATTACTTTGATGTTTTAAAGGGGAACGGCAGATTTAGTACCGCATACTTTGTTTTCATTGTTTTGTTATAGAATTAATACCAGATATTAAGGCAACTAAGCCACTAATTTTCATGACGGAGCGTGAACCGATGCTCCGGGAAGTCTGCAATCTGTGCAATATGTTCAAGATCGTCCCCATCATTACATCAGATTTGATAAATCGCAAATCCTCGCAAAAGAACACCGATTCCTACAAAGGATGATACGCGATGCTATTTAAATTAAAAAACATCCTCATTCATTTCAATAGAGAAGATGGTTGGGTGCTGCCATCTGCTTGGGATCCTATAATTAACAAAATTAAACCCAAACCCAAGCATACAACTGCAAGACTTCAAGACTTCGTTTTGCGTAAATTGGACCAAAAATTAATATTCAAAAACTGGAGGTAGCTGGGCTACCAATCACATTGGGACGTCAAACATCTCAGTCCCCCCCCCGTGACCATGGGTGCTGTAAAGCACCCGAAACATTGGGTATTAAAAATAAGTAAAAGTAACTAATTAAACGCGATAGAATCCGTAATTATAACCTTCAAGTAATACTTATTAAAGTAATTATTAAAGTTAACATTTTGGTGTTTTATTTGATACAAGAGCGACCAAAGCAAGCTCGGGACTTGGGGCACACCAACTTAGATAGGTTTGGTTTTTTTATTTCCGTGTGGTTTATACTTTCATAAACCACACAGAAATAGCAGGGGCTCCGTCAACTAAACTTTAGTATTGCTTCGGTCAAGAGGGGTCACGCCCCCTCTCCGACTACCTATGTAATTTTTCTTATACATTATTAAATAAAATTTTGATCTTTAACATTTAATATAAAAATACTATGCATCTCCAGGGGGGGACAGGTGGGGGGGCGAATCTACCCCTCTCAACCTCCCTTCCCCCCACCCAACATAGGGGATCCATTAAATATAAACATAATAGAAAAAAACTGAACTGGTTAATTGAATGAAAAATCATGAGTGCAATTAGTTTAATTAAAATTTTCGTATTTAAAAAGTAAAAAATACTAAACAAAGGGCTCGAAATAATAGATTTTCTCACAAAAGAAGGGAGCTTAAAAATAAAGGGAAAAAAGTCGGACCCAAGATAGGACGCGAACCAAGGCATTACGATTTCACGACCGCTCGATATCCACTTGAGCTATTACGAACATTAACAAAGTGTCCAAAATTTATGATGATTCCGGTTATACAGTGTGTCCGGTCACGGACTAGCGATATTTTAGGTACTTATAATACAGCTATTTTAATATAAAAATACACTACAGTTTGTTATTTTTTTTATTCAATAGAACTCTTATACATTGGTTTGAGTGTTAATATATGTAAATAATTTTGGAATTCTGTGCAGTTTCCCCACAACGGTATACGGTTAACGCTTGCCATTCAAAAGGCATTACTCTTAAATATTGCTAAACCTGGGACACTCTTGAGGTGGGTTCTACTAACAACAAGGAGCCCTTTTCCTCTACAACTTATTTACACAACAGACATACCATATAGCTATTTGGAAAAGGTTTTCACAACAACAACAGTAACATAGCTGCAGCGTGACTCTACCACGTGGGAGGCTTGGCAGGTGGGGTTGTATACTACATTATTTTGTGGGGTTATTGAGAAGATGCTGCACATCTCTAGTTTCATTTCCCTCTGCGGTTGTTGAACGAGCTAATCGTTCACCTGACAATAAGTGGATAGAACCAATTTCAAACGAGGAACACTACTTTTTGTGCTATCGGCGACAGTAGTCTAATGGAAGGGTGCGAAACGCGAACTCAAAAGGTCGTGGGTTCGAATCCACCTTTCGACTACTGTGGGAAACCACTTCTAATACAAGCGTTTTCAGCTTACCAGAAGTGGTTAAAGGAATATTAGTGATGTTGATAGCATTTAAAAAAAACTACAGATGCGTTATCATCTCCGAAGACATAAATATATACCTAACAGATTGCTTTGATACTCTAAATTCGTATAATTATTAACCCGAACGTGCAGTGGAGGCACTCCTACTTGGTGGTACCTAGGTACGTAGACGTACTTTGCGGAAAATATTGCCTATTAATTTCAAAGATCGGCGCCTTTGACGCTGCTCTGAGCAAATCTGTTTTATTTAAAATTTTATTTATATTGGACATAGTTAAATCTTTAAAAGTGAGAAAAATAATTTATTTGACTTAGGTTTAGTTTTGACATTTACCGACAGGTATCACTGTTCACTGTCTATCTATACTATCATCTTTTTATATAAACGAAGATGTCCTGAGTGAACGACTCGTCAATGGACGCCCAGCCCAAAGCGCCTGACATAGAAATCTGAAACCGTAACTACCTTTTATGACATAGGCATCCACTTAGAAAAGATTTTGGTAAATTCGACCCGAGGGTGAAATAGGCTGTCACATTTTGTATGAAAATTTTATTTAACGGGGAGATTGACTCGATAATTACTGAAAGTGCTGTGTAAATAATGTATTGTGTAAATACTTTGCGATTTCTCAAAACCACAATTTACGGGTGTGGAGGAGCAGAAGTTGTGAAATTTTGTCTGCAAAGGAATGTTTTGCGATTTCTCAAAAAAAAGTCCTTACTTGCGGTTCAGTGGATTTTCAATTCTGTTATGAAACAATATTTAATTCTTTAAAATAATAAAATATCCGTTATACATTTTTTTCGAAAATGTTCCCTTATGGTTTTAAAATATGGGTTCAAATTTGGGCATTTGTATTAAATTTTGTACAGTAGAAATATTGTACAGCATAAACCCCTGAAATTGAGACAATTCCTTTTATTACATAGGAGTCCACTACGAAAGGATTTTGAAAAAATCTAAGCCTCAGTTGACCCTGAATAATAGGGTTTTAAGTTTTTTTTTTCATATTTTATAGAGAAAAATAATGAAATAAGTTTTGTTTCATTACAGCCCTTCACAAGTCCACAGCTGAACATAGGCCTCCCCCAAGTAATGCCACAAAGTAAGGTCCTGAGCCACCTGCATCCATCTTCCAACTTCCTGCATGTCTTACCAGGTCGTCACTCCATCTAGTGGGGGGTCACCCTATACTTCACCTACTGGTACGAGGCTGCCACTCGAGGACCTTTTTTTCCCATCGGTTGTCGGTTCTTCGAGCTATATGGCCGGCCCATTGCCACTTCAGCTTTCTAATCCGTTGGGCTATGTCGGTTACTCTGGTTCTACTGCGGATATGCTCATTTCTGAGTCTATCACGCAGAGAAACTCCGAGCATAGCCCTCTCCATAGCTCGCTGAATGACCTTGAGCGTCCTCATACGGCCAGCAGTGAAGGACCACGTCTCGATTCCGTAGGTCATCACTGGCAACACGCACTGGTTGTACAACTTAGTTTTCAGATTTTTAGTAATATCTGACCAGAAGATGTGTCGTAATTTCCCGAACGCTACCCAGCCGAGTTGAATCCGTCGATTGACCTCTCGGTCGATGTTGGACTTACCTAGTCCCAGGTAAACGTACTCATCAACTACTTCAAGCTTAGTGCTCCCAACAACTAACGGCATAGGTGTGACATTAAACATGATCTTTGTGTTGTCCATGTTCATCTTAAGACCTATCCGTTGGGAGGCACTATTGAGGTCATCGAGCATAGCGCTTAAGTCCTCCAGCGATTCTGCCATAAGGACTATATCGTCGGCAAATAAAAGGTGAGTGATGTACTCGCCATTGATGTTAATACCGTATCCTTTCCAGTACAGTAGCTTGAAAACGTCTTCCAATGCAGCGGTGAAGAGTTTCGGGGGAAATAACGTCACCCTGTCTTACACCTATATGCAGTTGGATGGGTTTCGTACTCTGGTTCTGTACTCGATAGCCATCGTAGCCCTACTGTACAAACACTTCAGCACTTCGATATACCGACAGTCAACTTGGCACCGCTGAAGAGACTGTAGCACCGACCAAATTTCGACGGAATCAAAGGCTTTCTCATAATCCACATACGCTAAGCAAAGTGGCAGATTGTACTCTTCGGACTACTGTACAATTTGCCGAAGGGTATGTATGTGGTCTATGGTACTAAAGCCTTTTCGGAAACCGGCTTGTTGGGGAGGCTGGAAGTCGTCGAGTCTGCGTGCGAGACGATTCGTAATTTACTCTCGAAAACAGCACGTAGACGCGTCTCAAAATGGATATCGGTCTGTAGTTCTTCAAGAGGGCGTTGTTACCTTTCTTGAAGAACAACACCAACGCATTTCTGTTTCACGCCTCCGGAGTAGCGCCACCATGGCGTACAGAATTAAAGAGCTTCTGAAGGACTTCAAGTACCAGTTTTCCAACCGCTTTCAGAAGCTCCGCTGTAATTCCATCATCGCCCGGGGACTTGCCGTTTTTAAGGTGCTGGAGAGCCATTCTAATCTCGCTCAGACTGACGTCCGGTATATCATCGGTATAGTGTCGGATAAGACGTGCTCTTGGATCGTTACTAACACTTGCGTGCGGCTCCAACAATGATGTGTACAGCTGCCCATAGAACCTCTCAATCTCACTCAGAATCTCAGGTGTCCCGGAAACGGTGCTGCCACACTCAGTCTTCAGCTTTGACAGTTGGCTCTTACTGGCAGACAGATCTCTGGCAAAGACTTTGGAGACGTGGTTCCGCTCAATCGCTTCTTTAATACGAGCAGTATTAAAGCTGCGTAAGTGTCGCCGCGTGCATTTGGAGATCTGTCTGTTCAGATGCCTGTATGCTGTCAAATCTGTTGTAGTCGTCGATTGTACCCTCATCTCCCGTCTAACAGCCATGAGATTATGAGTGTGAACGTAGAGTTTTGTGTTCTTCTGCGGCGGGTCTTGCAGAACCTAGCTCCGACCGCATGGACACTTTCCACGAGCTTGTCATTCATATCGTACACTGCGTTGCAATCTTCTAGGCACTGAAAGCGGTTACGTAACTCGAGCTGAAATGTTTCGAAATTCTGAATTAGAAGACGAGGTGGACGGAGCGTTGACTTCATTAGACGAGGCCTCTCCAACTTAACGTTTAGGTTCAGTATGTCTCTAACCATTCGGTGATAGCTGCCAATTTTCACCCTTGCGATCACTGAGACATCATTGAACAGTTGGCCTCCGGTCGTCATAATGAAGTCTATCTCATTTTTTGTCGAACCGTCGGGGCTCGACCAGGTCCACTTCCTGTGGGGCCGCTTCTGTAAGGAAGAGTTCATCATAAAGAGTCTATCTTTCTCCATAAAGTCAGCCAGCTGCTGGCCCCTACGGTTCCGTTGCCCTACTCTAAATTTCCCTAAGTTCAGCTCACCGCTTTCTCTTGTGCCTATTTTTGCGTTGAAATCTCCCATCAACACCGTGTAGTGGATTTTGGAGGAATGCATGGCTCTGGAAATATCCTCATTCATTTCCTCCACCTCCTCATCGGAATGTGCCGAGGTTGGTGCGTAAATTGTAAACCTGTATGACCTTCAGCGAAAACCGTTTGGTAATTCTGAGTATCAGGTACGCGACCCTCGTCGACACACTCCCAATCGTTACAACGTTGTTGACGAGAGACTTGTGGACGATAAATCCGACACCTCCTTGGGACAGATGGTCGCCCTCCCGGTGATAGAACAAGTTGCCGGACTCAAGGATTAACCGTGTCCTCCCCCTCTCTTCGGACCTCGGATAATCCAATAATATGCCAGCGCAACTTGTCTACCTCTTCTTCCATCTCTAGTATCATCTCGTCAGTCCTCAGGGTGCGTGCGTTATATGTTGCAAGGTCAAGTCGTCGTAGGTGGCAACCGAACCTCCACCGGAGATTCTTAGCACCCCCTGCCCAGCCGTTATCATGGTCGCCACCGTAGCCAGGAATAGCGGGGCCACCGGGGACTGGGGGCCGTTTGTTTGCGTCGTTGCTCATGGGGGGATATTTGCCATAGTTGCCACGTTTGGCCAGCTAGTTGGCAACCGCAGTTTTTTATTATATTATTGTTGTTATTAGGAAGAGGCTGCTGCTCATCTCCTGCCTGTCTCCCCCCTGTCGCCTCTTACGACACCCACGGGAAGATACGGGGTAGTGGATATTCTCAACCGCCACTACACAGCATACATGTTGTAAGTATGCATATAAGTTTTGTTACTTGAAAATTAGAATGAATACATTTGGATTGAAATACATTTCTTTTATCAATTTCTAACCATCATACCATAATGTATTAAAACGAGGGTACAATTAAATGCGTGAAAAAAATATGTTTCAACTGAACGGTAATGGGGAAATTAGTATAACGAAATGATGATAATTATGAATTATACTTGTTTTTGAACTTAATAAAAATTAGCCCATATTTAGTATTAAAATGTGGAAAATTCTTAAAAAAAACGGTAAAGTTGTCTGTATATTATTGTGTATATATAGCGCTGAATTAAAGGAAGGTTTTGTTACGACAATACATTCACGTATACAATACGTTACATTATATGGTTTTGAACATAATTTTCCCACATTTTCAAATACGTTATATTTATATTTTAAATTGTTAAGATCAAATAAATAAATGCAATAAACATTTTAAGTGTTTCAGTATTTGAGTATTTTGGTGTTAAATGTTAATCGATGAAAACATTTTATTTTTTATTTTCCTACTGCTTCCAATACACCCATCAATAATGTCCAATTCGCCCAATAATACAGCAATATATTACATTACATATAATACAATAATTTAGCTCAAGGCGTGGCTGGTCTCAACGGAGACTAGCTATTTATCCAGGACGTTCAGATAATATGTACGAACCTTTCGGTAAAGATATTCTATGATACGTACGTAAGTACCAAATTAATTACGCCTTCCTTTACAATATCGGATTGATGCAATACCGGATTATGGATAACGCGTGCATGCAAGCATAGCTGCACTTTATTTTCTTTCGCTCTCATAGTTGGTGGTTGGTTGGTTGGTCATAGTGCGATGCGGCGGTAATCCAACTCATATGTAGAGAGATCGCATGCAAAACTAACGGCTTTACGTGCTTTGTGGGCACAGGAATGAAACACCGCTAAAATCTTGACTCCTGGCTGCTACTAAGGATTTCTTGATAGAAAACCCAACTAATTTTGGGCTCGATCACAGTTATAACTCAAAGGTCGAAAGGCTTTTTTCTCGGTTGATTTTAATTTTATTTTTCATTTGTTTGCAGAATGAGATATAATAGGTATCCTAAATTCATTCATGTTGTTACTGTAATTAGGTACTTAATGTTAGGTGTGCATTGAATTGTAGTATTTAATTTTTATTTCAAATATTTTTAATATTAATGGCATGATATATACTTTCATATTAATGGTGACTCATACGACGGTACCAATAATTGTTGATGGAGCTTGCTTTATTAGGGCTATATCTTATCTGTTGGTTGAGTAATTAGGGTGCAAATTGTGGATTACGTTATAGCGGTTATTTTTTGTTTATTTAAAATATGAAACACAAGCGTATAGTTTGTCCAATTCATTTCTTAGTCCGTTTGTGAGTCAGTTAATCTGTTTGTGAACCCGTCTATTTGATCGACATATTTCGTCTAGATTCGTGTCTTTATGGATATTGGCGCCATTAAAATTATAAATAAACCATGATCAATATCATAACAAACGAATGCGCGGAGACAACTAGTGTTAAACACTTTTCATCGTTACTAATAACACTTTTAACTGCATATTATTATCCTAGTTAAAATCAGTTTAACTAGGACTGTAATTTATATAACACTAGAATTTATCCGCAGCTTCGCCCGTATGGAAGTCGAAAAACTACATCAATTTAAAAAATCACGAACGATGTGTTATTCCGGAGCCTAAAGTTGCATGAAGAAGTAATAACAATGCAAATAAAGTTAACAGTATCACTACTACAGAATCATGCTTCATATCAGTTCTATAGAAACCGTACATTTTTCTGGATATAACGTCACGCATAGGTCACTCCCCGACCAATTAACAATCTGTATACAAAAAAAAGTGTTGATACATTGCCCCAATGCTGCGTGAAAGAAAGACAAACCAACACTGACAAACTCGCATTTATTATATTTATATTAATAGAGACGCCTTTTTATTAGAATTAAAGACGAACACACAGTCTACATAATAGTAAGTGATTGCTGTGACCCATAGATATCTACATTTATCCTTAATTAAGAATCAAAATACAGATGCATTGTCACCCTGAGAACTAAGACAGAATGCCTCGTTCCCATTAAAAAAGGGTGTCTACAATCATCATACGAAATACAGTATTAAGCTGCTATTTTATGCTGATATTCTGTGAGAGCGTGGTCCAACCCGGGGTGAGCCCACCCATTTGTGCTACAATTATAGTACACCTGAAGCGAGGCTGTACCACGCTTTTCATTACATTCGATTGAATTTTGACTGAATTAAAAACAAATTACAAAAGATCTACCGCCTTCATTTAAGAATACGAATCGATCATTTATATATTTACCCGAATTATGTGAAGAAGCGTTGACGAAAATTTATATTGAAAACTTATACATTTAACACAAAACTGAAACGTTGCTTGCGAAGCAAACAAATTTGTTCAAAAAAAGTCTGGATCGACGTTGCTTCAGAGTGAACCAGATATTCGGGTTTATTTTCCAAAGATTTATTTTCATCTCTATGTTCTATTTCAGGAAAGCTCTGTGGCTTATCGCAAAAAATCCTACTTGACCTCACTGTTGGACCGTTTCGCGAATATAAACGTCCAGCGAAGTACGTAAACGATTAATATCTTTCTGAAAAACGTTGACATATGATAGGGGACTGTCATCTTTTAGAATAATACAAAAAAGAGTTACCAACAATAAAATAACCAAGAATTAAATGTCACCGCTTTTATTTTAACCTGAGACTATCTATCTAATATATTATGATTTTTTATAAGATAAGGGTGATAAACGAGCACACAGTCTATCAGATGGTAAATGGTTGCTGTCACATTCATCAAAATGCAGAAGCTATTACAAAATGAAAATGCGTCGTCACCCATGAGGATTGAGATGGAATTTCTCGTTTCCAGTAAGATAGGTTATTCATGAGATGGTTTTCTTTACTTACCATACGTAAGCGTATAGCAGCGTTGAACTGCTATTTTACACCGGTGTTCTGTGAGAGGGTGGTCGTACCCCGGTCGAGCCGACCCATTCGTGCTACAACGATATTACTGATAACTACCTAAACCAACTAAACTAACTAACTACTAAACTACCTACAGCATGGCTCTACCATGAAAATAAATTATTTATACGCTTTATATGAATTTGTCCCCCGTACTTAATATATGTATGTGTATAATATATAAGTACGGGGGTTGAGATCAGAGAAGACAAGCGCTGTTGTTTGAGGGATTCCCCTAGATAAGAGGATGTTACGTAACCAGACGGACTCCTAGACAGCAAAAGGACCTTAGCACCTAGTTGGATGATTAAGATGTTTCCATTCACCCTTATGAAATATATGTGTATAACGGAATTTTGTAATTTATTTTTCACACATTTTCAGATATCTGAATAATCTGACATTTTGATGGTAAAGGACTAATGACAATACAATAATTTCATGACTAATATCAACTGTTCTCTTTAGGATCGTCATCGTGTTGTTTTAGCTTTATCAAACCTTAATATTATTAATATTATATCTAAACATAAATACCATTGAAGTTTGTGTATGCCCGAGAAGGTCTAGAGTGACTGAACCTATTGTAATGAAATTTTGAGAGATCTATTTAGAAAAATTAGGAAATTAAAAACTTTCGTGTAATTCATCTGTGTCTTAAGCGCTCATGTTATACGTCAATTTTTAAAGTATTTTAAATGCACACAAGTTTTCACCTTATTACTATACTTCCATGTCAAACGTAAATAACAAAAATTTTGGAAAAATTCAAAAGTGCACGACACAATGAAACACCGAAAATTTTGGAATATCTTAACCGAAAAAAAATTAATTTTATTAGTTTTTTATCAGAGAGGGGGCGAACGAGCATACGGCTCAACAACTGGTGAGCCGTATGCTCGTAATCGCTCGGTAAGTGATTACCACCGCCTATGAACTCTGCAACACCAGGAGAATTGCAGATGCGTTGCCGACCTTTTAAAAAAGGACTGGGCTCTTTTCTTGAAGGTCCCTAAGTCGTATCGGTCCGGAAAAATCTCTGGTGGTAGTCGATCCCACAAGGAAGTTGTGCGAGGAAGAAAACTTCTTTTAAATCACACGGTGGTGGACCGCCAGTCATCTAGATGGTGTTTATGTCGCGATGTGGTGAATTTGTGCTGGAATTAGACCAAACAATTCGTCTGAGCACTCCTCGTGGTAGATGCGATAAAATACGCAAAGAGATGCAACATCTCTTCGCAGTGAGTCAAGCCGATCGGAAAGAGATCGGTCGCCGACGCTTCGAACTGCTCTGAGCTGGATGCAATCAAATGGAAAGAGCTGGCACTGGGGAGTCCCGGCCCAGAGATGGGAACAGTATTCCATTAGCGACCGAACCTAAGCCTTGTAAAGTTGCAGGCGGCGCTGAGCGCCAAGCTTTTTAGAGGTCAGTTTGGCCTTCTCTTCCAAGTGATCACGAAACGTCACTCGATATGTCGACGCCAGGGATTCCGATACTGGCTGAGGCAACAAGGGCAGTGCCTTGAAACTGGGGAGATAGATACGACGAACGGTTTTTTTTTTGGAGATAAACGCGCAAACTAACAAAAGTTCTAACTAAACAAAATAAAATTAAACCGCCATTCACACTCCATGGATTCGCACATGATAGATGAAGAGATTGAGTTGAACCATTAATATTTTCAAATGTTATCGTGTGCGAGTGTCTCCATACGAACTTGATAAATCTACACCAGAAGCCACTGAAACTACTTTTTTAATGTAATAATAGCAATTAATCGATATGAAAAAAAAATCTTTTTGACAATGTGCTTTTATATCATATATACTCGTATGTTTTATATGATTGTTAGATATGATTTCATGCGACAAAACGTCGGATTTTAGGCGCTAGTAGAACATACCTACGCGCTTTGCGCTTAGGGCATGCAATTAAATAATTTTAAATTTAAGTAATTACGCCACGTGAATAGGTCCTCAGGAGTAGATAGAGTGGGTTGGTAGTTTCTAAACAATAATTAATCAAAGCGTCAAAGACTTAGAATCCTCTTAAACCTTCATCTTTCACTTCCAAGTGTATTTGCGATGCTCTAGTTGTTTCACACCTCAGAGGTCTATTGTTTTCAGTCTTTGTATTCTAGATATAAATGGAATGGTTATTATTTCCACTTTTTGACTGGGAACTAAATTTTGCCGATATATCTATGAATAGACTAGCTGATATATATGTACTGGATGACCTTCTTAACGTCTGGAAAATGTAGTGTAGCATGTGAACGGAGTAGAAACTTATAGCACTGACATTTTATAAAAATAAAAATTTTGAATTAAATAAATAAATAAATTAAAATCTATCGAAATTGTCTTTTGTCCCGCAACAAAGGGTTCACGCGTACACATCCACATTCACGGCACCCGGCACCGTGCCAGTTCGTTTTGGACTACAGAGGCGTACGGACGATTTAGTCATACACCATCTTCTTTTTTTCTCAACGCATTCTAATAAATTTCTTGTTTTGGACGTCTAAATAGTGATCAAACTGGCACACAGTTCACCTGATGGTAAGTTGTTGCTGCGGTCCGTAGACATCTACATTTATCCACGATTACAAATCAAAATGCAGACGCGTTGCCACCCCTGAGGACTAAGATGAAATGCCTCGTTTCCAGTAAAAAGGGTCAGCGGATCTCTACACTCACCGTACGAAGTAACAGTAGTAGCATTAATCTACTATTTTCACGCTGGTATTCTATGAGAGCGTGGTCCTTCCCCGGTCGAGCCGACCCATTCGTGCTACAACTATACTACTAATATAACTGCAGCATGGCTCTACCACGTATAAAATATATAATTAAAATATAATAAATAAATAAAGTTATTGCAACAGCAACTTCTACGTCCGTTTCGCGGCGGGTTTCCCGAACGATTGTGAGCATCCCGTGAATAGGGTTGCCGTTCTACAAATTTTAAAGTCCCTAGACTAACAGAAAAAATCCGCCAGAAACATGATTTTTCTTTTTCTTAAAATCCGCTAGAAGTCCCTAGGTACATTTTCGTGATACCTTTGGTCTAACTGAAAAATCTTGCCAAATGGTATACAAAGAATACCGAAAATATAAATCTATAAATTCAGAAAACCTTAAAAAGAGCGGACTCTATTTCATATAAATTAATTATATATAGTGTAGGTTAATGACATGACAACCAAAACAAAAATTATTCATGTGCAAAATAAAAAATATTGTAAAGAAATAAATCTCTTTAAACCACGTTTAAACATTAGTCATTAAAAATAAAACAAATAGCTCAGTACGTTTTTGTACCTAAATTTTAAAATTAATAGCGAAGTATGGATCCAGATCTTCAAAAAGAACTTCAGCGGAAGTTGAAGCTTCGCCAATGTCTCCAGTTCCCATCTTTGGTTTACCTTTACCGACTTGGTTGACAAGATCTTCGGCAATATCATACGTTGCGCAATTCTTTTTTAATCCTTAACTGATTTCTAATTAGACGGATGGAATTTAAAGGTTTTTCTGATTGCTTGTTTCACAGTTTGCTTTTAACTACATTCGTAGCACCAAATACGCGTTCAAATTCTGCATTTGAGTGCGGTAGTGATAATATTACTATTGCAAAATTACATAAATCTTCGAATATGTTTACTCCTGCTGCATTTATGTATGTCGAAACCTTAGAACATGGTCTCAGGTCGAAACAGAGAAAGTGAATTAACGACATTGCATTGTTACTTTATGTTCGGGAATTCCCGTGAAATTATATTATAGTGCTTACCAACGGTAGATTACAAAATTGGACATATGATAAATTACTTATTTGAAATGAATTACTTCATAAAAAAGTCGCCATCTCAAAAGTCTAAATGTCGCTAGAAGTCGCTAAATAATTATTTCTCCCTAAAACGATTTTTTTATCCGCTAAACATTGTTAAAATCCGCTAGATCTAGCGAGAAAGTCGCTAAAACGGCAACACTGCCCGTGAATGTGGAGGGCACGACTTGTGCCGTGAATTCACGGCAATAATGTGGAGCCGCCATAATATATGTATAAAAATAAATTTTTGTTTGTTCGTATTTTGCGCTGCCATACCGGTAACGTACTACTTGCATTTCTGCGAAGGTTAAAGGGATGGTTGGACCCGGTAGGTGGCGCTGTTGTAGAATCCAGATATCAATAAAGCAGAAGAAGATTGCTAGTAAGCTATGTAGTGATGTATGTAAATAAAAGTCACCACTCACCACATATAACACACGAGATGTTTATTGTCCACAAGCACAAAGAGAATTTAGAAAGGCGGATAGCATACACAGTGACAGCAAAAGAAAGGAAGAATTAGCACAGAACAAAAGATAGAATTTATACAGAACTTGATATTATGCACAATGAGACTACATATAGCGGACGAAAGCGTTACGCCACGTTATGCCGGACCGGCGCGAGAGTGGCACACGTCCTGCGTCGGAAGCAGCTGCGGACTGACAGGGGAACCCGCTCCCCGCTCGCGCGCATCCTGATTGAGGTGAGGGGCGTGGCCGCTTGTCCTAGCTCGTAGCTCTTTGTGGTTGAATACTCAAAGACCTAGCTAGATATGGTCGCGCCATAGGTTCAGTGAGTAGCTCTCGTTGGGGCGCGTTGAAGATGCCAGTTTCGGTATGCCTCCACATCACCTCCCGCCCGAGACCGTGGTACCGGCGATAATAATCAGGGAATCTTACTGCCCTTCCCGATTTTGTACGTTGTGTTACGGCGGCTCTACACGTTGGCCAACACAGTGGCGAATGTAGTAGCGAAGATATTGGCCAAGATTTTGTGATAGCATCCACACGTTGGAAGGTCGTTCAGTTTGCTTCGGTTCAGGCCAATGTGCGGACAAAGTTATTTTATTTTAGACGACGGCTCCGTGGCGCAGTGGCTTAGCAATGAGAGGCTGCGCCAGGGGCCGTGGGTTTGAATCCCGCAAGGAACGAGTATTTGTATGTCCTACAGGTAATTGTTCCGGGTCTGGATGTGTGTTCTTGTGTAATTTAGGTTTGTAAACTGCCTCCGCGATACAGGAGAAAATACTAGTGTGGGGTTAACGTTTTTATAAAAAAATTATAAAAGAATGGTAAATATTAACGGGTTTTGTCTTTAAAAATAAGTCACTGTTTATTAAAACGCGTGATATAATATATCCCCGAAACTGACGTGACCCAGAAAAAAATAGTTCTAGATGTTATACCTAGATTTGTTAAATACAACAAAAGTTTTCTAGATATGTGTATAAAAATATTTAATAAACTACCTAGTGAATTTAAATTATTAAGCGAAAGATTATTTAAGAAACATTTGCATAATACACATAACAATTGGTTACAAAACCGAATGTTATTACGATGTAAAAGATTTTTAGATAGTAATTAATTATTATAAATATTTAAAAATATTGTTGATTCCGTATTTGCAATTTGCATTCTATTTACTACTGTTAGCGAAACACGAGTGCACTAGATAAATGGTAAGATCTTTTTACACCGTGATTCTTTCAAATAAAAATTTATGTATTATTTATTTTGAAATGCATATTGTCAGCCGTCAGGCTGATATTTGGTTTTACATACCTAATAAGAAGTACTTTATTTCAGACATGTAATGTAAAGCAGGACGGTCATAAACGGGAATTTATGTTATTTATTTGCTTTATTTATTCCTAACATGCATCATAAACTTTAATAAAAACCATTAATTAGAACTAAACTTATTTTAAAGTTAATGAAGTTATTATCGATTCGTCTATGTTTTAAAATTGGGTTTTGATTTTAAAGTTTAGCAAAAGATGTACTTGCTTTTCTATCAGACATTCGATGTATACAAAAAATACCTTATAATTTATTTGGTAATTTAATTATTTTTTGAGAAAGACAAAAACAATAGACTTAATAATAGGTACTAATTGTAACTTAGAACATAAATGAAAAGCTCATGAGAAGGAAAGTGGCCCAAAACCATGCTTTGCTTCTCTGTCTCCGTCTGTGGAGGAGGATGTTCAGTAGTTGACTTGTGAAGAGCTGTAATGAAGATGATGATTCGAAAACTTTTAAACGATTAAATTATAAGAAATGGACGTTTTTTTATTGGATAGGGTGACAAACGAGCACACAGTCCACCTGATGGTAAGTGGTTACCGTGGCCCACACACATCTACATCTATCCTCGATTACGAATCAAAATGCAGATGCGTTGTCACCCGTGAGGACTCAGATGAAAAGCCTCGTTTCCTGTAAAAAGGGTCTCCGGTTCTCTACACTCACCATACGAAACGCAGCATTATTAAGCTACTATGTTACGCTGATATTCTGTGAGAGCGTAGGAAACTAATATAACTGCGTGGTTCTACCACGTATAAACGACGTGCTTCATTTTTTTTCATTTTAAAATTATTATCGTAATAATTTGATTGCAAATAAATGTAATTTTTTTTTCTTAAATAGCTCATATCCATTAAAACAAATGTTTAAAAATAATTAAATCGCACTAATTAAAGTAGTAGGAATGTTTAAAGTTGAAATTGGCACTAAAAGGCTCGTAAATGGGGCATCCACCCCACAAAGCGTGAATATAAAATTTAAATCAGATGCGTGTATGTAATCACTCTGGGAGCCTGTAACAAACTAAACGCGCGCCCAACGTGTGGACGCGGCGACCAAACTCTGCCAACAATCCTTTGATCTTTTGTAAAAAACCGACACCACACGGATCTCGCGCCAACTTGTGGACCATCGTTCCAATAGATACCAATGAAGCCCGAACACCCGCTCTACACGTTGACCAATGCTATTGGCCACTACATTCGCCACTGTGTTGGCCAACATGTAGAGGCGCCGTTACTTTGTCTGGTGGTGTTTTGTCCGGGGGTGAATTTTCGCACTGCCGCGTTAATAACGTTGTAGGTGCTGTTTGCCTAGTAACTGTTGTGTCTTTGATTCGTGAAAGTGTATCGGCTACTACGTGGTCTTTTCCTGCTACATGCTGTATGTCCGTCGTAAATTGTGAAATGTAATCCAGGCGTCTAAATTGCCTGCGAGTGCAATTCTCTTTTCTTGCGTGGAAAACAAAGCATAGCGGTTTGTGATCTGTATACACTGTAGTTCCCTCATATTTATGACTCGTATATCGCCAGTAGTTCCCGATCGATATATATATATATATATATATATATATATATATATATATATATATATATATATATATATATATATGAGGGACTGCATAATTGAAGACCGACCTAGCTCCATTTTATATGAAAAATGTTGATCTCCACCGCGACCTCAATATGCCCACTATCACTTCGTATCTTAAGGAATTATCCTTAAGGTGGCACAAGTCGCGGGCTCGAACTCATCGGTGGGCGCGGCCAAAAAGCACGTGGTCTCACCTGGCATCGTGCCCGACAGAGATAGTATCAGTGAAGAGCAGTTAGAACGCACGTCTTGTTCGTACGGCGTTCCGAACCGTTAGAACAAAAATGAAGTTACACGAACACGATGCACACATACATACCACCCTATTCTGTGCCGCTCGACGCTTGCTGAGAAATCAGCAGTACCTACCTACAAACTCGTACTAAATTATTAGGTGCTGCGTTATCGCTTTATACTATACCTCTATGGCTCTATAGATACCTAATATAGATTGCTTATTTTATTATGTTTTGTTTTCCCCGGGTGGTCATGCAGCGATCACTCAAGAGTTCACGACGCCGAAGCATGAACTGGAACAGTCATCGCAGTTTATATCCGTACTAGCTGTTGCCAGCGGCTTCAAACGCGTGAACTCGAAAATTATCCCACAGGAACGAAATACCTGAATAAACGGTATCAAATGTGTTATTCCAGACCAGGTATAACCTATCTCTGAGCTAAATATCATCCAGATCCCTTCATCTGTTCTGGCGTGATTGAGTAACATACATCTATCACACAAACTTTCGCATTTATAATATTTAGATAATAATTGTAATTAGTTCTGCCTACCTATAAATTGTCTTCAAAAATACTTACCTGTCTTCTTACTTTGTTTTATATACACGCAATATCACTAAATGTAAACATATGTTTTTATCAAGACAAGTGACCCGTGAAGACTGTTTCCTTAGTACCGACGTACTTAGGCAGGAAGGTAGGCAGTTTAGATTTTACTTTCCACGACGCAGCGACAGTTTGTCAAATTTTGTTGTATACGTTGTGAGTATCTAGGTAATAACAGTAAGGTAGACTACCTATCCACCGTACACGCCGCGCAAGTGATTCTCGTCCCACCTGTCCGCGCAGTAACTTTTTTTTTACGACCGCGCGAGACTGTCGCAACAAAAACGATTACTGCCGAAAAACTAAATAGGTACCTACCTAACATTCAAATAAATATATTCTCAAAAAGCTCAACGAATTCAGAATTTAATTTTGTTAAAAGAAAATTGGTGAAATAAAAAATAAAGGATGGAAATAAAGCATATGGGAATATAAAAATAAATCGTATTTATTTGTTACTTATTTCGAGTTTTACAAGAAAAGTATAATATTTACTGGAGACAATTATTTTATTATTATAATAGTACATGATATTCCCTTTAAAATGACACCAATATGAATAATATCTTATATCTATATCTACAAATAAATAAAATTGAAGTGTCTGTTTGTAATGTTAAAATAACAGCTTTTTATTAAATGCATATGAAAGTACTATTTTTGTCTGTCTGTCGGTCTGTCTGTCTGTCTGTTTGTTCCAGCTAATCTCCGAAACAGCTGGATCTATTTTGACGGGACTTTCACTGGCAGATAGCTGATGATATAAGGAATAACTCGAACTACTTTTGTTTTAGAAAAAGAATTAGGGTTCCGCGCAAAAAAATTAAAACCCACGAAATCCATATTCCACGCGGGCGAGATCGCGGGGAAAAACTAATACTCAATATAGATAAATGTATACTTATTTTTATTTATTTATTATTTTAATAAATAAATAAAAATAAGTATTAATAATTTCTAGACACATCTCAACAGATATTTCGTTTATAAATTGCTAACAATATTGAAGCATTCTTTTATATTTAGCATCCATTTAACACAAAGCTGATAGCAATACTTTTTAAACAACATAATATAATCAATAAACGATAATCGCGTATAGTGAATTTCGAGGTAAATTATTATATGTAAACGTTTTTGAATCGTCGTAATGAAACATATTTCCTAAAGAAAATATCTTCACAATTAATTTGATGTAAAATAACATTAGAAATAACGTATAAAAACAGAAAAATTATGAAATTTTTGATCGAGCTCCTAACCAGTACACAAACAAAAATGGCGAAATATCATTTTCAGATTTTTCTATGTAGTATTTGTTACAGAGTACACAGATAAAATTCACTCTCACAGATGACAAATTTCAAACACCACAATCTCAAATTTTTTACTCTGCTATCTTCAGCGCTGTACACGAACGGAACGGTGTCGTTGAGAGCCGTGGTTGCTCACATGGTTAGCGCTCGTTATAGGTATCACAGTACGGGAGCAACCCGGGTTCGATCCCACTGCACCTATGAAATATATGAGGGGTCTGATATATATATAATAATATATATCAGTTGGAAAGTCTGTTTTTCTGGGCCGTTTTGTTTTGTTACACTGACATCTCGCAAGTGACCTAGGAACCTAGGAGGTTGTTGGTTGCTTATTTTTTTATTTTTCTTTAAAATTTTCGTCGGTAAAATAACATATTTATAAAAGTAAAAAAAAGTAAAGTTACAGCATATATACGTCCCACTGCTGGGCACAGGCCTCCTCTAATTTCTGAGAGGGTTTTAAGGCAAGGAAATGTCCGCCACGCTGCCTCAATGCGTGTTGACGAACTTCACATTTCTTCGAAATATATATTTTTTAATTTATCAGACATGCAGACCCGAATTCGATCCCCGCCGGTACCAATGAAATTGTTAATTGCAATTGTGCTGATTTACCACGTGCTCGGCGGTGAAGGAAAACATATTGAGGAAACATGCACGTTTGAGAATATAATTATAATCGAATGTAAATCAAATTGACATAGGTAAGTACAGATAAAATTAGCGGAACATTAATAAAATTTTGAGATCGTTTTTTTTTCAAAATTTTATTTATATATTCCTCTATTTTTGTCTGTGCTTATATCAATTTGATTTAATCCAAAGTTCAAGCAGGGGTCAATGTAGCGTAGTAATTTAGAGCGCAGGTATAGCTATAATCATACGAACGTCACAGGCCGCAGCTGAGGCTGACTGAGTCGAATAAAACTAGAATAAGCGCGCGTCACCGCGCATGCATGTGTGTGTAAGTGTCGTCCTCCCGCACCGCACCGGGGGGAAACATTATTCAGTGAGATGCACGATAATTCATATAAACACGCGCGCGTAAAAAAATACGAAAAGGCCTTTGGAAGGAGGGGTTTTACGAAAAAACCACTGCATGAATCAATTACCAATAAAATTTATTGAATTCTTCGATAATTGAGCTGTGTCGGTACCGACTTTGTTTTGGAAATTTTACACTGCTTTTATTACTAATTTACGCCCAAAGTTGTGTTAAAATTGGCAATAAAAACGAATCTTTGGTAGCTCGTAACTTTTTACTGACTTTTTATTTTACTATTCTGTTTCGGTACAGACAAAATTAATAATGAGACAAAACGATATCATGTTTAACTTTGAATGTACACTGTCAAACAGCGGAGTAAAACCCCTCCGAAATTTCTATGGAAATAATGTCGACTAGAGTCACTTTAAGATACTTAGATTCGATTAAAAAACAGCAAAATCCGTTGGTGTTGGAGGCGAGTTTCTGGTGGGGGCAGCATTCCTCCTTCAAGAGAGGAATCCTCTCTGGGGAGTTTCGATACTCCGTAGGAATGCTGCCCCCACCAGAAGACGTCCCAAAAACGTTCTTCTTGATCCTGATGACGGGATTACCTTCTTGAATAGGTCGATCTCCCCCGCCTCCACAGGAGAGGGTACCCGTAGAGACACAACACATGCACATTCAGACACTACACTGGCACAGACAGAACACTAGGGCACACCGTCATATACACAGCCGTACCTTACCCATAACCCGTGTACGAGGTTTAACAACCGCGATACGGGGCGTTTTTTGGTTACGGCCCGTTTCCCCCTCATTACGATAGTGGTTCAAGCCGAGGTTTGTACCTCCTTCGGGGGGCCCTTGAATCACATCGAGCCCTTCCCCATAGCTAGAGGAGCTTCTCTCCAAAAGCAGGGGTCCCTCGGGTACCTCGAGACTGCAATATATATGCAGCAGAGTCGTTGCCCTCAATAGCTCGTGGATTTTCAGGAACTGTAAAGGTGAACTTTAAAGGCCGCAGGGCCTACACTTTCAGAAAAAAAAGACCGACCTGCTTAAAATCGTAAAGTTGTTGTACGTACTCGTTGAAAATAAATTATACCTGGACTAAATAAAACTAATTTGACGGAGTTTTCTCAGTCAACTATTTTAAGTCCAGAAGGTTCACGTATATTGCAGCAAAAATTGTCAGGATGGGGATGGGGGCTAAGATGTTTGACATCCCGATACACACCCAGATCACAATTAACCCGGTGTTCTTTCAGCTTTTAATCATTAATTTTGTTCCGATCTACGCAGAATCGGAGAAAGAAAGAATCTAAGCTTATCTGTATTCTTTAGAATTGCACAAGATCTAAACTTGTTTGTACTTTGATGTCTTACGATGCCATATCTGGGTTTGTTTTAATTTTATTTATATAAATATCTTCATCCATCATCGATTAAGAATCAAAATGCGGAGGCGTTGTGACCCCTGTTGACTAAGAACGGAATCTCTTTACTACTACTGCTTGAGTACGACTACGCAAGTAAGATGATAGCCAGCGCAGGAGGTCACCGTGTACACCGATTTAGTCTAGTTTTTTGATAAGGATTTCGTGAGATATTTTATCAAAACCTTTTGAATAATCGGTGTACACAGCATCCACCTGTAGCCCTGCATCCATTCCTGTGTAAACATTATCAAGATATTCGCATAAATTACTCTCTGTAGATTTCCTAGTCATGA
>CAJQZP010001246.1:32500-38701 GCA_907164705.1 Parnassius apollo
GGAAAACGACCTGGTCCTGTCCAAACTACATTAAGACAAAGTGTGTCGAGGAATTATGGCTTTGACATTAGAACCTATTAAATTATACGTAAATTATTGGTCCTGCGCCTAAGCGCTCTTGGACGTGTCGGATTGCGATTTGATGATTGTGAGGGAATAGAGAGTTCACCTGTGCTTGTGCATACACTTGGACATTATAATTGTGTACTGAGCTGATAGGCTAGCCTCCGTGGACACTGGCCGCTGCGACAAAGTTTGATTGGGAGGACACTCAACCCAACAATCAACCCAATTCTCAACTCAACCTAACACTCAACCAACCCCAATCAACCCAACTCTCAACTCAACCTAACACTCAACCCAATAATCAACCCAACTCCCAACTCAACCTAACACTCAACTCAACAATCAACCCAACTCCCAACTCAACCTAACACTCAACCCAATAATCAACCCAACTCTCAACTCAACCTAACACTCAACCCAACAATCAACCCAACTCTCAACTCAACCTAACACTCAACCCAACAATCAACCCAACTCTCAACTCAACCTAACACTCAACTCAACAATCAACCCAACTCTCAACTCAACCTAGCACCACCATCAACCCAACTCTCCACTCAACTTGACACTCAACTCAACTCGAGACACAACGGACACACTGATGATAATCACGAGGAGTGCGTATGTTTGTCAGTTTGTTCATCATTATATCAATGACTTGTAAGTTCTGTTAGGCGAGGAAATTTATATATTTTTTTGAACTTAGAGTCTGAATTGCTGCATTTATGTGATTATTGATCACAAATATTAATATATAAATAATTAAATATATTACGCATAGTTTCATTATTTGTGTTTGTTAAACCAGTAGGCCTTATTACATATACTACTATAGTAAAATAAGGCCTAGCAAGGTTTTTAGGAGTGTTTAATTTTATTTTTCTTTGTGGCAAATGCAACAATTTTTCGTTCATAGTTTATAGAAACTATTAACGATTTTTATTAAAATATTATGTAGACCAAATCGGATATTTCTCAATTTTTTTTTTCGAATTTCCCTAGGCCTTGTTACCCGTAGGTACTATATAATATTAAATACTAAAATGTCATGAAGTTTCTAAACAAATGTATCTTCTATATTTTTTAAGTTATTTTTATGGATCAAAATGTCAAAAGAAATATCGGTTTTCCCTTATCTCTGAAGTTGGGAGTAATTATTAAACCCTTTCTAAATCCCTTTTTCCTATTTTTCTCATGAATATCTATGTGACTTGGTTAATCTTTTATTGTACGAAACCATCGGTGATGAGGTCATCCTTATAAGTCTTCAGATTTTTAAGATGAAATAATACCCTTAACTTTAAACATACTTATTATTTTAAAATTTGAGTTGATAAGTGGTGTAGAAATAAAATACTTGAAAGTATTTCGAGCCTTGGTCCGTGAATCTGAAGGTGCAAGTACTTGGAAGTCCTTGTGCTCGATTTTGCAAGTACACCACAAAAAGCACAAATTGCAATTTTGGCTAGTTACCCATCGCTAGTGTTACCTTGATTTAGCAACTACAACCCATGTCAATTTAACGGTAGTGCCTGGATGACCGAGCTTTGCTCGATATTTTTTTTTTGGCAATTATATTTAGATACAAATTACGTACCGATGAAATATGAATAAAACTTTTCGATCTTCTCGGCCATTATATTTCCTGTTTAAAAATATACTAAAAAAAGGGCTCCAAATAATATATTTTCTCACTAAAGAAGGAACTTGAAAAAAAGGAAAAAAAAGTTGGACCGGAGACACCTGGACTCGAACCGGCGTCTGTTATAACCTATTAAACACCGGCAAAATTTACTTCCGTATTCTAATGATACTGAAGCATTTTATCATTATATAAAATATATAAGAACTGCTCGTCTCGTTTATAGGTATTAGTAGATAGATAGATATCGTGACTCACGTTACGTCACGATACCTTTAATAAATGTAAATATTTTTGATAAACAGACTAATTAAAATCGTATGCAGAGGCGTATTATGCAATCAGCTATGCAAAATGATATCGTTACGTAATTTATCACTAGCGCCATCTAGTCAAAATTACTTACTGTAAATGAATTATGTATTTTTTATTAGGTGGTAGGACATTTCTTCTGCATGGGTGTCCGACAGGGAAGGTACCACTCTCTACCACTAACACTAAATATCAGACCTAGTGTAATTACAGGCAGTCAGGCATTATATTTTGGTACTTGGATATGAAAACGCATATTTAATCCTCTTTATTTGATCAGGTACAGTAGAGTTCATAAATTAACCATTATTTAATTTGGTTCTTGATCGTTACTTTTGTTACGTTATTTTATATAAAATATTTTGTTAAATGAAACTATTTTTGCGGATTTTCGTTACATGTTTAATGTTTAAGTTTTTATTCCTGACGTTACGTACGTTCGGGCACATTACAGCGTCCATGGCCACGGGGGAGGCTACGGTGTGTGACGTAAAATCAAATTCAAACTCAAGCATTCTATTGCAAGGCTTCATCATTCATCATCATCATCATTACAGCCCTTCACAAGTCCACTGCTGACCATAGGCCTCCCCCAAGTAATGCCACAAAGCACGGTCCTGAGCCACCTGCATCCATCGACTTCCTGCATATCTTACCAGGTCATCACTCCATCTAGTGGGGGGTCGCCCTACGCTACGCATACCGGTACGAGGCTACCACTCGAGAATCTTTCTTCCGCATCGATTATCGGTTCTTCGAGTTATATGGCCGGCCCATTGCCACTTCAGCTTACTAATCCGTTAGGCTATGTCGGTCACTCTGGTTTTACTGCGGATATTCTCATTTCTGAGTCTATCACGCAGAGAAACTCATAGCCCTCTCCATAGCTCGCTGAGCGACCTTGAGCGTCCTCATACGGCCAGCAGTGAAGGACCACGGCTTGTTCGGGAGGCTGCAAGGCTTCAGGATACAGTAAACTCATTATGCGTAGGTCGGACCAGATATAAAAAAAATAAAAGCTGAGGGAAAGAATAGCAAGAAACACATCATATTCTGTCGTAAAGCAACAATTAAAAACAAAAGCACCTAACCTAACAACAACGAAACAACAAAAATAGAACAAAAAGGAATAATTTATTTAAAATTTTAAAAGATATTTACAGTTTTATATAAAAAAAATATGAAGATGATGATGGGTGACGTGAATTACAATTTTTTTTTTAAATAACAAAGATAAATGAGTACTGAAACCGGAGCAGGCACACGCAGCGCTTGAAGCAAGCACGCACAGCGGCTAAAGATAGCGCGGGCACTAGTAGGTGGAGGCGTAGGCGTGGCTAGACGACGACTTCAGATGAAGGCAGAGGCTTGCAGGATCCCGAGGCAGTGCGGCCCCGGGATACGGCCTTTAGGAGACGCTTCTAGCTTGAAAGCTGAAGCGAGACTCCATTTATTGGCCGATTGTTCGGCTTTTATACTTTTTGACGGATCTGGGATAAGAACGGGAAATTATTTACATTAAAAGCAAATTTTTGTAAATGGCCAAGAGGAAAAGAGTATTTTTGTGGAAGTATTGAGGTAAAAACATCAGACCGGTAACGAATTTGAATAAAAATTGCCATGACAACCAGATAAACAACGATGTCAAAACATGTCAAATTTTGGTTTCAGGCTCGTAATAGAGAAACGGCAAGATTTAAGTGAAAAATGAGATATTATTGATTAGGAAAAAAAGGTAGTGCAACAGCGCGCACGAAGCCCGAATTTACAGAGTTACGGAGAACTAAATAAAAGATCGAAAAAGGTAGACTCCATTGACACCGATTTAAAAAGTGCTGATAGCGTGAAAATACGAAGTGAAAATGATTTGTTATTGTGTTCTTATGGTTTAAAAACGTTACAGGATCCTATGGAAATAAAGGTGATGCAAAATATCCAGTTTTGAGGTGAATGCAGAAAATTAAAAATAGAATGGAAAAATAAATTTAAAATAGTGTAAAATGATATGTAAGTAGCATAACACTACAATTCTTATTAAAATGGTAGCTACGAGCCACTCAAAAAGACAGTTATCTATAAAAATATATTAAATTAAGTGTCTGATTGCAATGTTAAAATAACAGCTTGTGACACGGTGCTTATAACAAAAAAACCACTTGAAATTTTTGTCTGCCTGTCTATTTGTCTGTGTTTCTATCTGCTAAAGCTGGTCCCCGAAGGCGCAGAACTGATTTTGACGGGACTTTCACTGGCAGATAGGTAATGTTATAAGAAGTAACTTAAAGTAACTTTTGTTCTAGAAAAAGAGTTAAGGTTCCGCAAAAAAACATTTAAAACCCATGAAATCCAATCGTACCTAATAAATTTGATGGGGGCGCAGTCTTTAGGTGAAATAAATGGAATAACATGTTTATATATAAAATTCTCCGGTCAGTGCGTATGTGACGGACCCCAACGACTAGACCGATTTTGATAAAATTTTGTGTGCGTGTGCGTGTGCGTTTGCGTTCGTGTGCGTGTGCGTGTGCGTGTGCGCGTGCGTGTGCGTGTGCGTGTGCGTGTTTGTGTGCATGTGCGTGTGCGTGTGCGTGCACGTGCGCGTGCGTGTGTGTGTGCGTCTGTGTGATTGAGTTGATTCGATAATAGCTTAGATTTAAAATTGGAACCGGTATGTAGAGTTAAGTTAATAGTTTGAAGTAATGTAAGTATATTAAATAGAAAATATATAATATATAAGTAAAACATCGTGAGGAAACCTGCATGCCTGAGAAATAAAAAAAATTGATGACATGTGAAGTTCGCCAACACGAATCGGGGCCCAGCGGTGGATAATTCCTTGCCCTAGGACCCTTTCACAAATAAGAGAAGACCTGTGCCCAGCAGTAGGAGGTATAAAAGCTGTTAAAAAAAAGGAAATAACGCAGCTTATAAGAATCGTATTACCATTATCTGATTAATTTTTAGTGCGCTATTCTGTTAAAATTTTTCAGGTAATTCATAGAAGAAAAAAAAACGATCAGATTGAAAAATTCTAAACAATGACAGCTCAACTGGTTGTACTGAAAGTGACTGAATAAATTTATTTTTAATCTAGTTTCAATCTTAAATTTTTATAACTGCATCTCTAGAAATAAGCAGTAACAACAAATACGAAGAAACTGATAAATCTAGTGTTTTAAATTATCCGTTTTTAATTTATTCTGGTATTATTCAAACCAAACTGTAAATGATTACCAACTCTAAATAATCGATATCGATTTTTTCAAGTATCGAATATTGTACGTTCCCATTTTTGGGTTGGCATGCTTGGTGCAATAAGTCTGACAGCTGTCAAACAGTATTTCTTAGATTTGGTTGACTATAGTTATTTTATTACACTCTGGATATTATACCCATATTGTGACAGTGTAATACAATAACTAAAGTAGAGAATAGTTTAAATAACTATGGAAGGGTTTACTTTGAAAAATACGATAAAATAAAATGACGTCACTCTAAATCCAATATCGTGGCCTCCCAAAGATGGCGGAATATGTTTTTTATTCACCCTCATGATATGCATATCAAACGAAGATATGGATTCAAATGATGATAATAGGACTAAACATTTGATCAATGAAAATAATACGAATAAAATAACATTCACGTTGAGCTCCTCGAGGAGATGGTATACTACTGCCCGCCTAAACGGTAAGACTTAGCGGGTTCGTGTCTTAAATAAAATCGACCTACATACTGGGCAAATTCTAGCAGTAGTGAAAAAATCAAAATGGCGGAAAATAAGATGTCTTCTAAACTCACCAAAAGTTAGGGCTTGTTTCGTGTGCTCGAACTAATGTTGTCAGGATCGATAAGGTTCCAGTTCTCGCGTTAACAATTTCAGGATGGCAGATCTAAGGTGGCAATCATAAACTAACAATGTCTCAATACGTTAAATGAACTAACTTAGAAACATGTCCAGCGGTAACGAAAAAATAAAAAATGAATTAAAAAATATGACAAATAACAATTAGTGTAAAAACAAGCTTTTATTTAAATCCTCAAAAAAGAAGAAAATAAACATTAAATAAAATTAAACCCATCAATTTTTACATTATACAATTTATATGCCATATAAGCTTGTCGCAAGAAGCTTTGTCGCTTTACCTGTGTGCATAAACTAGTGTGTAATTCTAAAAAAA
>CAJQZP010001247.1:0-54764 GCA_907164705.1 Parnassius apollo
TTATGTAGGGATACACAACGACGCCATATTCATACATCAGTCAAGAACGGCGACTCATTTAGTTCTATTTATATATATATATATATATATATATATATATATATATATATATATATATATATATATATATATATATATATATATATTATAAACACTGAACTCATATGGGTTGAGCGCTGGTTTGATACAGGCATTAGGGTCTCTTTATAGGGACTCTAGTGCTTGTGTCAGGATCAATGGGGTCTACTCGGACTGGTTTGGCATCCAAAAAGGTGTCAGACAGGGCTGTGTAGCTTCCCCTTGGCTGTTCAACCTATTTATGGACCGGTGTTTGCAAACTTTGAAAGATGAAGAATGTGGTTTAAGAATGGGCGAGTTAACCGTCAAATGCCTTTTGTATGCCGATGATCAAGTCATATTTGCGTCATCGGCGGCTGAGTTGCAAATGATGGTTACATTAATGAACTGGGAATTAAAAGAAAGGGGAATGAAAGTGAACGCAAGTAAGACGAAAGTGATGGTTTTTGAAAGAGAAGAAAGCAAAACGGTATGTGAAATAAGAATAGAAGGAGAGTTAATTGAGCAAGTGGATGAGTTTGTGTATTTGGGATGTGTATTTAGCAGAGATGGTAGATATGATAGGGATATAGAACGACGAGTAAATGCAGGGAATAGAGTGAATGGGGCACTACACTCTATTATGAAGAACCAGAATGTGTCAAAACAGGCACGTATGGTAATTCATAATGCTGTGTTAGTCCCTACTTTAATATATGGTAGTGAAAGCTGGGTGTGGCAGAAGAAGCACGAAAGTAGAATAAATGCTGTAGAAATGCGGTCTTTAAGGAGTATGCTAGGGTTGAATCTGAATGACAGGGTGAGAAATTGCATGATAAGAGATAAATGTGGTATGCAAGATGATGTTGTGACCAGGATTAAGAAAGGAATGCTTCGGTGGTTTGGTCACGTAGAAAGAATGAATGATGAAAGAGTGACAAAGCAAATTTATATGGCAGATGTGAACGGCCGAGTCGGGAAGGGACGCCCTAGAAAAAAGTTTGTCGACCAAATTGGCGATATTTTGAAAATGGGCCACGTTAGAAGTACCCTTAACCGACGAGCATGTATGCGTAGATATATGGATGTAAAGGAGGCGAAAGAGGTATGTCAGGATCGTGCCAAATGGAAGTCCGTAATCTCTGCCTACCCCTCTGGGTGACAGGCGTGAGTGTTTATGTATGTATGTATTTTGGTATAGTGTGTATATTTAACTGTTTGAATTTCTTTTAAGGTGTAGAGCAGGCAATAAATATGGAAAGTTGTACAGACGATAGGTTCGTAGCCGGCCAGCATGAGCCAGCAAATGAAGTTTCTAATCTAAGCATGATTTGTACACTATTTTAATAAACTAGCTTGCTGCCCATCAACATGTCTTTCATAGTTCTAAATTATTTAAGCAATAGCTTTATACGAGGTCTTTGTTAGCTTAGGTGGCGAGCTTATTGAAATTTTAGGGGGCGGAGAAGATAAAGAAAATAATATACTAATTAACAGAGAGCCGTCACCATCAACCCCGCTTTCTAAAAATAATGCTTCGGAAGAAAAGAAGAAGTTGACAAGAAAGTGACAACGAAATCCCGAGGCATGGAAGAAAAATAAAAAGAAATGTTTAAAAAATTCAGGTATGGCTTACACTACTGAGAAAGGAAAATTAGTTAATGCTAAACAATTAAAACCTGGTTGTGGAGACAAATGTCGGTTGAAGTGTACACTGAAGATTAATGAGTAGCAAAGATTAGTAATATTCAACAATTTTTGTATATTAGGTGATTTGAATAGACAGCGAGATTTTGTCAAAAATGCTATGAAAGAAGTAAAGCCGAAATATTCGCTACATAATGCTCAGAGTAAAAGATCTATTCATGCGGCTTATCATTTAACAGTAGATGGTATAATTATAAGGGTACGTAAAAAGTTCTTTATGCACACTTTGGATATTGGGCACTCATTTATAACGACGTTATGTAAGAAAACAACATCATCGGGTATAATTTTCGAAGATTTAAGAGGTAAGTATAACAGGAAAGGTAAACTATTACCTGACTTTGTTAAGGATGGAGTCCGTGAACACATAAACTCATATGCTACTAAGGAATCACACTACTTTCGAGCATCATCAAATAAACAATATTTTGATGGTGATTTAAATCTATGTATGATGTACAGGCAATACAAAGAGTGATGTAATAAAGAAGGTAAGCCTGAAGCTAAACAAGGAACGTATGAAAACATTTTTAGAACTGAATTTAATATAGCTTTTCATGTACCAAAGAAGGATCGGTGCTCTCTTTGCTGTTCTTACAATAATGCAACAACAGAACAGAAACAAGAAATGGAAAAGAGTTATAAACATCATCTTACAGAAAAAGAGCTTTGCAGAGAAGAAAAGAGGATAGATATAGAAACATGCGAAAATGACAAACAAAAGATTATTTGTTGTTATGACATGCAAGCGGTTCTTCAAACTCCAGCGGGTAATGACTCGCTATTTTTTATAAGAGACACCTTAATGTTTATAATTGTACCGTATATGACATCGTTAATAAATCTGTACATTGTTATTTATGGGATGAAACTTTGGGTGGAAAAGGATGTGACGAGGTAGGATCTTGTATTTTACAGTTTTTCAAAGAGTTTTGTCATGGAATACATGTTATATTTTATACCGACAACTGCTCAGCACAAAATAGGAATAAGTATTTATTGTCATTATACTATATTATGCCTTAAAAATGTTGGGTGTTAAATCTATAACACATAAATACTTTGTTGTCGGGCACACTCAGAACGAGGGCGATAGCGTTCATGCCACTATTGAAAGAGAAAAATTCCGAATGTTAAAAAATGGTTCCGTGTTCGTGCCATCTCAATGGAGGACAGTTATAAAATGTGCTAAGAAGAAAGGTAATCCCTACCAAGTTCATAATTTAGATTATTCAGAAATTTTTGATTTAAAAGAACTAATTTCACACTTTGGGAAAATTTTTACAATAAATACAGGAGAGTGTGTAGTGTGGAATGATATCAAGAAAATATTTATGCAAGCTACTAATCCTTTTGCTATTTATTACTTGGACACTTATCAACCTGACAGTACAATGAAATGCTTCAATGTTCGGCATAAAATGCGGGGCGAGCCTAACAACGAAACATTAGTTTTGAAAAATAAATATCGCACTCGTCCTGGAATATCAAATCTTAAAAAGAAGGATTTGATTTCATTATGTGATGGTAAAGTAATTCCAAGCGTTTATTGGGATTATTATAAAACATTGCCAGCTTCCTCTTTTAATTGTTCCCTTTTTTATATTTTCTTACTTATAAATAAAAAAATGTTATAAAACTATAAAAGTGTTTTATTAATTATTCTCTAAAAAATGCAATTATTTGCTAAGGTTTTCTAGATTTCATTTTTATTTAGGTGATTATTTAAGAAAAATACATAGTTTTTTAATTCAGTACTGGTACATTCAAAAATATTCCATTATCTCATTATTTACAGTCAATAAATTAATTTAGTAGTAGAACATTTCAAATATTTACTTATACTTAAAAAAGAAATAATAAAAAAATGAATGAATTTAATAGAAATCATAAATGTAAAGTCTAACCAAAATATAACAACATTAAAAAAAATCCTTTTTTTCTCTAAACACTTAGTAAATGGAAAAATAAGTATTTCTAATTTTTAATTGCTCAATATCTCACATTTACTCATTTTGAAATGTTCCACTACTGTTTTCGACCGACGATATTTTCATGACAAGATGTGTTTGGCAAAGAAATTTAAATTTGAGGATGAAGCGACCATTTCATGTCTTCTTAGGGGCCTTCCAACTGAATTAAGGGCAAATGCGAAAGCTTTCAGGTGCGAATCGACTGAAGAACTTTACTATGGGTATCTGTCTTTACTTGAACATTACAAAAGAATTGAGACTACTACTGTTAAGAACAAAAAAGCTAGTCAGCCAACTAGGACTACGTAGCCTCGTGGGTGGTCATCATCGACAAAGCTGTGCTATATCTGTCGGAAGCCAGGCCACGAGATTAAAGACTGTTGTAGCCAGTTTTTCTGTACGAGTTGCCAGCGTCGGAGCCACGAGTCTACAACCTGCTGGAATGCAGGTGCTAAGGTGATGTACACTTTTAATTCCTTTGATATTCGGCGAGACTGTTATAATAAAATTGTTATCATAAACGATCGTCAGATAAGTGCTTATATCGATACCGGCAGTAAAGTGAATATTTTGAAACTCAATATAATCAGCTTGCTAGATCTGCCTTTAATTTCATCCACTGTATTGAGAGGATTTGGGAATAGTTGTTTATTTTCTCTTGGTACTGTTCAATTTACTGTAGATATCGATAAATTAAAAATATCTAGCTTTGCAAAAGTAACCTATAGCTGTACAGCCAATTTTGACACGATAATAGGTCAACCTATTATCAGTCTGATCTCTAGTTCTACTAGCGCCCCCTGATCAGAAATAATTTATGTGATAATATTTTAACTCAATTTAATCTTGATAGCACTAATTTCCACCATACATATGAAATATGGTTATCATAAGACGTAGTTGTTGCTTCTGGTTGTGAAATGCCTGTTAATATTTATGTCAATAGCAAGTGTGTGGACTTAACGTATACTACTCTACCTGTTTACAATTTGAAAGATATGTATTTAATATCGGGCCCTAAAAATCGGGGCGACAAAATAAAATTAACTTAGAGGAACTAGATTTAGATGAAATAAATAATTACGAACGTGTTGTATTCATTTGGTTAGGTTAGGTTGTAATAATTTAATTGGAATGTCTATTGAAACTCGTACTGATAAACCAGTTTTTTGTAAACATTATAGATTATCATACAAAGTAAGGAAAATAGTAGATGAAAAAGGTCAGGAGTTATTAAATTCTGGAATAACAAGGGAGTCCACTTCATCATATACAAGTCCAGTAGTATTAGCAAAGAAAAGAAATAGGGAATACAAATTATGTATAAACTACCGTGCTTTGAATTTATGTACTGTAAGGGACCGTTTTCCCTTGCCACACATAGATAAAATTATTAGTTTGTTATCGGGGAAATACTATTTTACTGCACTTGATCTCGCGCAAGGGTATCGTCAGGTCCCTAATTCAGGTATCTATCCCACAAACTGCGTTCGTTAAGCCTTCTGGACAATATGAATTTCTATGAATGCCATTTGGAATGTCCAACGGCCCGGTTGTGTTTTCTAGAACCCTTAAACTAGGTTTAGGGAAGTTGGCAAACAATAGCAAATTAAATGACAAGGAAAGCTATGGTATTGGTAAAATTCAAAACGGAGTAGTTGCGGTATATTTAGATATGATTCTTCCAACTGTCACAGTTTAGGAAGGACTTTTGCTATTAAAACAAGTACTAAAACTTCTTAAACGAACAAATTTACGATTATCTAAATAAATGTTCATTTCTGAAAACTACTGTCGATTATTTGGGCCACAAAATTACAGTGGGGAATATAAAACCAGGTCAACATAAAATTGAGTGTGTACTCGGATTTAAAACGCCTATCCATGTTCACGAGGTTGGTCAATTCATTGGTTTAACGTCATATTTTCGAAAATTTATTAGAGATTTTGCGTCTGTAGCACGCCCCCTAACTGAACTAATAAAAAAGACTATATTTGGTGTTGGGGTGCCGAACAATATAGAGCTTTTAATACCTTGAAGGGATTATTGACCTCAAGGCCTGTCCTTGCTATCTACCATCATACTCCGAAAACAGAGCTGCATATAGATGCAAGTATAATCGGTCTAGGTGGTATTTTAATGCAGTTGCAATCTGATTACACGTTAAAACCGGTAGCATATTTCAGTAGGGTCACCAGCACGGAAGAGTGATTCTACCACAGCTATGAGTTAAAAACACTTGCTATGGTAGAGTCACTCAAAAGATTTCGCATTTACCTTGTAGGTGTACCTGTTAAAGTAATCATTGATTGTTCAGCCATTCATACCACTTTAACGAAAACGATCTTGTGCTTCGCATTGCAAGACTGTAGTTTGCTATTGAAGATTATGAACTAGAAATAGAATATAGACCGACCGATAGGATGCGACATGCGGATGCATTAAATCTCAATCCTGTACGTGTAAATTTATTAAATGTTAAGATGATAGATGAAAGAGATTGGGCACTCTCAGTAGTTCGACTTCAGGATAATGGCATCCAACAAATCATTAATCAACTGCAAGAGGGTACTAATATATATATATATATATATATATATATATATATATATATATATATATATATATATATATTAATATAGGTAATTTTTTATCCCAAAAATAATTAAAACGACGTCAATTACAGTCACACTAAATCTGTACAGTCAAAACAAATTAAAATGGACCGTAACTTAAGGCAATAAGACTTTTAAGAATGCAGTTTTATTTGTAATATTACTAATTCTGTAATTCAATAAAAATAAAGAAAAATGAACTTTATTTCAAGCATATAAAAGTCTTTGCGTTCGTGGATTTGTACTGTGATCACAAAATTCTTCCGCAATTAGTATAACTAATTTGATAATCAGTGCATAAAAATGTTTAACTAAAATTCAGTGTATGTATTATATACACCCTCAGACACCCCAATTAGTAAAGCTACGTGCTCTCCTACAAAAAAAAATACTTTAACCTTATAACAATTATAGTCACATATTACTTTAAGCCGTTACTAATCTAATTTGTATTTTCTGAATTTATCTGTGTATGTGCAGCGATATTCTTCAAGAAATAAACATACTACGTGATGTAATATAATACTAAATATACTACTAAATTGAAGTAGATATATAAGAGTTATGTGCTGTAAAAAGAGCTATGTGCAGTAGAAGTGCTATGTGCATTAAACGAAGCTACGTGCATGAAACAAAACTATTAATTTCTAACTTTTATACTAAAGTTATGTATACATATACAGTCCATATACGCCTCATATGTCACAAAAGTTATTTTAGTAAATCTGCTGAATAAAACAAATATGTTCATCTTTGCTAAGTCTGAGATCTCTTAAGAAGCACCCAAAGTACTCAGTAATTAAAAGGAAATCTTGCAAGAGCTGAATTCAATATGCTATGTTTACCTGGCTGTATGCTTTTATCTCTACAAAATAATGTAATGCATTTTACAGACAAGAGTGCTTATGGAATAATTAAGATTGGTACACATTTTTTTCCATTACAGATAGGGTGGCATCCGCAATCCACACTACAAGATAGTAGACCAGCTGCAGGAGCTACTACATGGCCAAGCAAAGGAAGCTTTGGTGTTGAATGCTGGTAGTAGCAATCAACATCAAATGCTGCTAAATAAGATTACTAAATGGCACGGCTCAGATCAGGATGGCCGAATGTTATCAGTGATTGTTAAATAATTGCTGGTAAAATCATTTAAATAATAATTATGTCTTTTCCTTCTATAATATTTTTCTAAATTACAAATATAAAATTCATTGTATTGTCATAGATAATTTACTTAGTTTATTTTTAATTTAGAATTTGAGAGGGAGGGAATTAATAACAAATAACTGCCTTGTTGGTCCAGTGGTCGTAAAAGTGATTGCTGGTTGTAAGGTCTTAGGATCGAAATCGAGGTCGGGCCAGAAAATAGTTATTGGATTTTTCTACCAAGAAATTATCAGTAGAAGCCCGAAGTCGAGAGGTGGGGGTTTTTAACCCCTGTGCCTCTGAAAACACGTAAGGTCATTGGTCTGCGGTCGTATCAGATTATTGTCCCATCGGATTACGAGAGTGTGGGAATAGAGAGTGCAAATGTGCTTATGCATATACTTGAGTACTCTAATACTGTCCTGCACAGATGGATGGTATCCGCTGAGACTGGTCTTCGTGACTGAAATTTGGTCTGGAGGACAATATTATTACTAATAAGAAGGAACACTGCTACGCTAGATATTCGCGTCTGTAGCAATGGGTCGACACAATCGAGGTAGGACCATGCTCTCATAGAATACCAGAGCGAATCAACAGAATAATGTTGCTATGTTTCGCGTAAAAACCTGATACGCTTTTTAATTGAAACTAGGCATTCCAACTTCGTTCTCAATAGTGACAACGCATCTGCTGATTCTTAGGCGCTGGTGGATATCTCAGACCATTGTATCCTCTTAACTATGTGCGCGTTTGTAACCGTACGTAAACGTTGTTGTAGGTTAATAGTAATTAAGAGGAATGTTTTGAAAGAACAGAAAAAAAAACTACATAAGTGAGGTGTTCTACGTCCTGTTGGCAAGTTTACCCACATTGGTGTTAAAATTTTCAATCGTTATATATAAAAAAACTACCTTAAATAAATCTGCTTGTACATACATTCCAAATATGCCGCGTACGAGAAATCACTATCCAGCACTATCAAGAAGGTTTCATAGGAAGCGGCAGAGGCAAACTGAAACAGGAGAAGGGCAGCAGCATCTTCCTGAGAATAATTTAAATAACAAAAAACTGCAGTTGCCAACCCTGCCGCCAAGCATGACGACTATGGAATCATCCCCATATGAGGTAGTCTAGAGAGTAGCGTATATTCATTAAAGGACTTTTAATAGGATCTAAGTTAGATTTAATCTGCATGGGTTAGATACTTTAGAATATCTCTTGAAGTGAATTTCAAATGCTAATTTAACTAAACTTATAAAAATGTGACCTTACTTTGACATGTTCATAATTCAATACGGCGTAAGCTGAAATCTATTTGAGAAAAGAAATGAAAATTCGGAACAACGGGCTATCAGCTTATCAAGATAATTAGAACTTTTGTTTTTTTTTAAGACTGTTAGGTAAGACGATCTTAAAGGAATTAAAAACCTAATAGCTAGTCTAGATAAAACTTGAATAAAAGCTATCATCTTTTTATACATTTGGCTACATTGAAGACAATCACTTTAATTTTTTTTATAGTTGAGTGGATGCTGTGGCCCATGGATATTTACATCTATCCCCGTTTAAGATTAAAAATACAGATGCATTGTCACCCCTGAGGAATAAGATGGAATGCCTTGTTTCCAGTAATAAGGGTCTCCGTTACTTTACACTCACCACCCGAAACAAATCCGCATTAAGCCGCTATTTTAAACTCGTATTTTGTTGTAAGAGCGTGCGTGGAGTTGCGTGGATCTATAATCATGTTTGCGACTACTGGACCAACACGGCAGTCAAATATCTCCTCTAATAGGCAAACTATGGGCGAGGCCTATCATTGCCAGTGGATTTTTTGATCGCCTGTAAAGAATAAATTAATAAATAATGTCTAAATTTAACTGCGCATCTCACTGACATAACGCATGTTTATTAATTCTGAGGTTCAAGAGACTGCCATCACAGTGTTTTAATATTAAAGATTTTTATAACGTAGCTATAAAGCTACGTTATGTTAAAAAAAATCATTTAATTTGTCTCAAAAGTTCAAGTAACACGAGCAGTTCTATTACTCCGTGAACGATTACACTGAACATCAGCGATGCAACATCCAATTACATTTAACTGTCGCTTGCAGACAATCCTTCCATGTTCTTATCATTTGAAGGAAATATTTATTTATTTCCTATGTAATTTTTATGCAATCTAATCAAATATTTAATGGATAGTTTTTGCTATATAAAGAGTATTTTTTTAAATTAACAATATTTATAGTGTGTTAAGTGTATCACCGCTTAACTATAATTGCACCTTATGGTAAGTGGTGATGTAGCCTAAAATGGTGAAGCGCACTGACATAACAAAAGCCTATTCACCCTTGCCTTGAAGACACCCATACTCTAATCGGATAAAAAACAGATGCTGGCAACTTAATCCACTCCTTTTTTGTTCGCATTACTAACGACGTAGCAAACAGTTTGATTTGAATTCGTGGTATTTCAACAACGAAAGGGTGGAGACTGGCCGAACGTCTGGATGTTTGATAGTGAAAGGGAGAGGGAGGAATTAAATTATGCAATTCCTGTGCACACTCTCCGAAATGCATCCTGTATAGAATCAAAAGGCTGGCTACTTTGAACTTTGCGCCTGTGTTCGAGACTGATAAGATTGGTTACCAAGTTCGGCTCACCAATGAGCCTCTTAACACGCCTTTCCACTGAGTTTAAAGCTGATGGGTGGCAATTTCCAGCATCAGCCTATATATGGCAGCAATACTCCATGCACGACGAGACTCGTGCTATGTATATATAGTACGCAGCTGTCCCGGCGTGAAGTATCACCGCACCTGTTTTTGGACACCCTCATGATCAGAATTTACCTTTACGACTACTAGACCAATGAGGTAGTAAGCGCATTTATGGCTCTGTAAAGAGAAATTGCTCTGACTTTCCTCTTAAAATGGTTAAATATATGTTACAGTTACAGCCTATCATAAATCCACTGCTGATCATAGGCCTACCCTTAGATTAGCTCATAGAGAGAATTTAGTCAGTTTCCACGCTTGGCAATCGGGTTATCCACTACTTTTTTTTACTCTTCTAAGCCAGCGCTCGATCACCTGATGGTAATAAGTGGTTTTGCAGCCGAATTTGGTAAAGTAGTGGCTTAACAAGTCTCAACTTCTTATTGTAATTTTTTATTATTTTTACTTGTAACAGGAAAATTGTGCTGTTCATCTTCTGTTTTAATTTACCTCTGTTGATTTTTACGACGACTTTGGTACAATAGTGCGTGTATTTTCTTACACCGCCCAGTAACCAATAACCCACTGACCTAAGTAGAAGCCGTTTATTTATAAGACAAATACTTTAATTTTATACGAGTTTTATTATGAATTTCGTAAACAATAGTAACATGAAATATGTTAAAATAAATATACGTTAATTTCCAGGGATATATTTCGCAGCTTTCCTTTTTTGTGTATAAACGAGTGATGAGCACCCTCATCTCACCTCGCTGTCTCTGAAAGTGGGTTACGTACTTGACATGCCCTCATTAACACAAATTTCATTTGCCTGCCAATTGTTGTTACAAATGCTATAAAATTCTCAAAACCGACTCTGCATAATACAGTTTTGTTATTTCGTTAAGGTTTTAATTTTTAAAAAACTAAAAGTAAAGTTACGGCCTTTATACGTCCCACTGCTGGGTCTGACGTTCTGTTAATTCTCTGAAGATTAGGGAGTTCTGCTTTCCGACTACGTGTCCGTAAACTTTTCAAGTCATTGATATCTTTTTATTCCTAAGACATAATATAAATGTGAATCAATTATGAAAATTATGCGATTCCTCAGAATGGTGATGTGTTTTACAAAGTGTTCTATGATTAGTGGTGACGGTAATAGTGCACGCAATTAAGGGAGGGCGAGACTTGGTCTTTAAACTAGGTAAGAGACATCATTTTATTTTATTACGCAGATCTTAGAAGACTTTTAAGTACAAGATTTGTCCGTGGTGGAGCCACGTTGCAGCTATATTATGATTGTAGCACGTATGGATCGACTCGACCGGGGAAGGACCACGCTGTCACAGAATACCAGTGAAAAATAGCAGCTTAATGCTGCTGTGTTCGTATGCTGAATGTAGAAAACGGGAGACCCCTTTTACTGGAAATGAGGCATTCCATTTTAATTGAGGATATAATATCTGGATGTGTATGGACCACAGGATCGAACTTAACATCAGATGGACAATGTGCTCGTTTGCCACCTTATTCTTAAAAAGAATTGGTACACTATATCAACGTTTATAATTTTCCATTTTTATAAAAGCAACAGAAACTGGTGTAGAAAGTTGACATGGCTGTTAACATGAACTAAGATTTTATATTTATTAGTAAAATTGAAACTATAAAAGTAGTCTTTATTAGTTTTGTTATACGGTCGTCTTAATGCTCAACTGGTCTAATTAAATAGCAATAGAAGTAACTAGATTTTATATTTAATAAAATTATATTAACATTCAATTTATCTCTAACACTGCTGGCTGTATGAGGACGTTCACTACGAATGTGTTTAAAAATAAGTTTTATTCTTTTGAGATCTTTGATCACAAGGTTTTCAAGTTGTGCTATTCTATAGAAATCATCAGTTAACGTTCTAGAGCTATAAGTGCAATTTTTAAATATTTAAAGTAGTTCGACGGCAGAACTTAGAGTTCAAACGCTTATGTAATGTAAGAAACTTGTAGAGTGAGTGGATTTCTTTCGACATTTTTTTAAATATTTTATTTCTATTTTAAGGATGCCCCCCGCATTCCATTTTATTCATTAGGGGTGAGATTCTACTTGCATTGCATTAAGTTCTTTACACTTGTTATGTGTGTCCAAAATACATCGATTTCTACTCTAAATCATCATTTGACTCACCCCACATGGAAATTTCATCTTAGGTTTCAGAGGTAACAACACATCTATAGTCTTCTTGGTTTAAAATTGGCTTCAGGTTTCCATAGGCTGCAAAAGCCACTTACCATCAGATAGACAAAAAATAAAAATAAACACAAAAAAGCAAGATTTCATTTTGTTTTGGTATATTTCAATATTTTTATTCTATGAATGACCTTTCCGAATTGCTTTCTACCATAATGTCCTATTATCTTTCGACGTTAAGAGTTTTGGAGTTAAGCCAACTGACCTCATAACTTAACGATCCATTAGTGTGATTACCATTTATCAATTACGTTTAGTGCCACTAAAATACATAAAGAATAACACATAGAATACATAAAGATTGAAGTAGTACATAGTATAAATAAAGAAAATAAGAGATATTAATTTGGCACATACAAATAAAACAGTCACATTTATAAATGTTACAGTTAAACCCCGTTTTAGGTAGAACGCGTTTTCCCTAGTTAAAACTAGTTTTTACTAAATACCTTTGTGAAAACTATAAATACCTAGTCAAAACTGAAATTTACCTCTGAGATATTTGATTTTCAGATAAAACTAGTTGTCACTCCGAGCTTTAGTTAAAACTATCACTAGATAAACTAATTTGGTATTGAAAACAAGGTATACTTACTACATATTAATTAGAAGTTTTTACACAGGAACATTGACACAGTTACTTCTGCTTCGGCGCTGCGGGAAGTGCAGCCCCTTCGCCTGTTGCTTACCAAATCACAGGCACCCATGCTCACTTCCGCGGCTTCAGCGATCAGCCTCAGCCGCTACGGCTTGTAAAGATGCCTGCGATTTGCTACATCGCGCCTACAGATTTATTATGTTTATTTAAAATATATTTTCTTTTATGTATTTAAATTCTTTTTTAAGTGTATTTTTAAGAACAGTTAAAATGTGGACTAGCGTATTGTTATGCTCTAAACAGTTCATGGTAAATCAGCTGAAAATTCACTTGTTTTATTATCATAACATGATTCCATTTTAAATTTATTGTAAAGAACAGATAAGAATAACAGTTATATCGTGCAGTAGCGTTTTGTTATACTGCATAGAATTCATTGTAAATCAGCTAGTAAATCGCGTATTTAATTATCATAACTACAGATGTCAAGGGTTGTTAACGTTTTCAACCAAGCCCATAAGAACGGTTGTTTTTGGCTTGAAATTGATAAAAATATTTTTGTGAAATAAGTTTTTCTCTTTTGTAATGACTTTTTTTTGAGTTACAAGTAGCTTATTTTCAAGAACCGCAATTGCAATTTTGTCCTTTATACAAAATCTATGAAAAACAAAATAACTTTTTGCTGGCGATAATGATAGTGGTATTTTAACTCGATGTAGAATCTTTGCTTGTTACTACGGAACTCTTCATTGGATTGCGAGACCGATTCACACTGGGCCACTTTTTCCAACTTTTAGTCATATTTAATTAATTATTTTTTCGTTTAAGTGGAGGTCTCTTATTTTATTACCTATATTTAAAACAATCAACCTAAGTAGGTAAAGTGTGTAAATACGGTTGTTAAATTTTAAAAATAATAATAGGATTTGATCATCTTAGGTAGGTATTTACTTTTATTTATTTAGAAAGTGTTAATATCACAAATAATTATTTTATTATATAATTTTTATCAAACAAATAACGCCCTCATTAGCAATGTAATGGTGAAAGAAATTTCAAAATCGAAGTATTTTTCGAGATTAGCTAATAAAAACATATTCACAGAAAGTAGCGCCCTCTATAATAAAATGCATCTTAAATTAGATATCTATAATTATACATAACATTATAGCGGTGAAAGTATTTTACGAGTTTAGCTAAATAAATATATTCGTTGAAAGTAGCGTCCTCTATCATAAAATGCATCGCACGTTTCACAGTCATAATAGAATTGTAATGATGAAAGAATTTTTTAAATCAATCAAGTAATTTTTAAGCACCATTGCAAAAAGCGATTCAGCTTAGCCACCCGCACACACAGTAAAAACATAACCATCCTTTTTCGCCTGTAGCGGATAAACAACTGGTTGACTACGGTTGCGTATCTGCTGCTTTGGATAAGTATCCGTTGTCAACGGTTGCTTTACACCTATATATATCATGACATCATAATAATTATCGAAAAGTTATATTAGCATTGTAATAATGACACCGTAAATAATCGATTAAAAAAGGGAATCGATTTTAATGAGATTTGTGACTGGCAACATTTTTTATTTCATCTACAAACTAATGAATTACGCATTTACCTAATTTTATTTTTATCATTTCAGCACCTTTTTTGTGCAAAAATATTCCCATATTTTTAGGATAAATGAATGCCGCGATTAATAACCATAAATAAAGATATATATTTTTAACAAATGCATATTGTTGGGCGTTCCATGGCCGAAAATGGGCATCCCCCCTTTATTTGCACAACTAAGAAAGTAGAGAATTAACCCCGAACTAAATCAAATTAGCCTCGTATGTACTCGTAATTCACTTGGGATAACTTTCAAAGTAGCCCTCAAAGGGATGTTATCAGTTCGGTGCGCTCCGAAGTTTTCACAAACAAATTGTCGTGATGTACTATCTTCTACTACGAGTATGGCCAGGTAAGTGATTACAACTTTAGTACAAAAGTAGTAGGATTTAGTTCAACAATAAAATATTTAAGTATAGTGGAATATTTATTTATTTATTGTTTAGAAAGAAAGACATGCGTGTATTATCAGTTTAGGCATGCGGAGTAATATGTAATAAAGTATATTTATATAAAAGTACATATTGAAATATTTATGACATTAAAGAATATACACTTAAAAATATCTGTGATGCACAATGATACTGCAAAAGGCACCGGTCTCGGCGATAGTTTTAGTTTTCAGTTCACTTAATACTATCATTACAGGTTTGTGCTAATACTATAAACAGTTAAGTCAAATTTTAGTGATAGGACATACTGTAAGTTTATGAACTAAAACATTAACATAACCAGATAACCTTTGCAGGGATGGAATATGAGACGATGTAATAAATGCAATGAGAAGAAAGTGGGCCACTGCTACAGGACCGTGTCAAATACAAACGAAAACCCGCCTAAAATATCATAGTTCAAGATAATCCAAGGCCAAATACCAGCAGTTGGTAAATAAATAACCTTTTACATCTGTGTTAGTTCATCCTTTTATGTATTTCTTGCCATGTACCCTTAATTGCGTTCCAGTTCTAAAAGATAATGGACAGCTAGTATATATATATATATATATATATATATATATATATATATATATATATATATATATATATATATATATATATATATATATATGGGTGACAAACGAGCATACACTCCACCTGATGGTAATTAAATGCTGTGGACCGTGAAAGATAACATTTTAAATTCATACAGAATAATTAGCTGAGGGTGAGCAGTGAGGGCTCACGGGCTTAGGGCTAAGCGTTTGCCGTAAATATCATAATACAAAAGCGAGCAACCCGGGATCGACTGCACCGTCATCATCATCATCATCATTACAGCCCTTCACAAGTCCACTGCTGAACATAGGTCTCCCACAAGCAATGCCACAAAGCACGGTCCTGAGCCACCTGCATCCATCGACTTCCTGCATGTCTTACCACTCCATCTAGTGGGGGGTCGCCCTACACTACGCCTACCGGTACGAGGCTGCCACTCGAGAACCTTTCTTCCCCATCGGTAATCGGTTCTTCGAGCTATATGGCCAGCCCATTGCCACTTCGGCTTACTAATCCGTTGGGCTATGTCGGTCACTCTGGTTTTACTGCGGATATCCTCATTTCTGAGTCTATCACACAGAGAAACTCCGAGCATAGCCCTCTTCATAGCTCGCTGAGCGACCTTGAGCGTCCTCATACGGCCAGCAGTAAAGGACCCGTCTCTGATCCGTATGTCATCACTGGCAACACGCACTGGTTGTACACCTTAGTTTTCAGAGATTGAGGTACACATGACGAGAAGATTTGTCGTAATTTCCCGAACGCTGCCCAGCCGAGTTGAATCCGTCGATTGACCTCTCGGTCGAAGTTGGACTTACCTAGTCGGACTATTTGTCCCAGGTAAACTTACTCGTCAACAACTTCGAGCATAGTGCTCTCAACAAATAACGGCATAGGCGTGACATGGACATTAAACATGATCTTTGTTTTGTCCATGTTCATCTTAAGACCTATCCGTTGGGAGACACCATTGAGGTCATTGAGCATAGTGCTAAGGTTCTCCAGCGATTCTGCCATAAGGACTATATCGTCGGCAAATCGAAGGTGAGTGATGTACTCGCCATTGATGTTAATACCGTATCCTTTCCAGTCCAGTATCTTGAAAACGTCTTCCAACGCAGTGGTGAAGAGTTTCGGGGATATAACGTCACCCTGTCTTACACCTCTCTGCAGTTGGATAGGTTTCGAACTCTGGTTCTGTACTCAGATAGCCATCGTAGCCCTACTGTACCAACACTTCAGCACTTCGATATACCGACAGTCAACAGGCACCAATGTAATTTTTAAAAGTTTTAAGTATTGAATGACGATGTTTATCAGGAAAATATCGTGCGTGAGTGCGTGCGTGAGTGTTGCAAGCGCTTTCGCGAGCGCTTGAGCGTGCGTGCGCGCGCTTTTGTGTGTGTGTGTGTGTGTGTTTGTGTGTGTGTGTGTGTGGGTGTGTGTGGGTGTGTGTGTGTGTGTGTGTGTGTGTGTGTGTGTATGTTTGTGTTCATGTGTTTGTGTGTGTATGTGTGTGTGTGTGTGTGTGTTTGTGTGTGTGCGTGTGTGTGTGTGTTTGATTGTTTGTTTGTGTGTGTGTTTTTGTGTGTGTTTGTGTGTGTATGTATGGTGTGTGTGTGTGTGTGTGTGTGTGTGTGTGTGTGTGTGTGTGTGTGTGTGTGTGTGTGTCTGTGAATATATAATCATAATACAGATGCAACGTGGCTCTACCACGTTTTGAATAATCTTTTTCATATTTATGTTTTGGTCCCACATCTCTGTTAACCATACTGAGTAAGCTTAAATGCTTGTGTTATAAATAGCTTACAATTCGTCATATATTATGTTATAAAAATTATTGACGCATCATCAATGTTACCACTACTTACAATTTCGTCCCAATTAGTCGAACCTATATCTAAGTTTACTATATCATAATAGCCTTTGTTATAATAGAATGAGACATGTTTAAGTATGGAAGGGTCTGAAGCTCGACAAAGTTAATACAAATTGATAAAGCTTTGTGATGCTGGCCTTCTGGCACCAAGGTATCTTGGCTGCTCGCCCTCAGATAATTATTCTGTATGAATTTAAAATGTTATCTTCGACGGTCCACAGCATTTAATTATCATCAGGTGGAGTGTATGATCGTTTGTCACCCATACTTTAATAAAAAATGCTTTTAACTGGGACACAAAACTCAGACTTATTTGTAAAATATATCTTACCATCCAAAGTTTTCACAAATGGAAGTTAAAGCATTTATTCAAACCAGCTATGCAATTTATCAAAGTTTTACGAAGTTCGATTCTTTCATGAAAACAAATGGCTATTACTGCTGACGCCATGATTACGCTTCGAGTGCTGCTTTGAGTTTAATAATATCATGAGAAAAAAAATTATGGATTTTATCGGCATCAATATCTATAACACAATATATCTTTTTGTAATCTTGGGAAGGTCTAAAAGATACTGGATAAAGATTTTTCATTTTCATTATAATTTTTAATGTTACTAACCTACTTACCTAATAGATGTATAATAATGCAAACGTTAATTTAAAATTATGACGACCAGACGCCAACTATTCAGTGACGTCGCAGTGATCGCAAGGGTGAAAACTGGCAGCGATCACCGAATGGTTAGAGGCACACTGAACCTAAAGGTTAAGTTGGAGAGGTCTCGTGAAATGAAGTCAACGCTCCGTTCCCCTCATGCTCTAATATAGAATCCCGAAATCTTTCAGCTTGAGTTACGTAACAGCTTTCAGAGCCTATAAGATTGCAATATAGTGGACGATATGAATGACAAGCCCGTGCAAATTGTCCATGCAGTCGGAGCTAAGTTCTGCAAGACCTGCCGCAGAAGAATACAAAAACTCTCCGATCACATTCTTAATCTCATGGCTGTTAGACGGGAGATGAGGCTGCAATCGACAACAGATTTGACAGCATACAGGAAACTGAACAGACACATCTCCAAATGCATGCGGCGAGACTTACGCAACTTTAATACTGTTCATATTAAATAAGCGATCGAGCGGAACGAGGGGTCCAAAGTCTTTGCCAGAGATCTGTCTGCCAGAAAGAGCCAACTGTCAAAGCTGAAGACTGAGTGTGGAAGCATCGTTACCGGGACACCTGAGATTTTGAGTGAGATATAGAGGTTCTATAGGTAGCTCTACACAACATCGTTGGAGTCACACGCAAGTTTGAGTAACGATCCAAGAGCAAGTCTTAACCGATAATATTCCGATGATATCCCGGCGAGATTAGAATGGCTCTCCAGCACCTTAAAAAAGGGCAGGGTCACAGGCGAGGATGGAGTTACAGCGGAGTTACTGAAAGCGGGTGGAACACTGGTACTTGAAATCCTTCAGAAGCTCTTCAATTCCGTCCTCCATGGTGGCACTACCCCGAGGGCGTGGAGCAGAAGTGCCGTGGTCTTGTTCTTCAAGAAAGGTGACAACGCCCTCTTGAAGAATTGCAGACCGATATCCCTTCTGAGCCGTGTCTACGTGCTGTTTTCGAGAGTCATTACGAATCGTCTCGCACGCTGACTCGACGACTTCCAGTCTCCCAAACAAGCTGGTTTCCGAAAAAGACATACAAACCCTTCGGGAAATTGTACAGAAGTCTGAAGAGTACAATCTGCCACTTTGTCTGGCGTATGTGGACTATGAAAAAGCCTTTGGTACCGTCGAAATTTGGGCGGTGCTATAGTATCTTCATCACCACTCCTTCATCCCCGAAACTCTTCACTGCTACATTTCAGACGTTTTCAACATCAATGGCGAGTACATCACTCACCTTCGATTTGCCACCGATATAGTCCTTATGAGAGAATCACTGAAGGACTTAAGCACTGTGCTCAATGACCTCAATAGCGCCTCCCAACGGATAGGTCTTAAGATGAACATGGACAAAACAAAGATCATGTTTAATGTCCATGTCACACCTATGCCGGTAGTTATTGGGAGCACTAAGCTCGAAGTTGTTGACGAGTATGTTTACCTGGGACAAATAATCTGACTAGGTAAGTCCAACTTCAACCGAGAGGTCAATAGACGGATTCAACCGACTGGGCAGCGTTCGGGAAATTACGACACATTTTCTCGTCAGGTATAATTTTTGAAAACTATATTGTACAACCAGTGCGTGTTGCCAGTGATGACTTACGGATGTGAGACGTGGTACTTCACACCTGGCCGTATGAGGACGCTCAAGATCGATCAGTGAGCTATGGAGAGGGCTGTGCTCGGAGTTTCTCTACGTGATAGACTCAGAAATGAGGATATCCGCAGTAAAACCAGTGACCGACGTAGCCCAACGGATTAGTAAGCTGAAAGGACAATGGGCCGGCCGTATAGCTCGATGAACCGATAACCGATGGGGAAGAAAGGTTCTCGGGTGACAGCCTCGCCCGGTAGGCGTAGTGTAGTGTGACCCTCCACTAGATGGAGTGACGACCTGGTAAGATATGCAGGAATTCGTTGGATGCAGGTAGCTCAGGACCGTGCTTTGTGGCATTACTTGCGGGAGGCCTATGTTCCGCAGTGGACTTGTGAAGGGCTGTAATGATGATGATGATGATGATGACCGCAAACCTTCAAAATACTGTTAGCTCGTTCTGTGTAGATCGCTCTAAAAATAATAATTAAAAGTTGAAGGTAATCTTTGTCAACTATGTCATCATTAAACATTTAGACCCCTGCCATGACCATGGGTCTTTTTCTCCTATTCACCAATTGAATCTGTTTATTTAATAAGGTCGTCCAGACCGAATTACGGTCTCGGCGGCCAGCCTCAATATCCGTTGCTAACCATTTGCGTAGTTCAGGATTTTAGTTCCCGAATATTGCGCAATGCACACATTCACACACGCACGTAATATTTTCATGGGAAATTAAACAAATAAATTAACTAGCACACGCATGTACCCACGCACTCACGCGCACACGCACACGCGCACACGCACACGCGCACACGCAAACATGTGATTTGAATCCTCATGACCAACAAGACAGTTTTAGCATTACTCTTTTTAATTGCATATTTCAATGAATGTGTTACAATTTAACGACCTAGTATAGTGGTGCTAATTCTACGCATTGAATAAAAGCAATTTAAGGGATTTATTTACGTTTCTATGACATGGTATCACTACACATTGGTGGTTTAAGAATATTCACAACCCCATATCATTCCGTGGGTGTGATATGGAGTTGTGAATATTCTTAATTAAAAAGCGACAAAGGAAAATCAATGAGGCGATGAGCAGTAGCGTTTTCCTAAAAAACAGAAAATTCAAAAGTGCTGTTAGAAAATTAAAATCCGTCTACCAAGCGTGGTAACTGTGGTATATATTCCTGTAATGAGACATTTATGGGGATGTTCATGTTTAGCAGTAAACTTTGATAGGATAACTATAACGGTAGCATTACCAAACCAATTCCGCATACTCATAAAGAACGCGTAATACTTCTGCGGTTGAACTTCGCTCAACGTCGGGCAACTTTAAAAAACTAGAAGTTTTACTTGCAGACATTTCTGCTTCCAATGTTTGACTTCAAACCAATAAAGGTTTGACCTACTCAGATATTTTCATAAACATATATTTTCATAAGTATTGTTATACAGTATAACCTTGATAACTTGAACCTCGACAACGTAATAACCTCTATAAATTCATAAAATTTTGTATTCTTAACATACAAACCCTTTATAACTTAAACGAATAATTTAAGCATCGCGCCTCAGTTACTTAAAGTTGTAACGAAGACGACCTTAGCAACGTCAGTCATCTATCAATGAGTCATTTTATATGAATGTGCAAACAATAAAGGTTAAGATAAGATAAGATGTATTTATTTGCAAAAACATATGTAGATAATAATACATTTGATGTTTATTATTAGTCTTAAAGTTATAATTTTGAATCAACATGTTTGACCATAGTTGGTGTACAGAATAGAAAATAACGGTATTCGCTGAAGGTCATAATGGTCTACGCACAAACCTCGGCACATCCCGATGAAGAGGTGGAGGAAATGCATGAGGATATTTCTAGAGCCATGCATTCCTCCAAAACCCACTAAACGGTGTTGATGGGAGACTTTAACGCAAAACTAGGCACAAGAGTAGCTGGTGAGCTGAAGTTAGGGAAATTTGGAGTAGGGCAACGGAACCGTAGGGGCCAGCAGCTAGCTGACTTTATGGAGAAAGAGGCCCCACAGGAAGTGGACCTGGTCGAGCCCCGACGGTACGACAAAAAATGAGATTGACTTCATTATGACGACCAGACGCCAACTGCTCAGTGATGTCTCAGTGATCGCAAGGGTGAAAACCGGCAGTGATCACCGAATGGTTAGAGGCACACTGAACCTAAACGTTAAGTTGGAGAGGTCTCGTCTAATGAAATATCCGTCCCCCTCGTGCTCTAATCCAGAATCCCGAAACTTTTCAGCTCGAGTTACATAACCGCTTACAGTGCCTAGAAGATTGCAATGCAGTGGACGATATGAACGACAAGCTCGTGGAAACTGTCCATGCGGTCGGAGCTAAGTTCTGCAAGACCCGCCGCAGTAGAACACAAAAAAACTCTCCGATCACACTCTTAATCTCATGGCTGTTAGACGGGAGATGAGGCTGCAATCGTCAACAGATTTGACAGCATACAGGCAACTGAACAGACAGATCTCCAAATGCATGCGGCGAGACTTACGCAACTTTAATACTGCTCGTATTAAAGAAGCGATCGAGCGGAACCAGGGCTCCAAAGTCTTTGCCAGAGAGATCTCTGGCAAAGACTTTGCTTCTGCCAGAGTGCTTTGACGTCTGCCAGAAAGAGCCAACTATCAAAACTGAAGATTGAGTGTGGCAGCATCATTTCCGGGACACCTGAGATTTTAAATGAGATTGAGAGGTTCTATGGGCAGCTGTACACATCATCGTTGGAGCCACACGCAAGTGTGAGTAACGATCCAAGAGCAAGTCTTACCCGACACTATTCCGATGATATCCCGGACGTCAGTCTGAGCGAGATTAGAATGGCTCTCCAGCACCTTAAAAACGGCAGGGCCCCAGGCGAGGATGGAGTTACAGCGGAGCTTCTGAAAGCGCGTGGAACACCGGTACTTGAATTCCTTCAGAAGCTATTCAATTCCGTCCTCCATGGTGGCACTACTATGGAGGCGTGGAGCAGAAGTGCGGTGGTCTTGTTCTTTAAGAAAGGCGACAACGCTCTCTTGAAGAACTACACAACGATTTCCCTTCTGAGCCGCGTCTACGTGCTATTATCGAGAGTCATTACGAATCGTCTCGCACGCAGACTCGACGACTTCCAGCCTCCCGAACAAGCTGGTTTCCGAAAAGGCTTCAGTAGCATAGACCACATACATATCTTGCGGCAGATTGTACAGAAGACCGAAGAGTACAATCTGCCACTTTGACTGGCGAAATTTGGTGGTGCTACAGTCCCCTCAGCGGTGCCAAGTTGACTGTCGGTATATCCAAGTGCCGAAGTGTTTGTACAGTATGGCTACGATGACTATCCGAGTACAGAACCAGAGTTCGAAACCTATCCAACTGCAGAGACGTGTAAGACAGGGTGACGTTATATCCCCGAAACTTTTCACCGCTGCGTTGGAAGACGTTTTCAAGCTACTGGACTGGAAAGGATACGGTATTAACATCAATGGCGAGTACATCACTCACCTTCGATTTGCCGACGATATAGTCCTTATGGCAGAATCGCTGGAGGACCTTAGCACTATGCTCAGTGACCTCAATGGTGTCTCCAAACGGATAGGAACATGGACAAAACAAAGATCATGTTTAATGTGCATGTCACACCTGCACATTAAACATGATCTTTGTTTGCCGGTAGTTGTTGAGAGAGCAGAGCAGAGAACTATGCTCGAAGTTGTTGACGAGTACGTTTGCCTGGGACAAATAGTCCGACTAGGTAAGTCCAACTTCGACCGAGAGGTCAATCGACGGATTCAACTCGGCTGGGCAACGTTCGGGAAATTACGACACATCTCCTCGTCAGGTATACCTCAATCTCTGAAAACTAAAGTGTAAACAACCAGTGCGTGTTGGCAGTGATGACTTACGGATCTGAGACGTGGTCCTTCACTGCTGGCCGTATGAGGACGCTCAAGGTCGCTCAGCGAGCTAAGGAGCGGTCTATGCTTGGATTTTCTCTGCGTGATAGACTCAGAAATGAGGATATCCGCAGTAAAACCAGAGTGACCGACATAGCCCAACAGATTAGTAAGTTGAAGTGGCAATGGGCCGGCCATTTAGCTCGAAGAACCGATAACCGATGGGGAAGAAATGTTCTCGAGTGGCAGCCTCGTACCGGTAGGCGTAGTGTAGGGCGACCCCCCACTAGATGGAGTGACGACCTGGTAAGACATGCAGGAAGTCGGTGGATGCAGGTGGCTCAGGACCGTTTTCCTTCATTATTATAAAAAAAAAATCATGACAAACATAACATATTTCCCACCAGGTATTTAGAAAAAACGTTATGAATAATAAGTTTCTGAAGCCGAAGCTGTACACCTTTACATTTTATGGCATAATCACAATTCGTTTTTGAAGTGCTCATGTTACGAGTATATTTTCGATACACATTCTCGAAAATTTTCTTGAGATTTACGACAGTAATGCTATCGATCACTCGACAACTTCCGACCCACTAAGCAAGAATCTGCTGAAGCGTTAATAAAAAATATACATGAATTCCAACTTTTTATTACAGCTGCATCATTTTAGGTAACACGGAATTCCATGTTGTAATGTTAAGATAACTAAGACAAATAAAACAATTGAGTCATGATAGATTTATTTATTAGTGTCTACCTTAAATTCTCGCAGACAATAAAAGTTCGATCCACGATGGTAGTACTCAAAATTATTGTTAATCAGAATTTCAAGTGCCGAGTTGCCGAGTGATTATGCCATTTATGCCATAAAATGTAAAGGTGTACAGCTTCGGCTTCAGAAACTTATTATTCATAACGTTTTTTCTAAATACCTGGTGGGAATTATGTTATGTTTGTCATGTGTCTTTTTATAATAATGAAGGAAAACTATCATAAACTTGCCTAATATAAAATATAGATACCAATTAACTCTTATTCTAAATAGTTTTTATATTATCATTTAATTTTAATTATTTCAAAATATAGTTAATTGTGTCACATTTATAAACAACATAAACTAAAATAAAATAACATAAACTCACGCCTGTCGAACAGAGAGGTGTGTTACAAACCAACTACAGGAGTTTGTTCGAGCGATATCGAAGCAATGCACCATATTTTTTTTTTTGTAGCACGAATGGGTTGGCTCGATCGGGGAAAGACTACGGCTCTCACAGAAGCAATTCTTGTATATATATATATATATATATATATATATATATATATATATATATATATATATATATATATTCGGAATCTCGGAAACGGCTCCAATGATTTTCATAAAATTTACTTTCCAGGAAGTTTCGGGGGCAATAAATCGATCTAGCTGGGATTTACTTTTAGAAAATGTCTTTTTGTCCGTGTTTTCAGGCAATGAAAAACTGCTACAATTTAAGAAGGTAAATTTAGACACTATGTTTATGATCGAAATAGCTCCGGTGGATATCGAGCGGTCGCGAAATCGTAATACCTTGTTCCCTTTGTTCGCGTCCTGTCTTCGGTCCGAAATTTTTTTCTTTTTTTGTGAGAAATTTTACTATTATTATTATTAATATTTCAAGACTTATAGTATTTTTTTAGTATTTTTAAGAATAAGAAAATCTTATTTAAACTATTTGCACTCATTATTTTTTATTCAAATAACCAGTTCAGTTCTTTCTATTTTTTCAATAAGATCAAAAAATATTATTTATGTTTTATCAGTATGTAATTTGTATCTAAATGTAATTTAAAAAAAACGAGCAAAGCTCGGTCATCCGGGTACTTCCTTTTATATACGCTAGCTCTAAACCGTTATTAGCGCTACTTTGCCAAATGATTAGTGTGTCTGGTCTAGTGGTAATGGTCTAGTGGTCGTAAATGCGATTGCCAATCATGAGATCCCGGGTTCAAATCCCGAGTCCGGCGAAAATCAGTTATTATTGTGACATGGGTTTTTCGGCCAAGAAACTACAGTTGTTCACTAGCAGTCAGAAAGTGCGCAGAGTAAAACCAATTACTTTGAAAGGTTTGCAATATTTTCATTTCGACTGACTTCAATAAAAGGGTGAGAACCCTTTAATATGGACTTGAGATCCCTATATTATTTCAAAGTTTAGCGGTAGTCAGATATAGAAAATCACCAAACTCCAATTTTATATATGAGTAAATAATTCTTTATCGCGTTAACATATTTTGATGTTTTCTTTTTCGTTTTTGATGTGAAACATCTATTGGCGTGCCTTGAAAGTAAAACTAACTTGTATGCCGTAACGGCAAACGGCATGATGGCATTTTATTTTCTGCACGTACGTAAACAAAACTCCAAATATATACATCTAAGTGTTTTAAATCCATTATTTATGTGTGTGTGTGTGGTCGTGTGTGTCTTCTATTTTTTAAAATAAATTTTTCATTCATAGTCAATCAAATGGTTACAATAGATGTTATGTTTTTAAAAAAATAGTCCGCATTTGAACCCAGTTTGGGCGTAGCAATTATAAAAATATTAAATATAATTTTTAAACTACAATATTAGATTTTATTAATACATTACATTATTAGATTATATTATTTTAAAATTCTGTAAATTTAATTAAATTCATAATCACAATGTCAAGTAAAAAATAATAATTATTATTATAAATAAAAATGAAATTAAGTAAAAAATAAAAATTGAATAAAAAATTTAATTAAATTAGATAGGCACAGGCCGAAGTTGTCCACATAAATTAAATAATATTTGTACCAAAATATTCATTTCAATTATAGAAACATTTTTCAATTAAATATAGCTCTAATTTGGATAAAAATAGTGTAGTACTCGTTAAATTTTTTATGTCATTTGGAAGGTTATTAAAAATTTTACCTGCCATACAGTAGGGACTAGATCTATGCAAAGCGAGAGTAGATTTCGGCAATAGTAGCCTATTCTTATTTGGTCTAATTGAGTATTTGTAATTTGTTTCACTTAATTTGGTAAATAGTTCTGGGTGTTTTTTTTACAAATTTGCATGTTTCCCAAATATAAATAGACGTCAAAGTCAAAATTTTAAACTTTTTGAAGTGGGGCTTACAACTTTCTGGAATTTTTATGTTTGCCAAGATTCTTATGATGTTTTTTTGCATTATAAATAATTGCTGTGTATCTTTACTATTTCCCCACATGACACCGTATGACAGCAACGAAGATGTGTATGCGTAATATGCTGACAGAGCGCTGGGTACATCTGTGGTTTTCTTTATTTCTCGTAATACGTAAGTGAATTTTGATAGCCTATTTTTTACTTTATTTGTATGGGCTTTCCAGTTTATACGGCAGTCGATTTCCAGGCCTAACAAGTTGCAGTTGTCAACAGTTCCTATAGGTATATTATTATAAGTAAAAGCGATATTTAGTGGTGGTATTTGAACTGGTCAGAATTGCATAATTTTGGTTTTATTAAAATTAATCTCTAGGTTGTGATGTGTCAGCCAATTCGTAAACTGGTTCAATACTTGATTCAATGTATTATTTAAATTCTGGTCTTTTGTATGCGGAATAAGAATGGACATGTCATCAGCAAATATAATAGAGGTTTCAGTCAATAGCCTAGGTAGTTCGTTTATATAATAAATAAATAGCAAACATTACAAAACGCTGCCCTGGGGGATGGAGCAAGTAGTGTGGATTGCTTCAGATCTAACGTTGCATATTTCGCCAGCGTCATGGTTATAATGCACTATCTCTACGTATTGTTTTCGGTTTTCTAAGTAAGATTTAAACCATTTGTATGACATCGATATACGAGATGTATATCGATGTCATACAGCTTCTGTAACATTATTGGGTATTGTACTCTATAATAGGCTTTGGATATGACTAATAATATATCTACGGTGTATTTCTTTTCATTTAAAATTTTGTTTTGTTTTGTATATTGCCAGTGTAGTTGATCGTTTCTTCCTAAAGACATTTTGTGAATTATACAGTTTAAATTTTTCACAGAAAGCGTAAACTATATTTGAAATTGTTTATTCGAATATTCTCAACAAGGTGACATTGCGATCGGTCTATAATTTGTAGTGTTTGCTTTTGTATCCTTTTTATGTATAGGTTTTACTATAACAGGTTTTAATTAATCTGGAAACGTTCCTTCGGTAAAAGATTGGTTGATTAAAATACTAAATGGAAAATTTAATGAAACAACACATTCTTTTATTAATTTAGGTGGTAATTCATCTATTCCATAACTATTTTAATTTTTTGATAATGTTACTAGTTCCTTACAAATTTATAGGACATAAAAACATAGTAGTTAGTGTACTGGTATTTTTAAATGATTATGTTTGTTGAGATGGTATGTTTTTTTGTGGCACGTGGCCAACTGATGCAAAGAAATTATTAAATATATTAGCTACCCTTTTCGGTTCTGATACTTGTTGTTTATCCACTAAAATTTCAATATTTTCTTTTATTTTATTCGTTGTTTTATTAGTACGTTCCTTTATAATGGCCCACATACATTTTACCTTATTATCAGATTTTTTTATTCTATTTGCATAATCTATTCGTTTGGCTTTATTTACTGCCTTTTTCAATATTTTTGCAAATATTTTATAGTTTTTTTTAAATACGGGTTCTTTTTATACGAAGTTAGAACTTTTAAAACTCTTTTATTTTGACATGAAATTTTTAGGCCTTTCGTTATCCAACGGTTCTTTTTTCTTGCTCTTGAAGTAACGGTTCTTTTAGGAATGCATACATTTAGCAAATTTTGTAATATTTCATGAAATATATTATAGTTTTCGTTAAGGATTCTTTCGACATTTAGAAGAGTACGCCAGTCTATAAGTGAAAGCTGAGATTTAAATTCATTAATGTTTTTCTCGTTAAAAATCTTTTTGTAATTACCCAAGGAATTGTTCTTTGTATTCTATTTTCGGTTTTTAAATTAATTATAGTTCCTTTGTGATCAGAAAAAACCTAAATCTGCAACATAAGCTTTTAACTCCGTTAAAGGGAAGTTAATGAAGATAAGATCTAAGCAAATGGCAGAATTGCATGTGACACGACTGGGTTCCTTTATTATTTAAATAAAATTATATTCTAGCATGAAATTTAACAGAAAGTTTGATATTTGTGATTACTCTAAAGTATTCACTTTGAAGCCACCTCCAATTATAATTCCTTTTAAACATGTTTTCTATTTAAATATTCTAATAACATTTTCATTTGTGTATAGAAAACTTCGCTCTCTTTATTATTCCAGTACACACTAACAATAATAATATTTAATTTAGTGATTTCCACTGCACAAAATTCTATTACATACTCAATTGAGAAACTGCTTACATCTTTTAGTTCTATATACTCTAAATGATTTTTAGTATGATACATACACCACCTCCTGAGTAATTTTTTCGGAAGAAATAGGTTGCCACATGATAGTTTCGAAATAAAGCTAATTCTCGTTTATAATTAGACAGCCTAGATTCCGAAATGCAAACTATATATGGTAGATTTTGTTCTAAATAGGTTTCCAGAAGATGGGTTTTATTAAATAAACTTTGCATATTTTGGAACAAAATATTCACATTATTAATCACGAAAAAAAGACGTTGGTATTGAGTTTATGGTGTGGCTTTTTTCAGATACATCACAGTTACAGGGCATTATCTTTTAATTATTTGTCTTATTAGCAGCTTAATGCTGCTGTGTTTCGTATGGTGAGTGTAGAGAACTGGAGACCTTTTATACAGGAAAAGAGGCATTCCATCTTAGTCCTCAAGGCTGACAACGCATCTTCATTATGATTCGCAAACGAGGATAGATGTTGATTTCTATGGGCCACTGCAACCACCTATCATTAGGTGGACTGTGTGCTAGCTTGTCACCCTTTTCCTATAAAAAAAATTATATCATACCATAATTGGTGTAATAATGATTTTAAATTTTGGAAAATTATTTTCATGCCAAGGTTATTCAACTTACCCAATGGTTAAGAGAACATCGTGTAATCATAACTTAGCTCAAGATTGGAATCTAATATAAATGTAAATTTATGAATTTGTACTTCTTTTTAGAGCAATGCATTAAATGTTTCGATTCTTTTATTATAAATTTGGTAGTATTTTCCTAATTTAAAGGTAGGCAAGCATAATATAACATTCGTATTTTTTTATTTTCAACAATGACTTTTAATTCTTGCACACAATTTGCTGCACTAGCCACTTATCATTATTCGAACTATAAGTTTATTTGTCACTTCAATTTTACAAAAAAAAAATACTCACTCTTATTTAAATAGGTGAACTTCAATGGAAAAAAGTTTGCGGTAATTGCCGCGCTCGGTAGGTGTTTCCTTACAATATTGTTCTTCAACATTGCATGTACACATTTAAATAAACAATACTAAAATATTTATTCCGACACGCCTAAGAATTTTCTACAGACTGCATTACGGTCATGTCACGACTGCCAGTCTAAACGAAGACCAGTCGTCTACGCATAGGTGCTCTCTCTGTTCCCACAATCTCTTATACCGATGGTACAGTAAATTAAATCAACTGGAGAGAGATCAGGCGAAGGAACGAAGGGTTGACGTGCTTTCAGAGGCACGGCATTGTAACACCGCCAACTTCCTGACTCCGGGATACTACCGAGAATTCATTGTCATAAAAACGCAATAACTGATTTTGACCCGACATAGGATTCGAAACCGGGACCTCAAGATCATTCGCGTTTACGACCACTAGACCATAGAGGCAGGCAGACCTAATACAGTTTTTCATCCATACATCCATTACAGCCTATAAAAGTTCACTGCTGAAAATAGTTCCCCTACATAGATCATCCATCCAACCACCCGGTAATCAATGTATTAAAGTACCCAAATAGGAAACTAAATACATCTTGCAAGGTGATTGGTGATTATGGAAAATTAAGATACATATTTAACGAAGATAAAAAATATGCCGACGCAATATGTATTCCAAACATATTATTTTTATGAAACTCAGTCGTACCTATTCTTGTTCAGATGTAATTCGCTTAAGGGTGTCTTATCTTGGATCTTTTAAACATAAAGGTTGTTAATCTTGATTAAAACGGAAGCTGATACTGAAATTTTATTCCTTTAGGGAAATTTAAGCTAGGGCACGTTGAATTATAACAAAGAAGAAAACCTCTTTCATCATTGGATACTTACGTTGGGAGCCAGTCCTTTCGTTGTGAATATACCTACCACTTTGCTCTACAAAGTGTTTTGCTTCGTGGTTTTAATGATTTTGTATACTATATTAACTTTTTTTAACTCATTTTAGGCCAGTGCTTGACTACAATACCACCTGGTTGTAAGTGGTGATAAAAACCTTGATAGTAAAGTGCACTGTCTTTGACGAGTTTGGGCTCCAAGGACTTTCATGTAAGAAAAGTGCAGGTAGGTTTTCTCATCACGGTTCTTTAAACGAAGTCATCCGAAGGACTCTTGTCTCCATAAATGTTCCCTCGATTTTAGAACCAAGTTTAATGTTTATAGACGATGGCAAGAGATCTGACCGTATGAATCCCTTGGGAGAACGGTAACAGTACATCCCAAGTACGGGATGCGTAGACAGTTTGGTGACCTCTCGTCTCAAGTGTACCTCGATTAGAGCCGGTGCGGCATCAGATGCAGCTGAATGAAGTAAGTGGTAAAAGACTTTCTGAGTGAATAGTCTCTCCGGTATGTACGAATGGCAGCTCATCTGATCCCGTGGTGACTAACGCCGGTGTTCCTCAGGGGTTCGTTTTCTCCACAACTCTCTTTCTGCTGCATATTAATCATCTTCTTATATCTATTATCTATGGGTATGCAGACGATAGCACAGTTGTGGAGAGATTTCAGCCATGTCCTCGGGTCAGTCGGAATCAAATTCAGTTCAAAAGATAAGATTATAATTTGATAGAGTGTGTGAATCTCACACTACAGGCAGTTTCGGTATGGGGCAATGTTAATCGCCTACAAAACTCAGGCGTGTCTTTTTACTGCTAAAAAGAGCCAGCTCACTTTGGCTTCGTCTTTCCGAAAGGTATCAATGAAATACATTGACTGCCTCAAATCTGAACTTCGGGCGGTTCATTAAGTCCAATTCCAAAGCATCTGCATGAAAGAGGAGTCCTTGCAAAGATGCAATGATACTTCACGCCAGGATAGTTGCTTACTTTATACAAAGTGTAAGCCCGGTCGTGCAAGGAGTATTGCTGCCGTATAGGGGCTAAGACTAATTGGTGACCCGAATTCGGTTAAAACCAATCTTACCAGCCTCAAACACTGGCCCAAACTAGCAAGCCTTTCGGTTTTCTACAGGATTCATTTCGGAGAGTGTGTGCAGGAATTACATGATATAATTCCTCCCTCTCCCTTCCACCATCGGACAACCAGACGTTCGGCCAGTCTCCACCCTTTCGTTGTTGACTTCCCACGCATTCCAACAAAACGGTTTGCTTTGTCGTTCATCATAATTACAGCAAAGGAGTGGAATAAGTTGCCAGCATCTGTCCTTCAAGAGTGAATAGGCTTTTGTTACGTCAGTGCGCTCCACTATCTTAAACTACATCACCACTTCAGGAGGCATTCTAGTTAAACGCCAGCTTATTATAATAAAAAGTGGCGCAAAATGAGCATTTTAGAGAGGTCTTCATATTTGTGCCTTTTGCTGTAGAGACTATCGGCCCGTGGGGTCCACGTGCAGTAAAATTCTTTAAGGTACTGTATCACCGACTGGTCGTCGCTACTACTGATAAGAAGGCTGATTCTTTTCTCAGTCGAAGGCATATTTATAGCCTTTCAGCGATACGAAGCAAAAAAATATGAAATATCAATTGAGAACCAAATAGAAGAAATGTATTCAGGGATTTGAAACACGATTTCCTTAAGTTTTAGGTGGTAGCTGAGCGACTTAATAAGCACGGAGAATTTATAAGATCTAATAATGGGCACAGTTGTTCTCATGTCTATAAAGTGATGCAGAGTGGCCTGCATTATTATCCTTGCAATCTGCTAGCATAAGTAATAATACAAGAATAAATTTACCAATGCAGAGTCAACACAAAATTTTTGTAGTTTTCCAAATACGTTATTTTCAGACTTATTGGATCAACAAAGACTCTCAGTAAAATTGTGTACCGCTTTATTCGGAATTACCAATGTGCACAATTTGCTGGAAAGCTGACACTAAGACGATTTGGTACCTCTCCCTAAATTGCGCGTGGAATTTTTGTCTAGTATAAACAATGGCTTAGTGTACGGAAAATGAATGCAATCATTCTAAAACTTTTGTTCTCAATATTTATTCGATGATTGTGATTTTGAGGATAGATGTAGATGTCTTTGGACCGCAGCAACCACTTACCATCAGGTGGACTGTGTGCTCGTTTGTCACCCTATCCTATAAAAATAGAATATGTAGACTATTCTGGTTCTTCTCTGTTTATCTTCACATACATGACAGTTGGTTCAACGAGTATAATATTAAATGTTGAAAGAAACTGACACGCATATTTTGTTCCACCAGGTATTTATCTAATATACATAAACATCTGACTAATTTAAAAAAAAAAAAACTTGGCATAAATCTACCGTGCTAACGTAAAGGCAACTTTTCGACATTTTGGTAAAATTCACTATTAAATAATACTACAATGTTGAATAAAAGCTCCATTATATTGGGTATTTTTGAAACTATTTTCGTTTATATGATTTTTTCGTTTTATTTGATATTGTAGGTATTTTTCTAACTATATTCGTTTTCTAGGTAACTTGGTCATAAATTAACAAAAAAAAACATTATTTTTATTTTAATACTAATTCTAAATAACATCGAATGTCTTCACTGGTTTTAAATACGTATTTACTTTTTTATGTAAACGTATAATATTATTGCATTTTAATTGATTTTTATCTTAGTATATACAGTAGTAAACTAATACCAATAAGCTAAACTAACGTACGTTCAAATTTTGCCACATTTTAGTCAATTACATTTATGAATAAAACCCAAATTGCTAGTACAATTCTAAAAGAGAGCATATCCAAACATAAGTTTTTGATTAAAGGTAGTTTTTAATAAATGTATAGTGTTCGCGTAGATAAGAAATCATTAGGCAAACATAAGTTAATTAAGTTAAGAGTATTAATATAAATATTTTACTGAGTGTTATTAACATTGTCACTAAATGTTAACGGCGAAGTTATATTGCGGTATATGCGAACACCAACATACGTCTTGTCAAAATATTGGACAGAATTTAAAGCATGGAATGCTTATGAAGCATTTTGGTGACGGAAAAATATAAATTAATTTTCATTGTGATGAAATAATAACAAAATCTCAATGCAAATTTAATTCGAGATCCACTTTATGAATTATCAAAGTCGGGAGATACTTCCACCTTGACTCTTTTGACAATAATTGGATTAAAAGAGGATGAATGCAGAAATAGTAACGACGGATGCTACGTAAACTGGTGTAACCCACAAATAATCAAAAACTTTTTTTTGCTTCAAACGCCTTATATAGCTATATATGAAATAAATTTTGCATCCCGTAAAATTTGTTGTAAAATATCAAATAGTTTTGAAGATACAAACTTGTACACTGATGCAAAGTCATTTAATACCAAGCGACTATCTACGCTGATGTCAGTTACTTGCACCACTATAGAAAGTCGCGTTCTTCGCGCTGTGCCAGTGCCTCCCTAAACTGTAAAACATGATTATTTATTTAAGCTTATGTGCTAAGTTCGTTATAATTAAATGTGTTTATATTTTTTTTTGTTTATCTTAAGTAATAGTAATAACATTAAAAATAATAAAGCTTTTGAGAGCTCAATTAATTATTGATTTGTTAAAAAAGCACAGGAAAACAATTACTCCAGATAATTACTAATTGGTTGCGCGGAAAACCATTCGTATTTATTTAATTTGACGGTAGGCTGCCAAATCGGTTATCCCATTCCAAAACGATATCATTCATACCCTCCTATCGACACATCGGGGTGGTGGGGTGGGAGGGGAAAGAAGATGATTCTAGAACATCACGTAATCATCGACACCGAAGATAAGGCACGCGCGACCGACGCGCACTCTCTTCCCGCCGCGCTCGTAGTTGGAACCACACCGCTAGTAGAACCGCTTTAGCCTGGAAGCAGTCGAGCTCCAGGAAACCCACCTCACCTCGTGTGAGATATAGTCGCGCACCGCCCCTCTCCGGAGTGTTCCAGAAGTCGCAGCTATAGTGCTCAACAGCATAGAAGACTGAACCCCGGTGAGTCAATATTCCTAAATATATCCTGCTTGATATAACTGTGTTTTAACCCGCTCCAATTTTGTGTTCTCCTAATCAAGCAGGATTCCTTTCATCGATTTGGCAAATAATAGTTCGTTTTTAGGGAAGAGCGAGTGCATTGTACCGCATGCTATAGTTGCCGTTTATATAAGTGTAGAAACATTTAGTAGATACAGTCCACTTAGATTAATAGCTGGCGTAATAGGTTTTAAGGTTCGACCGGGGAATTAGACTTCGGCAACCTTAGGCTCAACGCTCCACCATTTTATGGTCACTTCGGCAGGATTTGGACTGGTGTTTAGTAGTCGTTCAACCATTTTCTGGTCGAATTATTAGATTAATTATTTAGATAATGCACTCTAGTTTATGGAATAGTCTTAAATAGTGTTCGTTTAAATTTAAATTTTGGTTAGGTACTCGCAAACAGAATTATTCATTTAAATAGTGTTTGTATTTGGTTTAAATTTAAAGCTTATTAGTCACTTAAATAATTGAAACAGTGTAATAGCAATCGTTTTTTACGCGTACCCGACCATTTTGATAAAAATATTGAGTCACCTCAACTCGCTGTAACAGGTGTTCGATTTAATTACGTAATACGGCATACGTGTGTCCATCCTTCATTACTTGTGCGTTGTGAGATTAATTGTGATTAATATAACTTTATTACAATAATTTAAAATGGCAGTTAGTGGAAATGAAATTAAAATTAAAACGCTTTATGCCAAGAGGGACATACTTTTTTCACGTATACAAAGTATTAGTGATCACATAAAGAACATCAATGTAGAAGCAGTGCGGGAAACTTTTTTGAATGAAATTGAAACGGTAGATTCTTTGCGGACGGATTACGAAAGAATATTAGACCAAATTAATCATTTGGAATTACAAATCTACCCGAAATACATAGTGAACTACCAACCGCTGCTGGCATTCGAAGATATGTTGTGTTGCGTGAAAAAGAACGGAGAAACTCTCACAATCTCAAAACGAAGCAAAGCCGGAAATACAGGTACGTCCACGTGAATCGATTAGGTTGCCGCCAATAGATATTCCGGTATTCAATGGTGATATTAAGACATGGCCCTTCTTTTTCAGTAGTTTTCAAAACAATATACACAATAACCCATCGTTATCGGACGCTGAAAAATTATATTATTTAATTAGTAAACTTAGTGGCAGGGCACAGTCAATTTGCTCTGGTTTTACACCTACAGCAAACAATTACTTGTTAATATTCGAAACGCTTAAAAGTAAATATGAAGATAGGAGAATGTTAGCTTCCGAATATTTGAACCAGATATTCGATCTTAAACCTATATCATCAGCGAACATCAACGGCTTAGAGCAGTTTTAGATAAATTTGTGGCATCGGTAGCTGCACTTAAGAATTTGAAATTTAATGACCTTATGGACGTGGTGTGTCTCCATATTGCACTAAAGAAATTAGACCCCGACACCGTGCGTGCGTTTGTAATGGAGCATCGTAGCTCGGAGATGCCTTCCTTTCATTCATTAGCATCGTTCGTGCGAGATCAAATAAAGGTGATGCAGCGCTCTCCGAACGTTAAACAGGAGATTAAAAGGTGCGTCGACCGTAGACGGACTCAACCATCTAAAATAGCAGGGTCGTTAAGTTACGTAACCGCCACGTCAACATCACTTCAGCATACTTGTACGGTACGGTAATTTATATAATTGTGCGACTTTTCGTAAATATTCACCAAGCGAACGTTATAAATTAGTAAAGACAAACAACCTATGTCTGAACTGCTTAAGTGATAAGCATTTAGTTGCAAAATGCAATTCGAGTTCCGTATGTAGCAAGTGCGCCAGGAAACATCACACGCTATTACATTTTGAAAATAGCAACATAGCGGCGTCAAGTAAAGCGGACAAGGAATTCACCCCCACTAAAGTCAACGATTCTAGGGGTCGACCTGGTGATGTCGCTCTGTGCTCATTGGCAAATATGGGAGCACAACCTCCCTCAACCGTGTTACTGGGTACGGCGCGTATTTTGGTTAGTTGTTTCATTTGTGTCATTGTGCACTGCTGGACAGCGGAGCCCAAAATAGCTTTATAACGCGACAATGTTGTCAGCGCTTAGGCTTAGTAATAAATAGGTCACTTTCATGTCCTGTAGTCAAAGGCATCGGAGGTACTAGTAAAGCTACCCAGGGATATATAAATTTAAAATTTTATTCTCGAATAGATCGTAATGTTAACTTTGATATAAATGCACTAGTAGTGGATAGGGTCACTGAACGGCTGCCAACCGTTTCGGTTGACACCTCGGCAATGATTGAATTTAAAAATTTGACTCTAGCAGACGACACTTACGCCGTTCCTGGAAACATAGACATGCTCATTGGAGCATCGCTTTTCCCTCATCTTTTGTTAAACAATAAGGTCAGGGGCAACTCCTCGCATACCGCGCCTTACGCACTAGAAACCGTATTGGGCTATGTTATCGTTGGCTCCGCCCCCATCATAGATAGTATTTCGGCAACCTCTTATTGTGGTATGGCTATCGAACCGCTCGAGTCGTTAGTCCGCAAATTTTGGGAGATGGAGGAGGTGAACGTCCCACCCATAGCTAGCTCAGATGACAGATTATGCGACGAAATTTACGTCCGCACGACCGTTCGTGATCGCGACGGTAGATATAGTGTAGCGCTACCCTTTAAAGGAGATGTTTTATCTCTCGGCGATTCGCGTCAAATGGCGGAAAAACGTTTCTACAGCTTGGAGCGTAGGATGCTCGCTTCACCCAAGTTAAAGGAAGCTTATGACGGCGTCATTAACGAATATATAAGAGAAGGTTACATATCACTCGTGGCTTCGAAATTAGATAATTACGAAGACACACCGTCGTATTTCATACCACACCACGGGGTCATTAGGGAGGACAAACTTACATCTAAGTTACGTGTAGTGCTCGACGCTAGTGCTAAAGCTAGCACTCACCTGTCACTTAACGATATCCTCTATAGTAGGCAAAATTTACAAGGCAGTTTATTTAATATAATAGCCAATTTTCGTTTGTTTAGTATAGCACTATCCGCCGATATTCGCCAAATGTTTCTTTGCATAGGGGTCCGTGAATGCGACCGTAGATTCCAACGCATTTTATATCGTTTCAACCCAAAGGAACCTCTAATGGTGTTTGAATTTAACCGCGTTTGTTTTGGTTTAAAGTCGAGCCCATTTCATGCGTTACGCACGGTGAAACAGTTCGCCCACGATGAAGGTCCCTCTTACCCTAAAGCTAAGAGGGCAATTGAGAGCGGTTTATATATGGATGATTTTGTATACTCGGTCGATAACGTGGAGGAGGCCACCCTAACCACCGCGGAGGTTATAAAGCTCATGAAATCAGGTCAATTCGATCTTGTGAAGTGGACTAGTAATTCGCGTCCGGTTTTAGATACAATCCCACTATCACACCGTCTTTCGGCGATAAAGGAATTCATAGAGAAATGCACAAAGCGCACAATACTGTCATGCGTTGCTAGATTATGGGATGTCATGGGTTTCGTAGCTCCGGTGGTATTATACGCTAATTTTTTGATTAAACAACTTTGGTTATTTGAATGCGATTGGGATGATTCGCCGCCTGACAGCATTGTTTGGTTGTGGCAGCATTTTAGAGAGGAACTTCCTTTACTAAGAGAAATTAAAATACCGCGTCATATAAACGTAGATAGAAATAGCGTCATAACGGTCGTTGGGTTTGCAGATGCCAGCGAGAAGGCTTACGGGGGCGTTGTATATTTCCACGTTCAGAATAATGGTAGAAATTCGATTAGCCTCATTATTTCTAAGTCGAGAGTCTCCCCCGTAAGGTTGTCTCTCTGGCGCGCTTGGAGCTTTGCGCAATATTAGTACTCACCAAGCCTATTACCGCAGTTATCAGCGCATGTAGGGATAGAGTTCACACAGAAAGGATATTTGCCTTTTCCGACTCCACCGTCGCCTTATGCTGGGTTCACTCTTCACCCCACCGTTGGGATACGTTTGTCGCGAACCGAGTGGCCAAGATCCAAGACGAGTTAGAAACGCGGAACTTTTATCACGTGTCCGGTACGGAAAACCCTGCCGATGGTCTATCCCGTGGACTCACCCCGATGCAAATAATGGACCACCCACTTTGGTTCCATGGACCTGCTTGAGTTCACTTGGATCCCTCGCAATGGCCAATAACCGATTTCGAACCTTCGTCAGTGTCACAACCGCCGGAAGAGAGGAGACACGCTCTAGTGGCGAACGTTTCGAGCGAGGTTTCTCCCATCATTGCTTTGGCGAACCGCTTGTCCTCTTGGTCGAAATTATTGCGTAGCGTAATTTGTGTTTGTCGATTCGCGAAGCTTTTACCGCGACGTTCGTATGTCTTAGCGTCCGATTACAACTATTCCGAGTCGCTAGTATTACATGAACTTCAACGTACACACTTCTCTGAAGAAATTATAAGATTACAATCGAATAGAGCTTGTAGTCGCGCCTTTCAACGCCTTAAGCCATTTTTACAGGATGGGATTGTAAGGGTAGGTGGACGCTTGTCCAACTCGCAGTTGAGTTTCGACCAACGGCACCCTATAGTTTTACCGCGCAAAGACCATATCATGAATTTATTAGTGGACTACCATCATAAATTGAATTCGCACGCTGGCCCCGACTTGCTGATGTCGATTTTGCGTCAGAATTATTGGATTCTTTCTGCACATAGTTTAATACGCAATCGGGTGCACAGATGTATAGCTTGCTTTCGGGCACGCCCCAAGCCGTCATTTCCGGAAATGGCGGAACTTAGATCTTGTAGAGTAATACAATCAGTAAAGCCCTTTACGCACACCGGGTCTGATTTCGCTGGTCCGTTTAAGGTCACGCTCACTCGCGGGCGTGGTATAAGATCCACAAAGGCTTACGTCTGCATTTTCGTATGTCTAACTACTCGAGCGGTGCATATAGACCTCGTTGGTGATCTAAGCACAGCAGGCTTTATGGGTGCATTTAAAGATTTCTATCCCGCCGTGGCCCTGTAAGTAAATTATATTCGGATAACGGTACGAACTACGTCGGTGCAAAACGTATTTTATCAGAACTACATGAGCTCTTAACTAGCAAGTATTATAATTCGGAGTTCGCTCACATTCTAGCCGAGAACCGCATTGAGTGGTCTCTGAACGTCCCAGCCGCGAGTCATTTTGGGGGCAATTGGGAGACTAATATTAAGAGTCTAAAGAGTCACTTATACCGAGTAATAGGAGATCAAATTTTGTCCTTCGAAGAGCTAAGTACGGTGCTCGCTCAAATCGAATGCGTAATGAATAGCCGCCCACTTTGTTGTACGTTGTCTAGTGATCCCTCGGAACCGCTGGCTCTAACTCCAGCACATTTTTTAAATTTAACGCCTTTAAAGTATTTGCCCGCCGTAGATATGGATGAAAACAGACTTAGCATTTCCGCACGCCACAAATTATTAGACCGGTTAGTGCAATCGTTTGGAAACGATGGAGGATGGAATACTTGCATACTTTGCAGTCTCGGCAAAAATGGAACACAGCAACTGAGCCTTTAGCTGTAGGAACTGTAGTTGTGCTCACCAAAGAGAATACGCCGCCTCTCCACTGGCCGTTAGGAATTATCGAAGAGGTCTTTCCCGGTTCCGACGGAGTAATTTGGGTAGCTCGCGTTAAGACCACGGTTGGGTCTTACCTGCGTCCTGTTGTCCGTTTGTGCCCCTTGCCTCTTCCATAATTTAAATTAGCTTTCTAGATTAGAAATTGTAGTTGAATTTAGGTAATCTTAACGTTAGTTAGTTATTTTGTTAGTTTGATCTAAGCTCTAGTTGTTTAGTTATTTTTTGAAGGAAATCCTTTAAGGGCGGGGGAGATGGTTGCGCGGAAAACCATTCGTATTTATTTAATTTGAAGGTAGGCTGCCAAATCGGTTATCCCATTCCAAAACGATATCATTCATACCCTCCTATCGACACATCGGGGTGGTGGGGTGGGAGGGGAAAGAAGATGATTCTAGAACATCACGTAATCATCGGAACCGAAGATATATAAGGCACGCGCGACCGACGCGCACTGTCTTCCCGCCGCGCTCGTAGTTGGAACCACACCGCTAGTAGAACCGCTTTAGCCTGGAAGCGACACGGCGGAAGGTGGAGGACGGAGTGCAGAGTTGGCACGTGGATTGTTAGAGGGGGCATGAGAGATAAGACGAATGAGTTGATGGAAATAATGAAAGAAAGAGAATTAGATGTCGTTTGTATGTCGGAGACCAAACGGAAAGGCAGTGGTACTAAAGAGCTCCCTGGCGGGACGTTAGCTATATGGTCCGGAGTCCCGGAAAGCGAGAACGCCTGCCAGGGAGTGGGGGTGCTGTTGTCGTCCCGGTTGCTCGATCTTATGACTGAATACAAGGTTGTGAACTCGAGACTTCTCTGGGTTCGCTTTAAACTGGGACTGACGAAGTTAATTCTTTTGGCTGTTTATGCGCCGGTAGCTTCGTCGTCCCGAGCTGAGCTGGAGGAGTTTTGGGAGAATGTAAGAGAAGTTCTAGATGTGGTTAAGGGAAACGAAAGAACTGTTATATGTGGTGATTTGAATGGATGGGTAGGTATCGCTCGACCAGGATACGAGTCGGTGCTTGGAAAGTTTGGCGATAAAAGGGTTAATGATGCTGGCAAGCTTATACTGGCTGTATGCAAAAAAAAGGGTACAAACAAACAAACACTATGTTTAATCACATGAAAATCTATATGTACACTAGAGAAAGAAAGAATGAGAGAAGTATGACTGATTTGTTCCTGGTGGATGACCGACTGCGAAAACAGGTGATGGATACACGAGTGTTCAGGGGTGCTAACATGGGAACGGATAACTATCTAATAATTACTAGATTTAGGGGTTTGTTCGCGGGTTAGCGCTACCTGATGGCAGTAATAGAGCCACAGTCGGTCTGTCGCATCCGAAGCTGGAAGTTTCAGGAAGCGGATACTAGGGACAAATATCACACGAGGGTAGCCGAAAAGCTTGACACCATCGATGGCAGGAAAGAATGTGAAGAGAGAACATGGCAGAACCTTAGGGATGAAATGGTAAGTGCAGCGGAAGAAGTATGTGGAACGACAAAAAGAGGTAGTAGTAAAAGAAGAGATGCATGGTGGAATGATGAAGTGAAAGAAGCTGTAAAAAACAAGAAAAAAGCATGGTTAAACTACTTGGCCTCTAGTAACGATAAGCATATGAGAGAGAAAATGAAAGAAAGATATAAGCTGCAGAAAGTTCATGCGAAAACATTGATTGAGGAAGTACGTGAAAGGTGTAGAATAGAAGCGGACGAGAGGTTGTCGCATAACTTTAAGGAAAACTTCAAACTCTTCTGGAAAGAGGTTGTAGGGTCCCGGAGTGGTGCAATAGCCTTAAGAATGAACGAAGTGCTTTCGAGAACCAATGACGTCCTCGCAGAAAAAATTGGACGTCATGCAGCGATGGAGTGTATTTTACAGAGAAATATATGCGTGTCATGATCTTAGTGAAGGATCCGGGGGTGACGCCATGACTAGCACGCCAGACACGGACCTCGATGACACTGAGGTCATCAGCATGAAAGAGATTGAACGTGCGATTCGAAGTTTGAAATGTGGTAAGGCTGCGGGACTAGACAGAGTTACTGCTGAAATGGTCAATTACGGTGGGCCTCACGTCTGGGACAGCTTTTGTCTGCTGTGCAATTTGTGCTGGCGGACGGGAGATGTCCCGGATGATTGGCGATCCGCGGTCATTGTGCCTTTATATAAAGGTAAAGGTTCACATTTTGACTGCGGGTGCTATCGAAGGATCAGCTTGACCAGTTTAGCAAGTAAAGTTTACTCGAAGGTTTTGACACGTAGGATGCAAGTGAAATCGAAAGATTCTTATGGGAGGCACAAAGCGGATTTAGACCTGGAAGAGGATGCACGGATCAAATGTTTTCTTTCCGCATGATTACGGAAAAGCTTCTGAGTGTTAACCGGAGGATTTTCTGTGCTTTTGTGGATCTGAAGAAAGCATTTGATATGTGTGGATGGTCGTTTGTTAAGGGCTGTGCAGTCACTTTACTATGACTGTAAAGCCTGTGTGCGGGTAGGGCATGACCTGTTACCCATGTTTAGCATCCATACAAGCGTAAAATAGGGTTGTGTCATGTCTTCCTGGTTGTTCATACTGTATCTCGACAGCTGTTTACAGAAACTGAAAAATAGCTGTTTGGGTGTGAAATTGGGTGACATTAAAGTAAATTGTCTGCTGTATGCTGATGATGCAGTGCTTATTGCACCATCAGAAGCAGAACTGCAGGCATTAGTCACGTGTATGAAAGAGGAATATGAAATTAAAGGTCTCCGTTTGAATGCTAATAAAACTAAGGTTCTGGTATTTGAAATGGACGAAGAGAGAACGAAATGTGAAATATGGGTAAATCAGGAACGTTTAGAACAGGTAAATGAAATTGTATACTTGTGGAGTGCTTTCAGCCGGGATAGAAGATGTGATTTAGATGTGGACAGGCGTGTGGCTGCCGGGAACAAAGTCAATGGTGCCCTGAATGCGTTAGTCAAAAGGCAAGGCGTGGTGAAGAGTGCACGCCTTGCAATACATAACGCAGTACTGGTACCGACTTTGTTATATGGCAGCAGAACGTGGGTATGCCAGAAGAAGCATAAAAGCAAGTTGAATGCAGTGGAGATGCGATCTCTTCGTAAAATGGGTGGCGTTACCATAGCCGATCGAAAGCGAAACGAAGAGAATCGCAATATGGCAGGATTGAAAGCTGACTTTATCACAAAAATTGATAGGGGCGTAATCCAATGGTTTGGGCACGTTGAGCGAATGAGTGAAGAGCGAATGGTGAAGAAAATATATAGAGCGAAAGTAAATATTAAAAGGTGTCGAGGTAGACCGAGACTAATTTTTGAAGACAATGTGAGCAAATTGCTCGAAGAGGGGAAGGTCAAGTGTACTCGGATACTTAGACGTGCATGTATGAAGAAGTTAATGAACCTGAAAGAAGCGAAAGAGGTATGTAAGGATCGTGACACTAGGCGATCTGTTCTCTCTGGCTACCCCGTTAGGGATTGTACGTGAAGATAAGTAAGTAAGTAAGTAAGTACATAAAGAACTTGTTCCTATTCGTCCTGTTGTCTCATATATAGTTGCACCAGCTTATTTCCTTGCTAAAAATTTAAACTTCCTCCTTCGGGAAAAATCTGGTTTCAACCCAACTTACAGCCTTAAAAATAGTTTAGATCTCATTTCCAAAATTAAAGATATTTGTATTCCACCTAAATCTATGTTGTTATCTTTAGACGTTGATAGTCTTTTCACAAATGTGCCATCCCCTAACTGTTTGCGTATACTCTCAGATCTCTTTGATAAACGTCGTCTACATCCCGGGGAAACAAATGATCTTCTTAACTTAACCTCTCTGTGTATGAAACAAAATTATTTCCGGTTTAATAACCGTTTCTATCTAAAAAAAGAAGGGTTCTCTATGGGGTCCCCTCTAAGTCCACTTATGGCGGACATTTGTATGGATAATTTCGAAAAACAACATATAGTTGTTAACCAAAATATTTTATACTATTATCGATATGTAGACGACATAATTATTTGCTGGACTGGCACGAGGAGACAACTGGATTTTTTCCTTAATAAAATAAATAGAGTCCAATTAAATTTAAGTTTGAATTGGAACAAGATTGCTCCCTTAATTTCCTTGACTTAACAATAATAAGAAAAGAGTAGTTGCATGTTTTTAAAATTTATCGAAAGCCAACTCATACTGACACGGTCATCCCCGCGTCATCGTGTCATCCATAGCAACATAAATTTGCCGCTTTTTATTGTTACATCAACCGTCTGTACACTGTTCCATTAAGTAAAGAAAATTATTTAAAAGAACTTAATATATTTTATCAAATTGCAGTCTCTAACGGTTTTTAAAAAAAATCTCATTAATAATCTTATTAAAAAGAAACAAAAGCATGTTGTTCGCAATTGTTTGTACGCGGTTCGATCTCAAAGTGTCCGGCGGTATGTGGGTAGTTTGACCTACTTAGGCCCCATATCGGAAAAAATAGCTAATACTCTTATAAAAAACAGGCATTAACGTGGCATTCACAACAAACAATTCGCTTAGATATATTTGTAATAATAAATATAAGTTAAATATTAGTCAAAAATCGGGTGTTTATAATCTTGTTTGTGACGAATGCCACGCCGTTTACGTGGGTCAGACTGGTCGCAATTTCGGGACGCGCTATAAAGAGCATTTGGCCGCGTACAGAAATTGCAATCCTGATAAATCCCATTTTGCTAAACATCTCTTGCACACTGGATACAACCTAGCGACCGACCATTCCTTTGAAGTCTTACATACTTGTAGTAAGGGGCTGCGGCTGTGTGTGCTGGAACAGTCGGAGATTTAAAAAAATAATAATGGTAACAATGCACTGCTGAATGAACAAACAAATGTTTCTAATCAACTTTGTTAAACATCTTTAAGGCTAATCTTTAATAATAATTTTAAAATTAATATTAATAAGTAACTACAATATTATCAATATAAAAAACAATAGTAATATTTAATAAATATTAATCATAATAATTAGTCGCATGTTTGTTATCGCGCGGCGCGGTCACTCGCTACTTTGGTGGGGAGTGGTTGGGTCGGCGTGTATAAATAGCAGCTGTTTCGGCTCGCCGCCCCAATTCAACAATTTCTCCAAAAACTCTCTGAGAACTTCTTCAAAGCCTCAGAGTCGCACACAAATCATTTAATTCGTGAGGCAGCTACTTATGCAGCCCCACCCTCCTCTCGCTATCGAGTCCGCAGGCCGAGAAACTCGCAGTCAGTCGCCGTAGAGTCTACATTACCTGAGGATGCCTCGTGTAGAGGCGAAACACGTGTCGTATTGTCGTCGATGGTGTGTCGTACCTGTAATAGTGGTGCCGGGAGTAATGGTGCTGGGACTAGTGGTGACGGAGTTAGTGCATGCAATTGAGGGAGAGCGGGAAGTGCTCTTCAATCCAAGTAAGACACATCATTGTTATTAGTTAGCGGAAGGTTGCAAGGTAATAAATTATTTTTTGTAAGGTGTGTGGTCAGTGCCAGCTCCTTCACTTGGCCAGTGGAAGAAGAGGAGAGAAGAGGAAGAGGCCACTGAGGTGCCCCGGCCCAGAGATGAGAACAGTATTCGATGTATGACCGAACTTGCGCTTTGTATGTGAAATATTGTCTCGCTCTACTGAGCACGCCAAGCTTCTTAGAGGCCAATTTGGCCTTCCCTTCCAAGTCAACACGAAACAGTAAACTATTCAATATGTCGATGCCGAGGATTCCGATGCTAGCTGAGGCAGCAAGGGGTCTGCCTTGAAACTGAGGAAATACGACAAAAGGGTCCTTTATAGTGATTCTTATGGATCAGTTCGCTAAACCGGCCAGCCATATAGCTCGAAGAACCGACTGCTGTTGAAGACGAAAGGGTCGCGAGTTGCAGAGGAAGCTTATTTACAGCAGTAGACTTGTAAAACACGAAAATGGTGATTATAATGATCCCCTTACGACACCCACTAGACAAAATAAGGTTGATGGAAAGTCACGATGTGTCGTCACCAATCAGCCACTAAGTCGCGTCCGGACCGCGCTCGCAGCCGGTCACGTCCGTCGGTCGTCGGCTTCCACCCGGGTTGGAGAAGTACAGTGCGTCGCTTCGCAGTGGGTGCACGTGCTGTGGGGCTAACTCTGCTTGCGTCAAGCCTCGACGACGCCCCTGACCCCACCCGGGACGTTAGATACCCAACGCTGCGTTTAATCTACCATACTGGGAAGCGAACTCCTAATGCCCGGCGTGCTGCTACGAGAGCGTGCACCTGTTGGTTACTTCGGCTCCGCGTCGAGATGCGTCTCCGCGGGAACTGGAGGTTGCTGACCCTTCGGCAGATCCCTTCTCAAAGGCGCGAGATACGCCAATTTCTGCCTTGGAATTCACCCGGCCTTAACCTAGAGCCAGGGAGGGCACTGGAGGCCCGGATTGCTGCTGTTAGGAGCGCACACCTGTCGGCAGGATTAAATATATATATTTATATAAATATATATATATGTGTATATATATAGTGGTATAGTGGTATGTAACATTTTTTTGTGCATATCCCTAACGCTAAAGTGGTAAATGTATTTTTTGGTATTTTTTTATTTGGTACTTAGTTGGTTATATGGTTGATAGGTTGGCAGTTAACCCTTGCGATTATGTTTAAATTTGCTTTCGGGTTGCCTAAGCCCTAATGACAACTTGATAACATACGTGCATGGTTGACAATGAAACAAGTATGGGAACGTTTGTGAATTGGGTAAATTCAACTAAAGCATCTCTCACATGACTATTCTAACAGAATTTTAGCTTACAAGCCGTTGAAAATCTAATAAATACAAATTTAAAAATATTTGTGTTTTTATGCATTTCAATAATGTAGGTCCTTAATGAATTAAGGAAATTATTGGTTTATTTTCTGTTTATTTTATTCTTCCACACATTTTTATTAAGTACAAATTTTCTGAATTTTAAATATCTTATCTATATCTTTTTTTACATGGTAGAGCCACGCTGCAGCTATATTATGGTTGTGGTATGAATGGGTCGGCTCGACCGGGGAAGGACCACGCTCTAACAGAATACCAGCGTAAAATAGCTGCTGTGTTTCGTTTGGTGAGTGTAGAGAACCGGAGATTCGTTTTACTGGAATCGAGACATTCCATTTTAGTCCTCAGGGGTGACAACGCATCAGCATTTGATTCTTAATCGAATGTAGATGTCTATGGCCCACAGCATCCACTTACCATCAGGTGGACTGCGTGCTCCTTCGTCACCCTTTACCTATAAAAAATCCTTCTTTCTATCGTGAGGGAATCCCCGTGGACTTTTTGCTACTGAGGTGACGAAAAATTTATATCGCCTCTTACCGGGTAAAGCTTTACAGTGGGTACCATCAGCGTATACGAGGGGTCCCGAGGCCCCGGGAAGTTTCGAATAGACATCCCGGGATTTTATTATATTATTTTATATATTTTATTATATAATTATCCTAAAAACATTTATTAGGCAGATATCAAGGTTTCTTCATGATTTGTTCCTCCAAGTAAATCAGCAATGACACTCCAATAAATAATCAACAAGGCATCATAAATGATAACATAATCAATTAGTGTACTCGTATTTTGAATTAGAACACGTCAAGTGCTTAAAAAGTTTCAAAATATTATTACACCGCCTCTATCCTCCTTTCATCATACAAATGATGATGACCAAGGAATGATGATCGACAATCGTGCTTAATTACGTACTTATAACTTTCATTAAATCTGACGAGGACAATCTTGAACATAACAGACTGCAATCTGCAGATCGGCGGAACGAAACAACTCAGGCCCCTCATTTTACTGTGGGTCCTGTAAAAGGAACCCAAATATTCATGAATGACAAAGTAAAATAATAAGTAAAAATTAGTTATTATAAATGGGAAAAATCGCTAAAATTGGTTTAAATGAACATTCGCATAAATATAAGAAATCATTACATAGGTGAAAATTTAATTAAAATGAGATACACTGGTAAATGTTTTAAGCATATCTTTAAAATTCAATGCAGAAGAAACCTAGGTGTAAATAGTTGCATAGCTTTAAACGAGAGCGTTATATTTAAATATTTAAGAGTCGGCGGGAACTGAAAAACCGCTAGTGTATTCAATTCAAAACCGTCGAATAATTCTCTCCCTTTTTAACAAAAATTCTTCAGTTAAAGGTTACAAATAACTATAAACATCATCGTCATCACAGCGCATCCACTGCTGAACATAAGCCTCCCCCAAAGAACGCCTGCAGCACTGCCTGATTAATTTAAAGTGTTTGAGCCATGCTGCAGCTATAATGATATTTATATATAATATGAATCGACTCGATTAAGGAAGGAAGGACCACATCTCACAAAATATCAGCGTAAAACAGCATCGTATTCCTGCTATGTTATGAATATGTACTCGTATGATGCGCATAGGGAACCGGAGACTCTTTTTACTAGTAACGATACATAGCATTTCTTAGGCCTCTGTGGTATCTCCGCCGGTGTACATGGATCACAGTATTCACTTGTTACCTTTATTCTATTATAAAGTACCTGCATCCAGGACGTCACTCTTCATCTAATGGTGTTGACGGTGCAGATGCATAGCACTGAATTACAGCGCCGAGGGCCACGGGTTCGAATCTGGCAGGTAACTAGTGTTTGTATGTCCTACATGTAATTACTACGGGTCTGAAGGTTTCTCCTTTATCAATTTATGGGTTTGGATGTTTTTATGTGCAATTTAAGAACGTAAACTTCCTCCACGATATAGCAAAAAAATCCTAGCGTAAGACGAAAATTTTTTAAAGTCAAAAAAATCAAATAGGTGTCTGCCCTGCGGCGCTGAGGGCCGCGGCTTCGATCCCGAACGTAATGTAACGTAATGTAACGTATGTATATGGCCTAGAAATAATTGCTCCGGGCTTGTGCGTTTGTTCTTGTGTAATTTATATATGCAAACACACTCACAAATGAGGAGTAAGTACTATTGTGGGGGATTATTTATTTTTATTGAAAGAAAAAAGAAGATTTTTGCCAAGAATCAATATGTTATAAAATACATGTTTGTACGAAATAATAAAAATAATTTTTATATTGTACCTGTGAAAGCGTACACCCAAAATAAATACATCTAAATAAACTTCTTGTTTAACCACTACTGTTTGGAAAAGGGTTGAATCCGCTAATAGTCGTATTCCGGAATCAAATTGCCGTACGCAACAATGTGTGCGAAAAGATTTCCAGTATGAATAAACTCTGAATGCACGATGGCTTACTTAGTAACCATATTTATGTTTATGCTTAGGACTTATTGTGTTTTTTGACTTTGGTTAAGAGTAGTTTTTGTTTATAAAACAGAAGTAACAAGCAAACATACAGTCCACCTGATAGTAAGGGGCTACTCTAGCCCGTGGACACCTGCAACCAACTCTAAACGACGCTACAGAAGCGTTGTTGCCACTGAGGGCTAACAATAGACTAAGGGGCTATAGGGAACTTTAAGAAAATGAGCCGGTATAGGCTCCTTCGTTTTGGAATTCCGCACGTGTTGCAAATGTTTACGGACAGCGGCAAATCGCCATGAGATAAGATGAATGCTCATTTGCCTCCTCTTCTTTAAGCAGTACGGAGCAGTGGACTAAAAAAGGCTGTTAGAGACGAAATAAAGAAGATAACCAGCCTTACCTCAGCAATAATTTCCAAAGACACACAACGAAACAACAACAAGAAATCATCAATCATCTCAGAAGTTGATTTACAAGATTCTTAAATTGTATGATCGAAGTAATATTTTAACGTAATATAACGTGTTGTTAGGATTTTGTCGCCTTCATGTCGCAGTGTCTCAATAACACAATAATAACTCTCGGAGTTCAAAAACGACCGCTTTTTCAATATTAAAGACAGAGATTTAAATTTGGTTTATATTTAAATGAAGAAAAATATTACAAGGTGGTGATTCGTGACTGGTAATATGGCATCGAAACAAAATAACACGTAGAAATACGTCTATTAAGTTACTATCAGTCCGTTCTACGCCGTCAACTACAATGCAAAAGTAAATCTCCATATTAGCAATGAATAAAACTACTATTACGGATTTTAATATTATGATATGTTATGTATTATCCTAAAAATATATTATCTTATCATCATCAATATATAATATTATAACATGTATAAAACACATAAGTTCCGTTAACTTGGTTTATTCAATGTGCAATGTTCACATAAATATAAGAAATCATCATTAAATAATATTATTATATATTTAGCAGATATCATTATTAGATTATTTCTTTATTCACAAGGCATTTATGTATACATGTAGGGGAAGAGGGTTTATATAAATCCCAAAAGAATCCCACAAAGCACGATCGTGAGCCACCAGCATCCAACAACTTCCTGCATCTGTAACCAGGTCGTCACCCCATCCAGTGGGGGGCCACCCCACATTTCACTTGTCGGTACGAGACTGCCACACTTATTATACACCACAGAATTGCTGATATGTAATATGATTTTAAATGTGTATTTATGTACATTTAAAATTTATGCACAATATTTACAAATTTGATTGATTATGAAGGAGGAGGAAATCGGCTGTTTTTTCTGAAGTAAAATACAAAAACTAGATCATTTTAACTATCTATAATTCGAAAAAAAAAACATTATAATATAACGTTTTTATTAAGAAATTGTTATTAAGAAATGATTTAGAAAATCTTTTGTATTAACACAATTGATTTTATATTTATTTGGATCCAAAATTATAAAATAAAAAAGTTTTCATGGTTTTATTTAAATTATGTTATTTACTTTCATGATATTTGAATTCATTTCGAAATAAAATATAATAATCACATAAGGCAATAAAAAATAAAGCTTTGTATGACAATAAATCGATTAAAATAATCGGATAATAAAATCGATATGCCAGTAATTTCTCGTTTTTGAACGTTGCCTGCCACTGAACGTCTTTTTATTATAAAACTTCACTTGAAAGTGCAAACTTCTAACTACCTACTCATATAAAACAAAAAGATCGATTTTCGAGTCGATTTGAAACGAGCGCATTTTAAGATATTATTCATATTATTTTTTGTGTTAACTAGGGAGATAAAAAGGTATTGAGAACATAACTACAAAATAATAGAAAAGTACAAAATATCAACATGCCAACAAGTAATAACAATTCAAGCAACGGATCTCAGATTGACAGGCCTACTATTCACTTTATTTGTTACTTGTTGTTTTTTTGACCTTTTATTTATTACAGCATTTTGTTTCCTTGATAAACACAGCTTTCCTATAGAGATTTTGTATCCTCCTTGTTTATTGACACTTGCTTCGATATTTGACGTCGAAAATCTTCCTTACACGACTGACCCTGCCTTGTTATTTTGAAAATATGTCACAAGCTTTTCGATTGAATATTGACGTCATGTTTAGTTTGTAATGATAATTTGTAATACACTTATAGTATGCGAGTTTATAAATATATAACTGTATTTCAGTCAAAAACCAACAGTTATAGTGAAGGTAATACAAAACCTTATTTTTATTTCTTCTATCAAAATTCAGCTCTTAGATTGACCGAATATAATATGTTCATATGGACCGAATATATTAATATGAACATATTATATGTTCATATAATATGTTCATATTATATTCGGTCTCTCTAATTCGGAATATAATATGAACATATTATATGTTAAAACATATAATATATTCGAAATATTTCGAAGACATGTGAAGTTCGTGATCACGCATTTGGGCAGCGCGGCGGACACTTCCTTGCCCTAAACCCTCTCAGAAATGAGGGGGAGGCCTGAGCCCAGCAGTGGGACGTATATAGGCTGTAACTTTACTTTACTTTTATATTATATTCATAGGTATACCTCAATCTCTGAAAACTAGATTGTACAACCAGTGCGTGTTGCCAGTGATGACCTATGGATCTCAGACGATGTCTTTCACTGCTGGCCGTATGAGGACGCTCAAGGTCGCTCAGCGAGCTATGGAGACGGCTATGCTCGGAGTTTGCGTAATAGACTCAGAAATGAGGATATCCGCAGTAAAACCAGAGTGACTGACATAGCTAAACGGATTAGTAAGCTGAAGTGGCAATGGGTCGGCCATATAGCTCGAAGAACCGATAACCGATGGGGAAGAAAGGTTGTCGAGTGGCAGCCTCGTACCGGTAGGCGTAGTGTAGGGCGACCCACCACTAGATGGAGTGACGACCTCGTAAGACATGCAGGAAGTCGATGGATGCATGTGGCTCAGGACCGTGCTTTGTGGCATTACTTGGGGGAGGCCTATGTTCAGGAGTGGACTTGTGAAGGGCTGTAATGATGATGATGAAGCTTTCAAATGGTAGGACTATTTTTTATCTTGTTAACACCTGCCTGTTCTAGAGCTCACCTCATTATATTATTTGCATATTTAAATTTATTGCTTATCTGTCTGTCTGGACTTATTTATAGAATGGCTGAACTGAGTTCGATAAAACTTCACGAACAGATAGACATCAATGTGAAGAGTGATATTATTATTTATTGTAGCCCACAAAAATCCTTTGCTTTGGGGATGAAGCTGCTGGCGTCCGTAGAAATTACTTAAATTCTGACTCCCTACACGTATCCCCTGTGTAGTGCTAAGCAAGCAGCACTATATACTGGTGGTAGGTTGGTCCTCTAGTGAGAGGCCCGGCCGAGGGTTGGTTACCCCTCACCTGCCAAAGACATACAGCCAAATGATGCAAGTCGTATTCCGATCGTCGTGAGTCGAGGATTTTGCCACTTTAACCTGTTCGCCAAGCAAGCGCGCGCAATGTCATACTCCCGTTCACTCGGGACCTTTTTTGGCGGGAAAATTTGTAAGTTAGCAAATTTTTTGCTATATTGCAAATTTTGCTATATTTTCACTTTGAGACAATATTTATGGATAAAACTTACAGGAATTCTTGTTGAATGTATAAACTATCGAATAAAATATATTTTTGGTTGCTAAAAATTGTAATAAAATACGTAAATTACCCTGTATAGCATAGTAGTAGCATATACTTCAATTTTAGTGACAAAATTACTACTAATTTGAATTCTACACTTTTGTTTTTGGAGAAATTTATATCAAATTGTTTGGAAATATGTATATTTTTATGTTTTATGTGTTTCCATTCGTTACTCATACCAAAATATTAAAATATTATAAAAATTAAAAAAAAATAATATTTTATCTGTATGACATTTCGAACAATATTTCTAAAATATTTTTGTGTGAATTTGAAATAAATACAACGTCATGTTATTTGAAATATATACGAAAACTATTTTTACTTACATTTTACAATAAAAATAAATGAGAATTTGAAAAATAACACATTTATAACTCACCTGCCAAAACGGGCTTTCCGGAATTTGAAGTACTTTTGGGCAATTTACTTTTCACTTTTTATACCACAAATTACATATCTACGTGTTTACTATATTACAAGGAATATAAAAAAGTATAATACTTTCGTTTTTAGTCCAGACACAAATATAAAATTCTATAAAAAAGACGGAGCACCTTCAACAAAGTGACACGTGGAACGCCGGAAGTTCAGAGTGATTTCTTTTTTTTTTCTAAGAAACATTGCCAGGTTATGGTTTAAAATAAAAGAGCATATCTTTGTCTTTGATACTAATATCTATTGCATAGTGTCTTTGGTTTTGTTTAAAACGAAAAAAATAGTTTTTTCATAGGTAGACATGTTTACATAATTCTGATCTAATTCGATCACTACTTGGCGGGCGTAAGGTTGGTATTGCGCGATCGAAGGTGAGCTAGGCTTGGTTAACAGGTTAAATGGTAATGATCATTGTTATCTGTAAATGATAATGGTAATTACCTTAAATATAATTATCGCCACA